>JARQOD010000002.1:353384994-353421274 GCA_033576555.1 Oophaga sylvatica | reverse complement strand
GACCCTGGACCTAATTCCCATGGATGGAATAGTACGTCATGGGCGATCAGCTGCGCTCCCGGGGGGAGCGCAGCTGATCGCCGCCGGGTGTCAGCTGTATATCACATACTCAGGACAAATTGGACAACAACTTTTGGGGTCCAATTTCCTTGGGAAAAATAAAAAATTTGGGACTAAAAAAATCATTTTTGTGGAAAATTGTTTTTTTTTTTTCACACCCAGGCATTATAAACTTTTGTGAAACACTTTGGGGTTCAAAGTGCTCACAACAGATCTAGACAAGTTCCTTAGGGGTCTAGTTTCCAAATGGTGTCACTTGTGGGGGTTTCCACTGTTTAGGCGCATCAGGGGCTCTCCAAACACGACATGGCGTCCAATCTCAACTCCAGCCAATTTTAGTTTGAAAAAGTCAAACGGCGCTCCTTCCCTTACGAGCTCTGCTGTGTGCCCAAACAGTGGTTTTCCCCCACATATTGGGTATTGGCGTACTCAGGAGAAATTGCACAACAACTTTATCTGCCCATTTTCTCCTTTTACCCTTGTGAAAATAAAAAAGTTTGTAAAAGATCATTTTTGTGGCTAAAAAGTTAAATATTAATTTTTTCCTTCCACGTTGCTTCAGCTCCTGTGAAGCACCTGAAGGGTTATTAAACTTCTTGAATGTGGTTTTGAGTACCTTGAGGGGTGCAGTTTTTAGAATGGTGTCACTTTTTGGTATTTTCTGCTATATAGACCCGTCAAAGTGACTTCAAATGTGATGTGGTCCCTAAAAAAATGGCTTTGTAAATTTTGTTGTAAAAATGAGAAATCACTGGTCAACTTTTAACCCTTATAATTTCCTAACAAAAAAAATTTTGGTTCCAAAATTGTGCTGATGTAAAGTAGACATGTGGGAAATGTTATTTCTTAACTATTTTGTGTGATATATTTCTCTGTTTTAAGGGAATAAAAATTCAAAGTTTGAAAATTGCAAAATTTTCAAAATTTTCGCCATATTTGTGTTTTTTTTAAAAATAAACGCAAGTTATATCGAAGAAATTATACTTCTAACGTGAAGTACAATATGTCACGAGAAAACAATCTCAGAATCGCGAAGATCCGTTGAAGCGTTCCAGAGTTATAACCTCATAAAGAGACAGTGGTCAGAATTGTAAAAATTGGCCCGGTCATTAACGTGCAAACCACCCTTGGGGGTGAAGGGTTAAAATTTTCAAAATTTGCCAAATTTTTTCACACATAAACGCATGTCATATGAAATAAATTTTACCACTATCATGAAGTACCAGAGGCGTATCTAGGTGGTCAGCTCAGGGGGCTGAAAATCTGCATGGGCCCCTAACCAGTAACCCTGATTACAACACAGGTGGCGCACTCTAGTGGGTATAGGAGAACCTCAGCAGATGACTGCGCTGTAACTGAAAAAAAATCTCTATACAAAGGCCAATACCAATATTACCGCCATATGGTGACATATAGTGGTAGATACCAGTCCTGCAGAATATACAAGAGTTTACAATATAGTTACAGATAATAACTTACAGCTGACGTTCTTTCTGATAGTCGTTCACTTTTACATCTTACTCAGACGGACATTACAACTTCTCCAGCCATGACTCGTCTGCAGAGATTATAAAAAAGGCACATTTGACTTTCCCATTTTCAGCCCAGGATCCATCTATTCCCAGCCTGCACAAACTACTCAACCCAATACTGAGCCTTTGCAGCTGTATGTGTCCCTATGGCTGCACCTGCTGTGTGGTACAAAAGCAATGCTCGTCATACTGCTTCACATAGTAATGTCACCACTATATAATAAGTAGAATGTGTCTTTTGTGCCCTCACTTTAGCTCCCATACTGTCTACAGGCCCCTACAGTAGTCCTCATATTGTATATAAACCCAGTTTATGACAGCCCCCACAGTAACTCCCACACTGTATATAGGCCCCATACTGTATGCAGGCTCCCACGGTAGACTTTAAACTGTACTGTATAATGGCCCTTGCATTAGCTCCAACACTGTATAATGGCCCCTGCAATAGCACCCATACTGTATAATGACCCCCACATTTGCTCTCATGCTGTATAATGACCCTGGCATTAGCTCATCTGCTGTATAATGACCCCCAAATTAGCTCTAACATTGTATAATGGCCCCTGCAATAGCAAACACGCTATACACTGGCCCCTGCAATAGTTCCCATACTGTAAAATGACCCCTGCTGTAGCTCCCACGCCTTGGATTCTGGTCTGTGTCTGTCCCTCTCTGTGGGCTACAACTTGCACAGCCCTGGTATATATGACTAAGAGCTAAATACTGTAGAAGAAAATAGAAACAGTCAGTCGGTGACTATAATGCATCCAGGTAACCCTAAAAGAAAAACTCTTGTCTGGGCGAGATCCCAAAGAGGGGCCTGGAAAGAAAGAAGGAGAAGAGGGGAGGTAGAATGTTACATAAGTAAAGAAGTAATTGTGCCCCCTGGTACATCTCTTTTTTTACCTTTTCTGCCTTTGTCCAGACTGAGTATACGTTCAAGGGCCTACACCTATGCGTGAACATCTATATGCACATCACATACTGGCTGTTTGCATTTTCTTATTTTTGGCTCTTTAACATATTGTCACGAAATATAACGACTCAACAGGGGGTCGGTCAGCGGACGGCACAGCACACATACAACAGAAAGGAAATGGGGAGAGGAAGGCCCTACTGATAGTGAATGAAGATGGACACCTCCTCAGCTCCTCCCCAAAAGCCCTAAGCTGGTCCTTCCCCCCTCCACCATCACGAACCTCACACCGCTCTGGCTAGTGCACTGACTGACAATGGAGCTAGCCTCACCAGTTCTGAAGATACAACACAGGGGTTGGCGACAAGCACAAGACAGACAAGATAAAAACATCACACTTAGCTTCCAGACTCCATTGCCAAGCTCCACACCACAGAGGACACAGAAACAGGACACCAAACTCCAGGAATAGCTGATACAGCGCTGACACCAGAGAGCAGTAACTGCACGGCGGTCTCCATGGAATAATTCTATCACCAACAGTTGCTGATGCATCAGGTGACCATTTAAAGGAAGATGGAAGTGGTCACCACCCACATCAGCTGACCTAGCAATTCAGCAGCTGCACGCTGCGAGCAAGGGAAACTGACATTAAGCCCGGCTGGCCTGAAGGAAAAAAGCTACATTTAAATGATAGAGGAACCAAAGCTGCCACGCATCCAAAAATGGATCGTGACAGTACCCCTCGTTCAATGAAGGCCTCTGGCCCCTTAACATCGGACCTCACAGGAAACAACGTATAATGAGGATGCCTTGATCCGCTAGGATTCACATCTGCAGCCACCTGATCTTCAGGTTTATAGCAAGCACAGACCAAAGGGGATGACAATAACGTAGGCTCTGGAGGCGCCGACCTGTAAAATACATTGTGTACGTGCATTACTGGGATAATTCCAGCTGGGAAGTCCCTGGACTGAGAATGGTCGACACCCGATATAGCCCAATCACCCTAGAACTCCAGGTCCCAGATCTGTACTTCCACCTGATGTTTTTGGTGGACACCTATAAGTACTCATTCACACACAGGTCTGGACCAGAACGTTTATTTCCACTCATGAGTTTGCCAACAGACGGTAATTTCTCTGAGGAACAGACAACAGTGGCATCCCCCCGTGTCACCAAACTCATACCCTCACTACATTCAGGGGGAACCACCACCCTACCCTGATCCCTCCTACTGAGAGGACCTCTAGACACAGGGTTTACTTGTGGTGAGGGTTGAATCCTGCCCCTATTCCCTGGTAGCACTTTATCCGCCTCCACCAGAGAAGAAGAAGGGGTAGGTTTGAGAAGGGCAGGAGAGATAGTAGCTCCCAGGCAACAGTCTTTACAAGACTGGTCCCAACTAATTACTACTCTGGACTGCCAATCAATGACAGGGTTGTGTCTCTTCAGCCAGGGAAAGCCTAAGACAATGGGAGTTGGCATACCCTCCAAGACGTAGCAGGACAGGGACTCTTTGTGAAGAGTTCCTATACACAGGTTAAAATTGTCTGAGACTTGAGTCACACTCCCATGGCTGAGAGCAACAGAGTCAATTGCCTGAACGGAACGGGGTCTTGCCAGTGTCCTACCGATCAGACCATGGTTCTGAACAAAGCAAGAATCCACCAGATTGACCCAAGCTCCACTATCCACAAGCACCGGTATAGTGTCAGTTACCCCACCAATCTCCACTTCAGCCAGAATGGTACACTGAGATGAAAAGATGGAGGAAATGTACACACCCTGGTCATCTCCCATACGACCAGGGAAACATGGCTTTTGTGATGGAGAACATACTTTGGCACTAGCTGGGCAGACGTTGATGAAATGATCTGTAAGACCACAGTAGAAATATGCCACTGTCACACAGGGAACTGCAGCAACCAAGTTTTAGAGGCGACTCCTCCCACCTTCATGGGTTCGTCTGTTTGCACCAGTATGTCTCTCCCTGAGGCGTCTATCCACCTATACAGCAAGGGCCATAGCTGCCTCCAATGACCCAGGAGTAGCATACTGCACCAGAGTATCCTGAAGCCTAGCTGACATACCCCGAAAAAAATGGCTCCCAAGAGCAGGGTCATTCCACTGCGAGTCAGTGACCCATCTCTGAAACTCTGAGCAGTACTCCTCCTCCTACTGAAGTCGAGACTCAGCCAGGGATACACCATCAGGATCCCTATAGACCAGCACCGATGCCACGAAAAACTCATCCACCGACTGCAAAGATGGTGAATCGGTCGGCAGGGAGAAGGGAGATTGTAATCCCTACATGCTGTTCCTCACTCCCTGAAGAACGAGGGCGAAGCCTGAAATATAATATACAGGCTTCTTTAAATACAATAAAACTTATCTCTCCCTCAATAGAACCTGTCAGGAAGAGATATTTTGGGTTCTGGTTGAGCCAAAACATGAGCCGAGACCAAGAACCCCTACACCTGCTGAAGCTGCTGCACCATCTGACACCACAGCTCCTTAATCTCATTTGTGAGGGTCTGGATCAGGTGAGCAAAAGCCTGTGCTTGAGCTATAGGTTCACAGGAAAAAAAGTACTCTTTGATAATACTGTCATGCAATGTAACGACCCAACAAGGGGTTGGTCAGCGGACAGCACAACACACACAAAGAGATGGAAATGAGGAGAGGAAGGCCCTACAGATAGGGAATGAGGGATGGACACCTCCTGAGCTCCAGCCTGAGCCTGTCCGTGCACTCCCCTAATGCCCTAAGCGGGTTTTTTCCCCTCGCTGACATCACGAACCTCATCCCTCATTGTCACCTCGCACCGCTCTGGCTAGTTTCCTGGCTGGCAACGGCGCTAGCCTCACCAGTGCTGATGATACAACACGGGGGTGGTGACAAGCACAAGACAGACAAGGTAAAAACACCACACTTAGATTCCAGATTCCATTACCAAGCTCCACATTGCAGAGGACAGAGGACACAGAAACAGGACACCAAACTCCAGAAATAGCTGATACAGTGCTGACACTAGAGAGCTGCAACTGCACGGCAGTCTCCATAGAATAACTCTATCACCAACAGTCAGATGATGCATCAGGTGACCATTTAAATGATGGTGGGGTGGTCATCACCCACATCAGCAGACTTAGCAATTCAGCAGCTACAGCACGCTGCGAGCAAGGGAAACTGACATTAACCCCAGCTGATCTGAAGGAAAAAAGCTACATTTAAATGATAGGGGAACCAGAGCTGCCACGCATCCGAAAATGGATTGTAACACATATAAATTCATCCTCAACTTTGCTGTAATTACTTTTTTTAATAAGAAGTTATATAATTGAATTTTCATGCTTTCCACCCTGAATTTACAATATGAGATTATACTGGGTGTGGTCTTGGTTGTCTTTTCTCATTCTCACGTCCTCTACCAGAGGCCTGGGAGTTTGAGGGTTCTGAGCAGGATCTTAGCTGTTCCTAGCATTGCGCTTTTCTGGACACAGAGTTCAAATGTTGCTCCTGGGATCTGTGGTAACCATTCTTCCAACTTAGGGTCACTGCTCCAAGTGCTCTTATCACCACTGGAATCACTGTTGCCTTGACCTTCCACATCTTCTCCAGTTCTCCTTTGAGGCCCTGGTATTTCTCCAGCTTCTCATATTCCTTCTTTCTGATGATGCTGTTACTTGGCACTGCCACATCTATTATCATTGCTGTCTTCTGATCCTTGTCTACTATGACAATGTGTAGTTGGTTAGCCAACACCTGCTTATCCGTCTGGATCTTGAAGTCACACAGGATTTTAGCCCTTACATTCTCCACCACTTTTTCTCGGGTCTCCCACCTGGACTTAGGAGGACTTAGCCCATATGCTGTGCAGATGTTCCTGTATACAATTCCCGCTACTTGGTTGTGGCGTTCTGTATAAGCTATTCCTGCTTGCATTTTGCATCCTGCCACTATGTGTTGGACCGAATTTGAGGTTTCTTTGCATAGTCTGCACCTTAGGTTTTGTATCGTGTGGTATATTCCTGCTTCTATGGATCTGGTACATAGTGCTTGCTCTTGTGCCGCTATGATTAGTGCCTCTGTGCTGTCTCGTAGTCCGGCTTTCTCCTGCCATTGGTAGGATTTCTCCATGTCAGCCACCTCCATTATCTGTCGATGGTACATCCCATGCAGAGGCTTGTCTTGCCATGGCGCTTCATGTTCCTGTTCTTCCTTCCAGATCTGTTGCTTCATTAGGCTTTCTCTCAGCATCTCATCTTTTGGTGCCATTCTTCTGATGTATTCCTGAATACTCCTTGTTTCATCCGTGATGGTGGCTTGGATGCTTATCAAGCTTCCACCACCCTCCTTTCTGTTGGTATACAATCTTTGGGTGCTAGACTTAGGATGGAGACCTCCATGCATTGTGAGGAGCTTTCGTGTCTTCACATCTGCAGCTTCCATCTCTTCTTTTGGCCTGCACACTATGCCAGCAGGGTATCTGATAACTGGCAGGGCATATGTATTGATGGCACAAATCTTATTCTTCCCATTGAGCTGGCTCTTCAGGACCTGTCTTACCCTTTGATGGTATTTGGATGTTGCTGCTTTCCTTGCCTCCTCATCATGGTTACCATAGCTCTATATATAAAAAAAGAGATTTGAAAGCAGCACTAGCAAACAGTGTATAATATACAGGTGCCAAACCTTTCAGGCTTTTACCAATCTTCAATATAGTAGCAAAAGAATGAAGGCAGCACACCATTGAGATAAAATGAAAAAATAGCATTTTGGTTCTCCTGGAAAAAGTTTCTAAGTAGAACCAGTTCTCAATAATTAAAAAAACAGCATAGGTTCCCCTCTATTCTTGATAACTAGCCTTAATGAAGCTGATAGCTGTCAGTTTTGCCTGGCCGGTTATCAATAATACAGGGGTAGCCACTCCATTTTTTATTTTTTTTATTTATTTATTTATAGCGCAGGCTGTGGCTGATGACTACTCCCATCAGCCGCTGCACGCTCTCAGTTAATAGCGGTAGCAGGTGTAGGCTGATGGGATTAGTAGTCCCATCAGCTGCCACCTGCTCCAGCTGTTAGCACTTGAATACAAATTAGCATTCTCCCCTGCTAGAGCAGTTTCCTGGCAGAGGAAGGGAGAATTATAAGAGCGGTCTTCAGCACCTGGCTCTAGGGAACAGCACAAACTGTACCACTGCTTCCAAGGCACCGGTACATGTCGCACTGATGACACACGGATGTCATCCGTGTGTCATCAGTGTGCATGTATGTGGTGCCACTGAAGGTCCAGTCGCCACAGAGGTACTGCACCTCAGCCAGAGGTGTGGTACCCCACTCTCGGGTAAGGAGGGGGAACTACCCGGTACCCACACACCAGCATCCAACACCACACTTCTCCAGGCCAAGGGGTCTGGGAGGACCCTATTTAGGGGGGCCCCATCTCAGGCTGGAAGGGGAACCATGTAGAGGGAGTGGGTGGAGGAAGTAGGTAGGAGTAGGAGCCCTGGAGGTAGAGTGACATTTGGAGAGAAAGTTGACAGTTGGTGGAGAGTTGTCATAGGAACGGGAGTTGGTTAGAGCAGTGGTGAAGAGAGAGGCTCCTGAGAGGGAGAAGGTTTCCTAGGGGCCAGGGAAGTGAAGAATCCACCCGTGGCGTCTGAATCCAGGCCAACTGTAGTCGGGTAGAGGGACCAGGTCACAGTGGGGGACAGGCCTCAGACTAGTGGAGAGACTGTAGGACTCAGCTAGCTAAGGAGGCTGTAGTAGCTGTATATGCGACAGCCAAATCCACACACAATGGCTAAAAAGGTAGCCACATAGGGTCAAGAGGACCATGAGATCATCGCCGGACAGGACCTGAGGCTGCTTGCTTGGGACACTGTGTGTGAAGAGCAGGGCAAGGAGGGCATGAGCCAGCGCAAAGAGAGAAGACCTGAGAAGGTACACAAGAGAGGGGGTCCCGGAAAAGTGTACCCCAAACTACCCGAGAGCTGGCTGGACAACCGACCCGGAGGACACAGCACCTGGCTGGTGATTATAACCTAAAGACTGTGAGTAAAGTGTGAAGACTGCACACTGCTGTGTCCTCAGATTGATTTACTGTTTCACCTGCCCTGTACTACAACAGTTACCATCATTAAATTAACCTGATAACTGCCCTGGGACCTAGCTCTGCCCGTGGAGGGCTGTAACATCTCTGCTGCGTCACCAACCGCCCCAGTGGACCTGAATCACAGCATTGGCCATCTATTGCCGAACGCCACGGGTGGTGTCACGACTTAATCCCCTATAAACTTTCGCTCATTTTGTTGGATGCCCAGGTCCATGGTCTGGGTCACGACCCCATGACTTTACCTGAAGAACTGTCCGCCCTGACCGATTACCCACGCCCTGGTGGGCGTTTCATGTGTGCGGGACGTTTTGTGGCCCATTTGGCTGTTAAAAAGTGGACATGTCAGCAAATTTTGCCCACAGACACATGATCCGTGGATGCATACTGATGTCTGCAAGTTTCTCCAGTACGTGTGAAAAGTGACACCACGTACAAGACACAATGACATTTCAAAGAGCCCTTTCAAAGAGTTAGTGCTGAAAATTAAGCTAAAATAAAGAGCATTGCCAAAAGTTGTGCCAAGATGGGGTAAATTTGATGGTAACTTAAATTTGGAAACCAAAGTACACCACAATTTACTTGATATACATCACATAAATATTTCTAGGCAACATTAAAAACACAATAATAGGTATAATTAGCGCAGAATAGAAACATTATGTACTTATTTTGTTATTATTTCAAAGCTATGTTACATACTTTGGCTCAACTTGACTTTGAGCTACAATTTCCTTTTATACAGTAAACTCTGCAAGCTATCTGGTTGTTTCTATTATAATAATTCTTAAAAATGATAAAAGGCGATTTTATTTTTCTCCTTTCTGTTCTTCTAGGTCTCATGAGTTTGCATTCTTTCTTTTCAATCCTTTAATTTTGCAGTGGAAAAGTTCCATTATCTCTGCTTCACACAACGTGTTATTAATGGATTAAGCTGCGTGTAGGTGAAGGTCTATTTTAATGCCCTTAATGACTTTAAAACTGGATTTTCTTACTGATTTTTAGACGTGCAAGGCTGTTAACATCTAGCATGGAGACACTGCTTCTAATAAAATAAATACAAGAAATTATTGTGCTGCAGACTTGGAAAAGTTTTACCCATTGTTTTCAGGACTGATCAATAAGCAATTGCAGTGACTCCAGTATATTATCAGCTCTAATGTACTGACCTGACTTGAAATGTAGCCAAATTAATAGGTAAAAGGTATTTACTACTAAATAAGTATGTTAGTTTCTATACAGCTATCTTACACAACATAAGTATAAATATCTTTAAAAATAAATAAACATAATAATAATGACAGATAAAAAATCATCTAGTCTATCAGCTTTATTTAAGATGTAGAACCTGTCTTTCCAACAATGTTGGGACATAAACTGGAAAAACTTCTCTGATTCACCACCTACAATTAGCACTCAAGCGCTTAGTCATGTAACAAAACCATATGTTATGAATAGGTTAATTAAATATGAGGTAAAAAGAGATTTTTATCTGATTTTGAAAATAATTTGCAGAAAGTTGTGGCATGTAACACCCTAATCTACTTTACAAAAGTATGCTCCCATTGCTGCATTGCTATAGTCACTATATGGACTTGGTGGGCCACCATACATGGTCCTCGCACACGGCATTGCTCTACAGATTGGGCATAACAAAACATTTTTTATCAGAGGCTTTGTCTCGTAATATTACATGAATTATCCATGCTAGTCTTCATGGTGATTCATGATAACTCCCACACAGAATTACATTGTTGCTGTTTGGGCATTTGAGTGTGTATGTCCTACTTTCTTCAAGGAGCCTCCTTGTCTGTCAAATAATGGTCAATAGACACATTTCTTGGCATTTTTTTTAAATAAAATTCTTGCATTTTTTAAACTTTCCTGCTTCATTAGCTAAAACTAGAAAACCCTTTTAGCACTTTATCATTATTCTTTTTACATCATTCCCCCTTACAAAAAGGGACTAAAAAATGTAACATCAACTAACGAAAACCTGACACGCTGGCTAATATGGCTGCCGCAAGTGGGAGGGCAAAAAAATAAGAAACTTCTTCAGTTAGATAATCAATACAATACCTAATTTCTAATAGTCATAGGTCAAAATGTAATATTAGCAGACTGTAGCTCCACCTGCTGTACAGGAGGTATTAGTCAATTGTATGCAGTGATAATAGGTAATGGAAACACTTTACGATGATATACGTATGAAATATAATTATAAATAAATGGTTTTGTGTGACTATGAAAGGCTACTTTTAGTAAAAAGTAAAAGGTCACCACACAGAAGCCATATGAAGCAATAAATACATTACGTCTACACAGCACTTACCAAACATCAAGATAATATTACTCACTTCCCATCAATTTGATACATTTTCAAGCATATAGAACAAGCCACTTTCCTTTACGATGTCAAAAGATACATGTAGCATATCCCCATGATTGTAAAGCCAGGGCTTCTCCCTTCTCACTTTACTGAATCCCCATTACAAGTATGGAAACTGCTGTAATGATTTGGCATTGTGGACAGTCCTGCTTGGCTTTATTAACTCCCTAGATGAAATAAACAACAGCAACTGCGGAAACTGGAGTTTGACAGAGGGGTAGGGCTCCCACTGTCCAGCTATAAGCATTGTTTAATTAGATGGTGCTAGTTGGGGACTAATTACAGCTCCCAGGTCTAGCATAGGTATCTGTCTTTTAGGCTATGCCAGATGATTTATTAAAGTGAAATTGAAGTATACTTGAATTTTACCATAATCCACATTCTCCAGAATGCATTATTTTTGTAATTCACTAGCTACTATTTTGCTGTTCATAAGGAACATGGTGTAAACACCAAAATGAATAACAAAGATCCGATATGTAAGAATATATAAATCTTTATTGAATCAACTTTAATCAGGTTAAAGACAAAGACAGTGAACAAATGGTGCAGCAAAGGCACCAAGCGCAGCTGTGGAAAGAGGCACACTGGCCCAGGGAGCCTAAGGCTGTGGTTCCATAGTCCGGAACCACAGCGCTTTGGACGGAGCGGAAAGTCCACTCCGCCCAAAGCCTCGCCCCCTAGTGAACGCGCGGTCAATCCGGATGTGTTCATGGAACACATCTGGAATGACTGCAGGGCTACACAGGCCTGTGTTATTTCCCTTGCGGCGACGCAGCGTCACCGCAAGGGAATAAGACATGCTGCGGTCTAAAAAGATGCGCAGCATGTCCGTTAACGCAGGTCTGCTGCCTGCGTGTTTTTACGCATAGTGGAGACGGGATTTCGTGAAATCCCCTCCACTATGCTGCAACATCTGGACGCTGCGTGTTTGACGCTGCGCCAGCGCACAACGTCAAACACGCAGCAATTACTGAAGAAATCCGGATCGTGGAAACACACCCTAACTGTCACATAAAAATACCTAACACATGCAAATCTAAGGGGCCACAATTGGAGGAAGATGATATAATCATAGATATTAATGGCATAAATACACCAACCAGAATACGCAACTCCTCATGGCCCCATCTATCTAGGCTGTAGTCAGCTCATGAAGCCACATTGTAAACTCTGTATAGAGCCCTAGACAAACAAGTGTCATGTGTGTAACACCTCATAAATTAAAGTGCCAATTGCATACAATTACCTCAAGTGAGTGGTACAAATCAGGCTACCGGGGTCAGGGCGTTCAGCGATTGGTCCATATTGCTGTCCATTTGCAGCTGTATTATATAGGTACTTTGAAGGACAAGGTACATGTCCAGCATATGTTATGCCACGTTGCTGTTGCTCATTAGCATTTTCTATTTTGCTGTACAGCAAAACTTAAAAAAAAAAAAAAAAAACGCTCTCCCCACTACTCTAAGTCTCTGGCCACCTCTGTAGTTCACTCGCCTACACAGTACTTGATATCTTCTTACCACTGCTGCATGTCCATGCTAGGTTGGGATTTCTGGCCATGAATAGGATTTAACATAACATTGTCGCTGCATCCTTACTAGAGATGAGTAGTGTTGAGCGATATTGCTCGATATCTAAAAATATCGTATCGAAATTGTATCGCCGATAGCACTAAATATCGTCGATATCCGATTTCGATACGGAAGTCCCATGTAAGTCTATGGGAACAAAATATCGCAACAAAAAAAAACCCTTTCTTTCGTTGTAAACACAAAATATACACACATAGAATACATATATATATATATATATATATATATATATGTCATTGTGACATATATATATACATATATTTATAGTTTATACACTTCTACATAGTAAAATCGACTCTAATTCAATTGACGGGTAAAGACGTGACATACCCCATAGAAGTCGACGGGCTCGGTGCCGAGTACCCCGAAAACCTCTGGCTCTGTGCGACTCAACTTGGGCGTCACGAACAGGATTCTGTAGCTCGCTATTAGCGAGTCCTGTGTGCCTGAATTGCACTGGTTTTGTGCTTGAGAATTGCTAAAATCATCAGAGAATGTATTTGCCATTTTTTCCGCCATATCTGCGTCACGACGAGGCACTGGTGAAGAAGAAGGGCGTGCTCTTCGTGGGTGTACACTCACTCAGTGGCGCGAAAACGATGGCCGACCACTCTAAATGGTACTGCAATGTAACATCGTGCCCCACAGCTCTGGAGTTCCGCCTCCTCATCCTCCTCAGTGTGATAAGGTCCCGCCTCCCTACAAAAGAGGGGCCCTCTCCAGATATGACACATGTGACTTGGCAGAGATGGCTAATGGACACGACGAGCAGAAGTGGGAAGGGATGGAGCAGTCAGAGCTCTCCCCCACGGAAGCGACCCGATCGCCACAGAATCACCGTTGGGCACCCGGCCTGTAAACCCTCCTACGCTGCAAGAAGCGGAGGATACCCTGAGAGGCCTGGCCCGGCACCGGGAGGAGGTCGCCAGGATGGAAGCCAGCTGGCGTGCCCTAAAAATAAACTTGGAGCGGCGCCAATCCCTCTTACCTGAAGTGTCTGTACCGGAAGGTGAGGCACCCGTTATAGTAGAGGAGCCCTTGCAATGTGATCCGGTTGACGTTGTCGCAGTGGAGGCACCCGTTTCCTGCAAAAACCGCAGCACCGTCAGCAGCACCCCAAATCCCGCTGTGTGCCCCGGTCGCTGAGACAGAAGAAGCGACACCCGTCCTCATGGAGGAGGCCGCGCAGGCACCAGAGCACTACCTGCCTGTACCGGAGCCCCGACTGTCATCTGATTTAGAGCCGTCTGCTTCCTCCGCAGGGGAGCGCCGCCAGGACTGGGGGGCGACAGGAGAGCTGCCGCAAACCGGACACTGTAAGCTGCAGTGGAGTGGTGGAGACATGGAGCAACTGGTGGAGGAGAATTACAATCGGCGTCAGGAGGAAGAGTGGAGACGTTGGGAGAAGGAAGCAGAGCGACAAAGGGAGCAGCGAGAAACCCTAAAACTTCGCCAACGTCACCTGGAGAAGGACCGGGCAGATAAGGACCGGATGAGAAAGGATAAAGGAACCCTGAGGGAGCCGCGGCGTAAGGGTGCAGTACGGAACTTTAAATTGAAAGGTGGTTGGGGCTTCATCAAGGAGCCTGGACTTTATTTAGAAGTCTTTGTGACCCGGCGGGACGTGGAGGCTCACCTCCCAGAAGGACACCCGGGGAGGGACCTGTTGCCAGGAGACTTGGTGACTTACACCGACACTGGGGTTACAATGGGTGGTACGCCCTAAATGTTACCAGGTGCGACCCCTACTCCCCAGTGTGTGAGGAACCTGTGAGACCCTCGAAGCCTTCAGCCTCCCACATCCAGGCCTCTGCAAAAGTGCCCACCCCACGCCGTAAATCTCCCCAGCCTCCCTCAGTGGTCTCCTCAGCAGACCCACCCATGGACATGATATCGATACGTGGCCCGTACCCGGCGCCTGTTAGGCCCCCTGGGGTTCGTACAGTCCGTGACATAGGGCTCCAGACCCGGAGAGAGATGAAAGAGGTGGCCACACAGACCCAGATAGCGGGTCACGACTTGACTGTACAGGCCACACAACGTCATCAGGTCCTGGTGGTCTTGGTGCCTCGGATGTTTGGCAAGCACCAGAAGAGTACCAGGTGGTACCTGGAAGAGGCCAGCCAAAGAAGTCTAAATAACCCGGACAGGGTCCCTGTATGTAAATAAATAGTTAAATTGTTTATGTACCCGGACGGGTGAATGTTCCAAAAAAAATTTTTTTAATTTATAAAAAAAAAAAAAACACAGTTTTCATTTTTTTATTACTGTCTCATCCTGCTGCGACGCCATCGATCTCCTGTAAAAAAATGAAAAAAAAAAAAAAAGTATACCACCTGACCGACGCAGTCCATAGTAACGAGTGTCCCACGACGATCCAGCTCTGCTACATCAGAATGACAGGCAGAGCCTGTCATCCCGGCGCAGCACAGCTGATTACCTGCTTCCCCGCCGGTGACGTCATCGGACTGACTGCTTTACGGCCGGGATTACCCTGCAGTCACTGCAGTTATCGCGGAAAAACTGCATGTGACCGCCAGGGAGAAGATAATGGCGGCCATCAAGCAGTCCAGGACGTGACCGCCGGAGATCTTCTGCCAGGTAAGTGCCGCTGACTCCTGACAGACCCGACCGACGGACACTCACAGTGACAGTGACAAATCCGATTCCGGTATTCGATAAGACGAAAATATCGAAACAAATTATCGAAAGGCCGATAGAGCTAATATCGGCCGATAGCCGATATTTGCATTATCGTATCGCTCAAACTAGAGATGAGCGATTGTTTCAAGGTTCGATTCTGTTCGGATTCACCGAACGGACCTCCGTTCACGGAACAGTTCTGAAACGCCACTAGATTCCATGGGAGGCAAAAACAAACGCATAGACAGCACCATAAAGGGTGACAAAAAGCATCCTAAACAGCTAAAATTAGGGTCAGACACCAGGAAAAGTGGTATCAATTGACTAACAGTAGAAATTTGCAAATGGCAAAGCATTAGTCAGCCATGGGCCATGCATGAGGTATAAGGCTCTGGCATCATTTACAGTGTGGAATTGCAGTTTTAATAAGGACCTGGTGGTTAAAGGAGTAGGTGTAAGCCTTGTTATTTGGGAGACTTCACACCTCATGCACACCTCCAATTTTTTTTTTTATTCCAGCAACACTCAGATGGTACAAACATCAGTTTTATAGACTACTTTTTGTAGAAAAATGAAAGAATGGTAACACAGGTAGTTGACTGATCAATTGACCCACAGTAGAACCTGTTATAATGGCACACAAGCAGTCAGCAGAGGGCCATGCATGAGGTACCATGGTGTTGCCCTGCATTTACATCTTGTAATTGAAGTTTTAATGAGGACCTGGTGGTTAAGGGAGCCTGGTAATCCTTCTTAGCTGGAAGACCTCACACCTTATGCAACACCTCCAATTTTTTTTATTCCAGCCACAGTCAGATGGCACAAACATCAGTTTTATAGACTACTATTGATAGAAAAATGTAAGAATAGTAACACAGGTAGTTAACTGATCAATTGACCCACAGTAGAACCTGTAATAATGGTACCCAAGCAGTCAGCCAAGGGCCATGAATGAGGTACCATGGTGTGGCCCTGCATTTACATCTTGTAATTGAAGTTTTAATGAGGACCTGGTGGTTAAGGGCTGGGAGACCTCACACCTCATGAAACACCTCCAATTTTTTTTTTTAATTCCAGACACACTCGGATGGCACAAACTTCAGTTTTACAGACTACTATTGGTAGAAAATGTAAGGAAAGTAACACAGATAGTGGACTGAAAATAAGTACAGGTCTGCCTGTCTGGGAGACCTACTTACATGGGCAACCCACCAGATGGAGATCCAACTGGAGTTTCGACATTTCAAAAAATATTTGTAACAGCACTAAAGTGGCATCAATTTCCACAGAGTAGAAACAGTATAATATGCCTCTGACACATCCTCCACCACAGGCAACCCATCAGATGGAGACCCAACTTGGAGTCTCCATATTTCAATAAATTGTTTGCAACATCAGCACCAGTAGCAATAGCAAGCACTGAAGACACTACAAAGATATCACAGACTTCAATAAAGGAAGATCAATACATGACACTAAAACTAAGCTATCGCCTAGTCTGCCCAATCTGCGACTGGGCTGCATAAGTCATCGGAGATTCATGACTTTTTCATTTTAATTAAAGTTAAGCAGTCTACACTTGGAGGGGACAGCCAGATGCACTTTTCCGTCAGGACACTACAAGCAACGCTGAAGACACATTTTGAGAAAACTCTGGCTGCTGAGCATGACAAAACCTCGAAGGCGTGACAGGTGAACTCAGGCCACTCTTCCATTTATGACATTCAAAATGTAAAAGGGTCCAAACCCCCCCAATGACATTGATATTGAGCTACAGATACTCCCGCACCATTCTTTTCAGACGTTCACAACATGACTGACTTCTACTCTGTTCTGCTGGTTGATGGGCTTGTTGAACGACTCTCAGAAATTGCTTATGTTACTTACACTGCTACTGCAGTTACGGCAGTTAGTCACGGCAGGAGTCAGGTAACACACACTATGCATCTGTCTCTTTTGGATATGTCTGCCGAGTAAGCACTTATTACTTGGACCTAGCTTTTCTATTAACCCATCTTACCCACCATGCTTATATATGCCCTCACAGTGTTTGCTCCACTAATCCTCACTCTCCTTTGCTATCCCCAAACTCTGCACCTTCTAAGCAAATAATCATCTCCATCCCTCTTACCTCCCCACCTGACCTCCTCTGCTGACCTGCTCCTCATTCTCAGACATGTCCTAATAAAACATAAAACAAGTCGGCCACTCTCTTTCTCCCTCCTGCTCTCCCTCTCTCTGCTTCTACTCACTGCTGGCGACATATCTCCCAATCCTGGACTCCCAAAGCTAATGCTTCCTAGTAATTCCTACTCTTTCCGCTCCCTATCTAATATGAACTACCGCAATCTCTCCAACGTAAAACACGTGCCCTCGACGCCCACCTCCCTGCTCCCTCTCTCTGGAGCACTCTGGAATGCCCACTCCATCTGCAATAAGCTTCATATCATTCATGACCTCTTTCTGTCTCGTATTCTTTTATTCCTCGGCCTCACAGAAAGATGGCTGACACCCTCCCCTGCTGTGCTGTGTTATGGTGGCCTCCACTTCACTCAAACTCTTCGCCCTGGCAACAGACATGGTGGAGGATGGGTCTTCTCCTTTCTACTAACTGCACCTTTAACCCAATCCCACCTCTCTCCTCCCTTATCCTCCCCTCTTTTGAAGTCCACTCTGTCCGCATCTACTCTCCCTCCAACCTCCAAGTGGCCGTCATATATCGACCTCCAAGCCTGGCCACTGCCTTTATTGACCAATTCTCTACCTGACTTCTTCACTTTCTTTCCGCTGACATTCCCACTATCGTCATGGGTGACTTCAACATCCCTACTGATACCCTTCAGTCATCTGCCTCAAAACTCCTGTCCCTTACTTCATCTTTTGGATTTACTCAGTGGTCCTCCTCAACCACCCATACAGACGGACATACATTAGACCTGATCTTCACCCATATCTGCTCTCTAACTTCACAATCTCCACTCTCCCTCTATCTGACCACCATCTACTCACTTTCTCGTCCCTGTCCTCCTCAACTGTCACCCATGTCCAGCAACATGCGCACCCTCGCAGAAACCTCACACACCTAGACATCCACACACTCTCTGACTCTACTACTACTACAACTGGCATCCTCCATGACACAGACAGTGCCACTTCTTTCTACAGTGCCACTCTAGAATTAGCTATTGACATGGTCTCCCCTCTTTTTCATGGCAGAGAGTGATATATCCATAGGCAACCCTGACATAATAACAACACTAAAAAGCTCCGGCAAGTGTCCAGGGTTGCAGAGCGGCATTGTAAGAAAAAAATTCTCAAGAAGATTTCACTGCACTCAAACAACTAACACTCGCTTTCAAACCTGCCCTCACATCTGCTAAACAGGCCTACTTCACAACCTCATATTTTCCCTATCCTACAACCCCAAAGAGTTATTCAAAACTTTCAACTCCCTCCTCCGCCCACCACTTCCCCCTCCAACCTCCCTCATCTCTGCTAAGGACTTTGCCACACACTTCAAAAATAAGATTGACCAAACAAGGCAAGTCTTTATTGTTCAACCACCACAATCCCTTTGTATACCAGACCAATGCCCAAAACCCATAACCTCCCTCTCCAACATCACTGAAGACGAACTTAACTGTCTCCTCTCCAAATCACACCTCACCACTTGAGCACTTATCCCATCACTAACCCATCTCTTCAACCTATCACTGACTTCTGGTACCTTCCCTTCTGCTTTCAAACATGCCACAATCAAGCCTGTCCTTTAAAAGCCAACCCTCGACCCAACCGCTGTGTCCAGCTATCGCCAAATATCGCTGCTCCCATTCGCTTCCAAACTCCTGGAGCAGCACGACCACACTGAACTTTCCTCCCACCTCTCATCTAACTTGCTCTTTGACAATCTACAATCTGGTTTGTGTCCCCATCATTCCACTGAAACTGCCCTGACTAAAGCTAACGGACAATACTCTTTGCTCCTCCTTCTAGACCTATCCTCTGCTTTTGACACAGTTGACCACTTCCTCCTTCTACAGATCCTCTCTTCCTTTGGCATCAAAGACCTCGCCCTATCCTGGATCTCCTCATACCTTTCCAACTGGACATTCAGCATCTCCCACTAACCCACACTACCTCATCATCCTAACCTCTCTCTGTTGGAGTCCCCTAAGACTCTGTTCTAGGACCTCTGCTCTTCTCAATCTATACACTTGGTCTGAGATAACTCAAAGTCCCATGGATTCCAGTGCCACCTTTATGCTGATAACACTCAGATCTACCTCTCTGGCCCAGACGTCACCTCTCTGCTGTCCTGAATCCCGGAGTGTCTATCAGCCATATCCTCCTTCTCCTCTCGCTTCCTCAAACTTAATGTGGACAAATCTGAACTCATCATCTTTCCTCCATCTCACAGATCTTCCTTACCTGACCTATCTTTCGCAATAATTGACATCACACTTTCCCCTGTACCAGAAGTCCGTTGCCTCGGAGTAACCCTTGACTCGGCCTTGTTCTTCAATCTGCACATCCAAGCTCTTTCCACCTCCTGTCGCCTCCAGCTCAAAATTATTTCCAGAATCCATCCTTTCCTCAACACTCAATCTACTAAAATGCTTGTGCATGCCCTCATCATCTCCCGCCACGACTACTGCAACACCCCTCTCTGTGGCCTCCCTGCTAACACTCTCGCACCTCTCCAGTCAATCCTTAAAGAGAACCTGTCACCTCATTTTGCTGCTATAAGATGCAGCCACTGCCTTTTGGGGCTTATCTACAGCATTCTGTAATGCTGCAGATAAGCCCCCGGTCCAACCTGAAAGATAAGAAAAAGACGTTATATTATGCTCACCCGGGGGCGGTCCGATGCGGTCCGGTACGATGGGTGTTGCAGGTCCGGGTCGGGCGCCCATCTTCTTGCGATGCCGCACTCCTGTTTGCTTCACAGGCTCCCTGGCATTGCGCTCCTGCACAGGCGTACTTACCTGCCCTTTTGAGAGCAGAGCAAAATACTGCAATGCGCAGTCGCTGGGCCTCTCTGACCTTCCTGGCGCCTATGCACTGCAGTACTTTGCTCTGCCCTCAACAGGGCAGATTAGTACGCCTGCGTCGGAGTGTGACACAAAGCAAGCAATGACCCCACAGCCTCCTCACCACTACCGGAGCTACCGCCTCACCAACACTGAAGCTGCTGCAACTCCCAACCTACTGTATCCTTCCCCACCATCCTCTAGAATGTAAGCCCGCAAGGGCAGGGTCCTCTCCCCTCTGAATCAGTCTGTAACTGTAAGTGATATCTGTAATTTGCATGTAACCCCTCTTCATGTACAGCACCATGGAATCAATGGTGCTATATAAATAAATAAATAATAATAATACTGTTGCTGATGTTGCTGCTAATGTTTTGGCGATGACAATTTGATGTTCCCAAGGTTGAACGTCTACAACTGGGATGCACACTGTGTGCCTCACTGCTGTCTTGGGGAAAACCACTGTTAAGAATGAGTACAAGCGTATTACGATACTCCAGCATGTGCACATCCATTTCCAGGAGGGGAAGCATCTGGCTAAATTCACTTTTGTACCATTGATCTATCAGAGTGGCAACCCAGTAGTCAGCTCTATTTCTAACCCTAACAATACGGGCATTGTGTTGAAGATAGTACACCAAGAAGATGCTCATGTGTTGGGCACTTCCATGAGGTCCCAGTCCAAGCTGTGTTGGTGGTGGGGTAACACTGAAGGTTGCTTCCTCCGTCCTCTCCCACCAACCACGGAAAACAGAGAGCGTATCATTATCCTCTTCATCTCCTGACTGTTGCGTGTCCATCACCTGATACTCCTCAATTTGTTCCTCAGCTTCTGCATCTTCATTAACAGTTTGTCGGGTACCATGAGCCCCCCTTGAAGAAAACCACTCTCTTATGGCACACGCCGGTGCGACAACAGTCTGGAAATTTGAGATATTGTTATGCTTTCCCAAATACTCCGCTGCTTCCAACTCTTCCTCTGGAACCATCACCTCCTCTCGCAGACTATTCAAAGTGTAATCCAGCATGCAGAGGATAGTGATGCTGATGAAAACATAGCGCTAGCCATCTTAGTAGCCATTTCAAAACTGCAGAAAGGTGCAGAGGCCTTTCACATGTACCCTCTCCGCAAGCGAGATTTGCACCACGTCAGGACTGCATTGGTCCAAGCTATGCAAAAGGACATACTGAACGAGGGCACGTCGCTGCTGCCACAGCTGCTGCAACGTATGCAGAGTGGAATTCCACCATGTCAGAACATCGCTAATCAAAAGATTAACCAGTAGGCCGAGAGACCTCTGTAGCGATGCAAATCGATGACCTGTGCGCTGCAATCGTCGGAAGTGAGCATACAGCGACCGTGCTTACTGCAGCAGTGCATTCAGGCCAGGACACTGGTGTAGAAATTGCTCTGACATCAGGTTGAGGATGTGAGCCATGCAAGGCATGTGTGTGAGGTGTGCATAGGGCCGCCACTAGGTTTACATTATTATTGCACATGGCCTTCCCTGGTCCAGGTTTAATGGAGACAGCCATTGCTCTAACTCGGCCCGGATACCTGTCCACAACTCTTGAGCTGTGTGACTGCAATCTCCATGAGGAAAGAATCTCCATCGTGGGAATAAATAAAAAAAATCAATATTTATTAGAAAATATTAAAATCCAAGATGGATCTTAATATTTTCTAATAAATATTGATTTTTTATTTTTTACCCGCGCTGGAGATTCTTTCCTCATGTTTTTGCCTCTGCCAACGCCTCTGATCAAGGTGGCTCCGTGACGTGTGAAGATTGTGGACTGCTGCAGAGACTGGTGAGCTGACCTTATCCTCCTATTTTTCCCTTTTTCCTTTGCCTACATGCAATCTCCATGGCACATTAATTTAAACACTAACAACATAATCTTGGATCAGAATACGAAAGTCAGGTCATCAATATAGAAGTGTGACTGTTATCACCAAAACCAGTCACGGGAAATGCCCATATGGAGCTCCAGAAATTGCAATTTCAACACAGGAACAGAATGGAGCAAAAAAACATAAAATAAACAAAAATAAACAATTTTTAAATAAATGTAAATTTATTATTTAAAGGTAGTATACACTCCTGCCCCCCTAAGCAAGCGACTGTGAAACGCGCGTAGGGGCGCGTTCCTACTCTGTCACATCAGCATGGGTAAGCTGAACCTGCTAATCACATGGGAATAGTAATGCTCCATTATTGTTGTGTGCTCAAAGTCCGGATACTGGGCACATATATTGCACTAGCACTTTAAATGTCTGTTATGGAGGTTTATGATTACTTATTATGCAGGAATTAATATTAATTGACTCTTGATTTGAGCATATTGTATGGGATAACTTTGTTTTATAGCTTTCCAGCTTCTATGTCAGGGTAGGTTTGTTAACACCTTGCAGTAGACACATGTCTACCATGATCGCTAGCTTTGCATGTCTTTTCACTGTGACTGGATAATGTTGTTGTACTAAACTGTTCTCATGATACTACCTTTAAATAATAAATTTATATTTATTTAAAAATTGTTTATTTTAGGGTTTTTTTGCTCCATGCTGTTCCTGTGTTGAAATTAATTTAAACACTGTCTGATTTCCGAGGGCCATGGTTTCGCAGTACGGAGGTGGAGGAGATTATAGTTGCACTGTTGGAACATGTGTCTGATTACGGGAGAGGTTGAGGGCATAGGTTGAGGCTCTAGAGGAGGTAGACGAGGCAGAAGCAGTGTAAGAAGTGTTAGATACAGAGGTTTGTCCTGCAAGCCTCATGGGATCAAAGATATGTGGAGCAGCCCCTTGACCGCCTACCCCCGCAGCCACCAGAATCACCAAGTGCTAAGTCAGAGAAATGAACACTCCTGCCCATGTTTGCTCATCCAGGTGTCAGTGGTAAAAGCACCATGGCAGATATAGATTTTTTCAGGGAATGGGTGATGTTGTTGGTCACATGCTAGTGTAGCGCAGGCACAGCTTTCTTAGAGAAGTAATGGTGACTGGGCAACTGGTACTGTGGGACTGCGACGGCCATCATCTTTCGGAAACTGTTTGTGTCCACCAGGCGGAAAGGCATCATGTCCGTGGCCAACAGACTTGAGATGGTGGAGTTCAAGCTCTTAGCTTTGCCATGTGTAGGAGGTAACATTCTTTAACATTACCACAACTGTGGAACCGAGGACTGGCTGCTGTGCTGAGAGAAGGTGGAGTAGGGTGAAGTGAACAGTAAATGAGGTGCAGGTGAAGATGTTATGGTGGATTGAGAAAGATGTGTTGTACAGTACTTGGTGAAACAAAAACAGCAGCAATCTCCACTTCCATAACAGCTGTCGGGCTCTCACTCACCTCAACTTTAGGGGTAAACAATTGTAGTTTTAACACTTGGAATGGTGACGGAGTAGGAAGAAGCAGCACTTGGGATTGATGGGACAGCCGTTGGTTGAAGATGCTCGCTATTCCACATTTTAGAGCAGTGAGATTCCCACACTATTTGGAGTAGCTAATTGGGCCTCGTGGCTGCACCACTATATTATTCCTAATGATTATAAGGGGAAATCTGGCCTTCTGATTTCCCACTGAAACACAGTTTTAGCACAAATGATAAGGAGCAGCTAACTGGGCCTCGTAGCTGCCATGCTATATTAGGCCTAGTGATTTTTAAGTGGAAATCTGGCCTTCTGATTTGCCACTGAAACACAGTTTTAGCACAAATGATTTGGAGTGGCACATGGGGCTTCCAGAGACTGCCACACAGTATTTGCACAATCTATTTTGATGCTGGAAGATCGATTTCTTGCAGGACAGGATCCTACCTATTTCACTGACAAGTTCACTTTCAGCAGCACCAGATATAGCACAGGAGTGACCTCTCTGTACTGTGACACTGTGCAAATGTGAAATCGGCAACCAATCACAAAAGACCTTGTCTCATGATGTTGTGGATGGTTTCTGAGCCCTGATTGGTAGCCGGAATCAACACACAAAGTTAAGAAAAAAAAAAAAGTGTGTGTTGCTTCTGTAATCTCTTCAGACGCTCTTTGAACCCCTCAACTCCCTTCCCCCTCATCAAATACATCCCCTCGGCCCCCTGCTTATCATACAGCACAACTATCTTAGCCAAAGTTATTCAAAAGCATTAGTGGAAGCGCAATGATTTTTCCAACTGTGACCGACTTTTGCCGATTTTGAGTAAAAATGTTTGTGAAAGCAAACACGAATCCAAGTGTGCTATGTTCGCGCCGAATTTGAGAACGTTTCCTAACACGTTCACTCATCTCATGGTTAAAGGAAACCTGTCATGAAAAACTGCTGTTATCCTGCAGATATGAAGTTAATCTACAGGTTAATAGCGTTTTAAACCTGTCCAGCATGCACACTTTTGAGCCCCACTGCTGGGAGGAGGAAATGAACTTCAGTCATGGGAGGGGTGGAGGGACGAAGCATTTTTTCAAGTGACAGGTTCCCTATAATAGCTTTACTGATATCATTGCAATATTTCATTTTAAATTCAATTTGGTATAATTTACAGGTGCTTGTCTCCAGAAGCATGTGCTAGGCACTACTACGTACTGCGCACTACAATGTAAAAAAAAATTAAACAAATAAAATAAATTAATAAATAAAAAAGGTTATAGTTTTGCAATGTCTCTCCCCTTCAATGAGTATGCAACATAGCTCAATATGCTTCGTTGCAAGGAAGGTACACATAGTTTCACACCTGAAAACTAAGCTACTCCAACAACGAGGAGTATGGTTATGAGGTATATGGTTGATAAATTGGACTATTTATATAGGAATTCAAATAAGTAAAATGTGCCTGATATATAAAAGTCTTAAAATGTACCCCTGGTACTTTCCAAAAAAATAAAAATGCAAGAAAAGCTTGTTTGTTTCATTTCCCAAAAGCAAACACCTGTAACAGGTCTAATATTGGAAAAGGATAACAAAGATGTGTGCACATTTTTTTTTTAAACAACTCAAACACTTTGTGAGGTAGTCAGTTGATTTTAAAGTTTGAGATACTTTAGATTTTCAATTTGTAATTTAAAAAATATAAAAGGCTCTGTCTTTGATATGCAAGCATAGGTTTCAAGGATTCTCCTTTACTGGCAAAATTAGAATTCATGATAGTAAAAATCCCTTCTGATTTGTAATTACAGTGGGTGATGATTTAAAATAAATCTGTTATTAAAATGCTACTATGCTGTTACTGCAAATTCACAGTCACACTAATTATGCAGCTGCCAACAAAAATGACCTGGAACTACTATATTTCACACAGCGCTGAATAGTCACAGGGTGGGCTAATGATATCAGACATGGCCAGGAGGACTTCCCTATAATGTTGCACAGCTAACTCATCAAAAGGTCTAGCATAGCCATTCAGGGAGCTATCACAGACAGTATAAAAGATGGGGCATGTCAAGAAGCGCAATTTTATGATTTTACAGTAAAGGGACAGGAGGTCAAGCACAGAAATATATGTAATCTGATTGTAGTAAATTACTGCAGTACAGAAACAATTAAAAAGTTGGAGTGCTAGTCACAGTTTTTTTAATATAATCCAAAGATTCAAGTGATATATGTTACTACTACCGCCGCCGGCCCCGGGGCTGTCGCCGTCGGCGCGACACTCACTGCTCCTTCCTCCTTCCTCACCGCCGCTCCCATGCTGTAGTGGGGTTCTTCCTAGACAGCCTCCAGGCACGCGCCTGCCCTGGCATGTCAGCGCGCTCCCTTTCTGGTGGCCACGCCCCTGTCACTTCCCTTGTGTCTCTTAGGGGCCGAGCGCACGCTCACTCGGCTCCCTTATCTCACTCCGTAACTTAATCCGGCAATGTTGCCGGGCCAATAGGGACCTGGTATAGGGTATTTCAGGCCGCCCTCCCCTAGTGGAGGCGCCTGATTGTTGAATTAATCTCCTCCGCCCATGCCGTCTTGCTTGCTGTGTCCAGCATCGCTGGCATATTTACTCCTTGTATATTAACTCCTTGTCTCTCTTCTTTTTCAGTGACCACCCTGTCCTGCGTCCGCCTGGTTCCTGCTTCCGTTTCCTTCCCCGTCTCTCCTCAAGCCTGAATTCATACTTACCTTAGCTTCCCTCTGCCCTGTACCCTCGTCATTTCATGGGTTACCTCCCTCCGTACACCTCCTGCACCCTTCTTGCTCAGTTATTTCCTATTTTCCCTGTCCTGTCTCCGTTTGTGCGCAACCCCTGAGCCGACCCCTGGTCCTGGCTTTTGTGGTTTTGTGGTTCTAGAGGCCCCTGAGCTTGCTCCATAAGATCCCTGTATAGGGGTTGGTCAAATCTGGAATGCTAGCTCAGGGGTGCTTCGGTATCACGGTCCAATTGGTCCACTCTTGGCTCCCGGCGCCTCCAGCGTAAGAGTACAGTCAGGCCATGGACCCCACTGGGACCTCTGCCCAGAAGGAGCTGGTATTTCTGCAAGAAAACCAAACTCGCATCATGTCCTTCATGAAGACAATGGATTCTCGCCTGTTTGCTTTACAGGCCGTGGATCCCGGAAATGCCTCCCAGTTAGCCAGCCTCCAGCAAGAGCTGGTCCAGCAGCGCGATACCCAGGCTCACATTTTATCCTATATGGCCTCTGTGGACAACCGCCTGCTCTCCTTGCAGTCTGTCTGCTCGCAGGCACCATCCCGCACCTCTGACTCCGTGTCAGCACCCTCCCCTCATCTCGCTAAACCGCCTCATTATGGCGGTGACCCCAAGCTGTGCCGGAGTTTTCTTAATCAATGTCACCTGCACTTTGAGTTATTGCCTCAGCAGTACCCCACTGACCGGGCTATGGTGGCTTTTATGTGTCCTATTTGGAGGGTGATGCCCTTTCCTGGGTGAATCCTCTTTGAGATCATGACGACCCCGTTGTGTCTAGCATTGCTACCTTTTTGAACACCTTTCGTAGGGTCTTTGATGAGCCTTGACACCTCGCTTCCGCTACGGAGTCCCTTTTAAATCTTCAGCAGGGCACTCTCACTCTTGGACAGTAGGCGATCCGCTTTCGCACATTGTCCTTGGAGCTGGGGTGGAACAATGAGGCCTTGGTTGGGAAATTCTGGAGAGGGTTGTCTGGCAAGATCAAAGATGAGCTCGCTGAACAAGATACTTCGACCACCTTGGAGGACCTCATTTCATTAGCTACGCGCATTGATTTGCTCTTTCAGGAGTGTTCTTTAGAGGCCGCCAGGGAAAGGAGACCCTTTAGGCCTTCTTGTTCTGCTCATAGACCACCCAGTCCTCAGCCATCGGGTTCCTTCAGCAGTTCTGCACCAAACCCTATGCAGGTTGACCGGGTTAAGTTGGCAGAACAACGTCGCAGAGAGAGGCTGGCACAAGGGCCCTTGTGCTTATACTGCGGTGGAACGTCTCATTTTCTGCGCTCATGTCCAGAGAGGCCGGGAAATGCCTCTTCCTAGGTCTGGTAAGAGAGGTCTCCCTAGATGTGTCAGATTCCTTTCCACCTCTTACTTTTTCTGTTTTGATTGTCCAGGGTCGAGACGTGGGTCTGAAGTGGCGTATGTGGATTCGGGCACAGCCTGCAATTTTATTTGGCTTAAGGAGGTGAAAAAAAATACCGGATCCCCGTGATCTCCTAAAAGCACCCCAGTATGATTGCCTCTGTGGACGGTAAACTCCTGCAAGAATCTGTCTCCATGGTTACTGATGAAGTGGTTCTGCAAATCGATGTCTTACATCAAGAAAGGATCACTTTCTATGTTCTGCCCAACCTGTCTCATGCGCTGCTTCTCGGCCCTCCTTGGCTTCGGACACACAAGCCTGTTCTGGATTGGTGTTCCAGAGAGGTTCTTCGGTGGGGTCAACCATGTCAAGAAAGATGCTTAGGGTCTGTCCATCCGGCCACTCCTCCTCAACCTTCTTCTAGTCCTATGGGACTGCCTTCCGCCTACTGGTCTTTTTCGGACATTTTTGATAAAAAGGAGACTGGGATCTTGCCACCTCATCGGCTCTATGATTGCCCAATAGAGTTATGTCCAGGAACCACCCTGCCAAGAGGCCGAATCTATCCACTCTCACCGGCCAAGACATCTGCCATGTCCGAGTATATCCGTGAGAACCTAGCCAAGGGGTTCATACGAAAATCCTCCTCGCCCCCTGGTGCTGGCTTCTTCTTTGTAAAAAAAAAAAGGACGGTTCTCTTCGGCCGTGCATTGATTACAGAGGTCTGAATAACATCCCGATAAAGAATAAGTCCCCTCTGCTGCTCATTCCTGAGCTCTTCGATTGCCTGAGAGGGTCGCGGGTGTTCTCTAAATTAGACCTACGTGGAGCCTACAACCTCATTTGAATCCGCCCTGTAGATGAGTGGAAGACTGCGTTTAACACCCGGGATGGTCATTATCTCGTCATGCCTTTAGGGCCTGTGTAACGCTCCCGCGGTGTTTCAAGAATTTGTCAAAAACATCTTCCGGGACCTCCTATACTCCTGCATTGTGGTCTACCTGGCGATATCCTTGTCTTCTCCCTGGATTTATCCTCCCACCGGAGGAGCGTCCGTCTTGTGCTGCAGCGCCTGCAAGAGAACCGTCTATACGCTAAGATGTTGAAGTACATCTTCGAGCAGTTTTCCTTACCCTTTTTGGGGTATTTCGTTTCTGAGTCTGGACTGGAAGTTGACCCTGAAAAATTGTCTGCGATCCTCCAGTGGCCACACCCGGTAGGAGTTAAGGCTATCCAACGCTTCCTTGGTTTTGCCAACTACTACCGTCAGTTTATCCCGCATTTTTCATCTGTAACCAAGCCAATCTCGTGCCTCATTCGGAAAGGAGTTGGCTCCACAACCTGGTCTCCGGAGGCCGAAGATGCTTTTCTAAACTTAAAACAGGCCTTTGCGGGTGCGCCTGTATTACATCGGCCCAAGGCGAACAAACCGTTTGTCATGGAAGTGGACTCATCTTCCACTGGTGCCGGCGCAGTGCTGTGTCAGACGTCTTCTTCTGGTCGATTGGTCACCTGTGAGTTCTTTTCCAAGGCTTTTTCTCCTGCAGATAGCAACTATTCCATCGGGGATCGAGAGCTGTTAGCCATAAAAATGGCCCTCGAGGAGTGGCACTACCTACTGGAGGGAGCAGTCCATCCTTTTACCATCTTCACTGACCATAAGAACTTGGCCTACCTTCAGTCAGCCCAAAGGCTAAACCCCGACAGGCCAGGTGGTCTCTGTTCTTTGCCCGTTTCGACTTTGAGTTGCATTTCTGTCCTGGTCAGAAGAATGTCAAGGCTGACGCATTATCTCTCTCTCCAGCCTCCAGACTTGGAGGAGGAACCCTCTCACATTATTGATCTGCTCAAAATTGTCACGGTGGCTCCTGTAAAGCTGATCACTCCGCCTCCAGGTAAAACCTTCGTGCCCGAGGCTGATAGGAGAGTGGTTTTCCGTTGGGGACACTTTTCTAAGATCTCTGGTCATGTCAGGGTAAAGAAAACTCTGGATCTCATTTACAGATTTTACTGGTGGCCTTGCCTTCGCCAAGACGTGGCTGATTTCACAGCCTCGTGCCCCTCCTGTGCCAAAGTCAAGGTCCCAAGGCGATTACCTTCGGGGCTCCTGCTCCCATTACCTGTACCATCGTTTCCGAGGCAACAAATAGCTTTGACTTTATTACGGACCTGCCTCGCTCTTCCTGTTGCACCACCATTCTGGTAGTTGTAGACCTGTTCACTAAGATGGCGCACTTTGTACCGCTGCCAGAGCTGCCCTCAGCCCCTGAATTGGCTAAGATCTTTGTCCAGCACATCTTCCAACTTCATGGATTCCCACAACATATTGTATCCGATCGCGGAGTCCAATTCACGTCTCATTTTTGGAGGGCTCTATGTGGTCTCTTGGAGGTAAAGTTGGACTTCTCTTCTGCATACCAACCGCAGACCAACGGCCAAGTGGAGCGTGTAAATCAAGTATTGGCATCTTAGCTACGTCATTTCTCCAAATCTCATCAGGATGACTGGTCTGGTCTTCTTCCATGGGCCGAGTTCGCCTATAATATCCATCCCAACAAGTCTTCAGCCAAATCTCCATTCTTTGTAGTTTCTGGCCTGCATCCCGGCATTCCTTTACCAGTTTCTGCCACCTCCAGGGTTCCTGCAGCCGACTCCATAATCGTAGAATTCTCCAGAATCTGGCAAGAGACTAAAGAGGCTCTCAGGAGAGCCGGAGAGCAGTATGAAGAGTAATGCCGACAAGAGGTGCTTGGATGCTCCAACTTATCTGCCAGGCTAGAAGGTTTTGCTCTCGTCTAAATATATTAGACTGAAGATGCCCTCCTACAAGTTGGGACCTTGTTACATCGGTTCTTTTGAAGTCCTCCAGTGCATCAACAATGTTGCCTACAAGCTGAAGTTGCCTGCCTCGCTCCGCATTCCCAACGTCTTCCAAGTCTCTCTCCTAAAACCAGTCATTCTGAATGTTTTTCATCCTGCTCCCGGCTCCTCTCTTCCTCTTGTCAGTGCCGATAACGTTTTTGAGGTGAAGGATATTCTAGCCTCCAAGAGAGTCAGAGGCAAGATTTTCTTTTTAATTGATTGGAAGGGGTTTGGTCCTGAGGAAATGTCTTGGGAACCTCAGGAGAACATTAATGCACCCTGTATTCTTTTGTCCAAGGGAAGAGGAGGGGAGTTTAAGAGGTACTGTTACTACTACTGCCGAAGGTCCCGGGGCTGTCACCACCTGCACCACACTCACTGCTCCTTAATAGAGTTGAGCGAAACAGGTCTGTCAGATTCAAAAGTCGCCGACATTTGCCAAAGTCGGGTTTCGCCGAGCGAAACCCGACCATAGCGTGAGGTCGGCCATGCGGTTTTCGACCCGAGCGCCAACGTCGGTTTTCCCATAATGCTTGGAGGCGCCTTTTCTCAGCCAATGAGAAAGGACGTACACTGTGGGCAATGAGATGACATGGGCAGCGGCCACCACCATCTTAGAGAAGGGCATTGCAGTGATTGGCTTGCTTTGGGGGGCGTCATAGTGTCTATAAAAGGCCTGACCGCCGACCGCCATTTTACTTCTGCAGATCTTAACAGTAAGGAGAGGTTGCTGACGCTGTTTATCAGTAGGGAGAGAATTAGGGCTGGAAAGAGAAGTTCTTATGTGCTTGTGCTGATAGCAATTGTGCTGTACAGTTAGTGTGCAGTGACGGGAGGATTTTCTTATGTGCAGCAGCGCAGGTAATTAGGCTGCTTGTCAGTGACAGGGGAGGATTTTCTTGTGTGCAGCAGCGGTGGTTAATAGACTGCCTGCTAGCTGTATTGCTGTGTGTACACTGCTGTGCAGAGTGCTTTTTACACAGCAATAATACTTTTATTCTTTTTTTTGCACAGTTACCGAGCGTTCATTTTTTCCCATACCGTATAGAGCTGTATGCTCCTCACACACTACCGTGTACCGGCTGGTATCATGGACAAATACATGCTGACTATCTGTGTGTGACTCCGGAAATATATACGGAGATTTACAATTACCCTAGACAGTATACAGCTGTACGCTTGTGATACAGTACCCTTTTTCTGCTTTTTGTATCCTTGTCTAATCCATATTGAGCCTGTAAGCGTCTGTGTGTTACTCCTGAAATATATACGGAGATTTAAAATTACCCCAACACTGTATACAGCTGTACGCTTCTGATACAGTACCCTTTTTTTGCTTTTTAATTCTGGTCTAATCCATTTTGAGCCTGTGAGCTTCAGTGTGTTACTCCGGAAATATATACAGAGATTTAAAATTACCCCAACACTGTATACAGCTGTACGGTTCTTATACAGTACCCTTTTTCTGCTTCTTATATTGTGGTGTAATCCATACTGAGCCTGTGATAGTCTGTGTCTGACTCTGGAAATATATACGGAGATTTACAGTAACCCCTACACTGTATACACCTGGTATCTTCTGATACATTACCCTTTTTCTGCTTTTTTTATACTGGTCTAATCCATACTGAGCCTGTGAGAGTCTCTGTCTGACTCTGGAAATATATACGGATATTTACAATTACCTCTACGCTGTATACACCTGGTATCTTCTGATATATTACCCTTTTTCTGCTTTTTATATTCTGGTCTAATCCATACTGAGCCTGTGAGCGTCTGTGTGTTACTCCGGAAATATATACGGAGATTTAAAATTACCCCAACACTGTATACAGCTGTACGGTTCTTATACAGTACCCTTTTTCTGCTTCTTATATTGTGGTGTAATCCATACTGAGCCTGTGATAGTCTGTGTCTGACTCTGGAAATATATACGGAGATTTACAGTTACCCCTACACTGTATACACCTGGTATCTTCTGATACATTACCCTTTTTCTGCTTTTTTTATACTGGTCTAATCCATACTGAGCCTGTGAGAGTCTCTGTCTGACTCTGGAAATATATACGGATATTTACAATTACCTCTACGCTGTATACACCTGGTATCTTCTGATATATTACCCTTTTTCTGCTTTTTATATTCTGGTCTAATCCATACTGAGCCTGTGAGCGTCTGTGTGTTACTCCGGAAATATATACGGAAATTTAAAATTACCCCAACACTGTATACAGCTGTATGCTTCTGATACAGTACCCTTTTTCTGCTTTTTATATTCTGGTCCAATCCTTTCTGAGCCTGTGAGCGTCTGTGTCTGACTCCGGAAATATATACAGAGATTTACAATTACCCTGATTGTTGTGTTTTGGTAGCTGTGGAGAAAAAGCAAATATGGCAATACACCTGAGAGGCTGGAACCTATTGAATTGCAGTAACCTGAACTAACCACACAACTAGAGGTAGTCGTGGAGCATTCCTACGTTGATCCTACACGCCTCGTCACAGCTTAAGAGATAACTACACCTAAAGGCAGAAAGAGGAAAGCTATCTGCCCTGGAGCAGATCCCCAAAGAAAATAGGAAGCCCCCAAACATGTAATGGCGGTTAGACAAGAAGAAGCACAGACACAGACAGAAACTAGAATGAGCAAACGCTGGGGCCCAATCTGTCTAGACAGAAAAGTACAGGAAAGGATTCTCACTGCAATCCAAAAAAACCCTAAAAAATACCAACTCTTCTGATTGCAAAAACACCTGAGATCACACGATCTCTACCACCTAAATCAGATCTCTGGTGTAACAAAATTAAGCCGCAGCCACTGAAAAAACAGGAAAAAGCAAATGAACAAATAACAGTGGCTTCAGATAAACTGAGAGGAGCACAAGCCCCCGGAGGGGACCTGGCTGACCTCCACAGAAGTGCAGGGAACAATGCAAAAAGCAAGCACAAAAATAAAAGCAGAAAATATCTTATCTGGTAGCAGAAGATGCAGGCAAGACTCAGCAAACTTCCAAATGAACCAGGAACCACAATTGAGACAAGAACAATTGATCACCGGCAACCATCAGGGGAGGGAACCTCCCTTATATCAGACCAGTCAGTGATCCCAGATTGCCATTCCTCGCTGAAAGGTTCAGTACTGTCTGTAACCACCAGAGGGAGCCTCTGCTCAGAAACCATCTCTAGCTCATTCATAACACCCGAGACTGTATACAGCTGTACGCTTCTGATACATTACACTTTTTTTGCTTTTTATATTCTGGATTAATCCATACTGGCCTGTGAGAGTCTGTGTCTGACTCCGGAAATATATACGGAGATTTACAATTACCCCTACACTGTATACACCCGATATCTTCTGATACATTACCCTTTTTCTGCTTTTTATATTCTGGTCTAATCCATACTGAGCCTGTGAGCGTCTGTGTCTGACTCCGGAAATATATATGGAGATTTACAATTACCCCTAGAGTGTATACAGCTGTACGCTTCTATTACATTACTATTCTTCTGCTTTTTATATTCTGGTCTAATCCATACTGAGCCTGTGAGAGTCTGTGTCTGACTCCGGAAATATATACAGAGATTTACAATTATCCCTAGACTGTATACAGCTGTATGCTTCTGATACAGTACCCTTTTTCTGCTTTTTATATTCTGGTGTAATCCATACTGAGCCTGTGAGTGTCTGTGTCTGACTCCGGAAACATATACGGAGATTTACAATTACCCCAACACTGTATACGCCTGGTATCTTCTGATACATTACCCTTTTTTGCTTTTTATATTCTGGTCTAATCCAAACTGAGCCTGTGAGCTTCAGTGTGTTACTCTGGAAATATATACAGAGATTTAAAATTACCCAACACTGTATACAGCTGTACGGTTCTGATACAGTACCCTTTTTCTGCTTCTTATATTCTGGTGTAATCCATACTGAGCCTGTGAGAGTCTGTGTCTGACTCCGGAAATATATACGGAGATTTACAATTACCCCTACACTGTATACACCCGATATCTTCTGATACATTACCCTTTTTCTGCTTTTTATATTCTGGTGTAATCCATACTGAGCCTGTGAGTGTCTGTGTCTGACTCCGGAAACATATACGGAGATTTACAATTACCCCAACACTGTATACGCCTGGTATCTTCTGATACATTACCCTTTTTTGCTTTTTATATTCTCGTCTAATCCAAACTGAGCCTGTGAGCTTCAGTGTGTTACTCCGGAAATATATACAGAGATTTAAAATTACCCCAACCTGTATACAGCTGTACGGTTCTGATACAGTACCCTTTTTCTGCTTCTTATATTCTGGTGTAATCCATACTGAGCCTGTGAGAGTCTGTGTCTGACTCTGGAAATATATACGGAGATTTACAGTTACTCCTACACTGTATACACCTGGTATCTTCTGATACATTACCCTTTTTCTGCTTTTTTTATACTGGTCTAATCCATACTGAGCCTGTGAGAGTTTGTGTCTGACTCTGGAAATATATACGAGATTTACAATTACCACTACCCTGTATACACCTGGTATCTTCTGATACATTACCCTTTTTCTGCTTTTTATATTCTGGTCTAATCCATACTGAGCCTATTAGCATCTGTATGTTACTCCGGAAATATATACGAAATTTAAAATTACCCCAACACTGTATACAGCTATACTCTTCTGATACAGTACCCCTTTTCTGCTTTTTATATTCTGGTCTAATCCATATTGAGCTTGTGAGCGTCTGTGTGTTACTCCGGAAATATATACGGAAATTTAAAATTACCCCAACACTGTATACAGCTGTATGCTTCTGATACAGTACCCTTTTTCTGCTTTTTATATTCTGGTCCAATCCTTTCTGAGCCTGTGAGCGTCTGTGTCTGACTTCGGAAATATATACAGAGATTTACAATTAACCTGAGTGTTGTGTTTTGGTAGCTGTGGAGAAAAAGCAAATACGGCAATACACCTGAGAGGCTGGAACCTATTGAATTGCAGTAACCTGAACTAACCACACAACTAGAGGTAGTCGTGGAGCGTTCCTACGTTGATCCTACACGCCTCGTCACAGCTTAAGAGATAACTACACCTAAAGGCAGAAAGAGGAAAGCTATCTGCCCGGAGCAGATCCCCAAAGAAAATAGGAAGCCCCCAAACATGTAATGGCGGTTAGACAAGAAGAAGCACAGACACAGACAGAAACTAGAATGAGCAAACGCTGGGGCCCAATCTGTCTAGACAGAAAAGTACAGGAAAGGATTCTCACTGCAATCCAAAAAAACCCTAAAAAATACCAACTCTTCTGATTGCAAAAACACCTGAGATCACACGATCTCTACCACCTAAATCAGATCTCTGGTGTAACAAAATTAAGCCGCAGCCACTGAAAAAACAGGAAAAAGCAAATGAACAAATAACAGTGGCTTCAGATAAACTGAGAGGAGCACAAGCCCCCGGAGGGGACCTGACTGACCTCCACAGAAGTGCAGGGAACAATGCAAAAAGCAAGCACAAAATAAAAGCAGAAAATATCTTATCTGGTAGCAGAAGATGCAGGCAAGACTCAGCAAACTTCCAAATGAACCAGGAACCACAATTGAGACAAGAACAATTGATCACCGGCAACCATCAGGGGAGGGAACC
>JARQOD010000002.1:353309314-353384894 GCA_033576555.1 Oophaga sylvatica | reverse complement strand
GGGTCGGTGTCCTAGATGCCCTAGATTACCGGCATAACCGGTGAGGAGTTTGATTGCCGTATTCAGGGTCTGGCGTTCAGACGCCATAGATTGCGGGTGACTCCCGCGAGGACATTAGCGCATGACCACGTATTATGCTCGCTTAGCAATTATCCGTGTACCTGAGAGCCTGACAGGACACGGTACTTTTTCTCAGCGGCTCTGTGACGTAACAGGGTTCGCTTTTGACGCTAGACAGCGCCCTAGCGTTTTACTTTGCGGCTCACTGAAGTTAAGTGAGTTCGCACCTATCGCCATATAGAGCTGTGGCATCCCGTTAGCGGCTCTGTGATTAACAGAGTTCGCACTTACTGCCACTACGCGCTATGGCGTTTATTTTTGCGACTCTGCGGGATAACAGAGTTCGCTACTTTCGCCATCTTATTAGCAGCGGGCTTCACCTGCACGGTGGACCCCGGGCTGCGAACGCACCTCTCTATTATATCTATTAGGTGCGTTCCGCAGACCCTAACAGTGAGAGTCTGTGTCTGACTCCTGAAATATATACGGAGATTTACAATTACCCCTACACTGTATACACCTGATATCTTCTGATACATTACCCTTTTCTGCTTTTCATACTCTGGTCTAATCCATACTGAGCCTGTGAGCGTCTGTTTCTGATTCAGGAAATATATACGGAGATTTACAATTACCCCTAGAGTATATACAGCTGTACGCTTCTGATACATTACCCTTTTTCTGCATTTTATATTCTGGTCTAATCCATACTGAAACTGTGAGAGTCTGTGTATGACTCCGGAAATATATACAGAGATTTACAACTATCCCTAGACTGTATACAGCTGTGCGCTTGTGATACAGTACCCATTTTTCTGCTTTTTATATTCTGGTCTAATCCATACTGAGCCTCTGAGTGTCTGTATCTGACTCTGGAAATATATACGGAGATTTACAATTACCGCTAGACTGTATACAGTTGTACGCTTCTGATACAGTACCCTTTTTCTGCTTTTTATATTCTGGTGTTATCCATACTGAACCTGTGAGTGTCTGTGTCTGACTCTGGAAATATATACGGAGACTTACAATTACCCCTACACTGTATATGCCTGGTATCTTCTGATACATTACCCTTTTTTGCTTTTTATAATCTGGTCTAATCCAAACTGAGCCTGTGAGCTTCAGTGTGCTACTCCGGAAATATATACGGAGATTTAAAATTACCCCAACACTGTATACAGCTGTATGGTTCTGATACAGTACCCTTTTTCTGCTTCTTATTGTCATGTATAGTGTACAGTTCCTATAGCGTCTTGTGCTTGGGTGCGAGGAAAACACATGAGACACACGTTGATATGAAATGACTTGTATTACTTCATACAAGCATGCAGAAAAGGTCACAGTTTGCAGGAACAGAGGCAGGAGACACAGCAGGCCAGAGTAACTTCAAGCTCTACAATAACTCTCCAAAGCAGGTTCAGGATCTCTTCTCTGTACCGTAATTCCTCTGCAAACATGGATTCACCAGACAGCAGGTTTCCAGAGTGCAAAAGTGTTCCAAAGTTCCTCAGTAGGAAATAGCTGGAGTCCAAAATCCTAGGTTTCCAGGAGTCAGGTCACAGGCTGACTGAAGCTTGATTCAGGAGCACTGATTGTTCAGCTGAGGCTGCTTAAGAAGCAAGAGGAGAGAATCAGGGCGGGAACATGAAAGCTGGAACCTCCATATTAACTGAGGGCAAGATAGCTGCAGCAAGACAGAAAGCAAAATGGCCGACGGAAAACTGAGTTTCAAGGAACATGTCAAAAGAGACAAAGAAACTTACATTACTCCCCCCTTAGGGACAACCTCCGGATGACCTCAGACCAGGCTTGTCAGGGTACTTCTGATGAAACTGGCGGAGCAGGCGAGGAGCATTTACATTATTGACTGGCTCCCATGAGTTGTCCTCCACTGGGTAGCCCTGCCATTTAATCAAATATTGCAACTGATTTCTGTACAACCTGGAATCTAGAATCCTTTCCACCATAAATTCTTCCTGACCATTGACCAGCACTGGGTCAGGGCAAGGAGAAGAGCGTCCAGGAAATGTATTGGGTGTTGCAGCCTTTAGTAGGGATACATGAAAGACAGGGTGGATTCCATAGTTCTGGGCAGTTGAAGACGACAAGCAACAGCACTTATAATCTTACTGATCTTATAAGGTCCAATGTACTTATGTCCCAATTTAGACGATGGAATCTTTATTTTAAGATTTCTGGTTGACAGCCAGACCAAATCTCCTACCTTGAAAGCTGGTGCAGGTTTACGAAATTTATCTGCTGCTTTCTTATACCTTTCCTGAGCCAATTCTAGATTTTCCTTTAGAAGATCCATATTCTTTTGTAAAGAAGTGATTCTTTCAGCCACTGCCGGCAAGGGCGTATCTATGGGAAATCGAGGAAGAATGTTAGGATGATAACCTAGATTGGAGTAAAAAGGAGACTGCTTAGTGGAGGCGCTCTGAGAGTTGTTATAAGAGAACTCAGCCAGTGGAAGTAGATCCACCCAATCATCTTGCAGGTGGCAGATAAAGCAGCGGGGATACTGCTCCAGGGTCTGATTGGTTCGTTCTGTCTGTCCATTAGTCTGGGGATGAAAAGCAGAAGAAAGGTTTACTTTAATGTCCAATGCGGCACAGAAATTTTGCCAAAACCTTGAAGTGAATTGCACCCCTCGATCCGAAATGACCTCATCCGGTACTCCATGTAAGCGAAACACATTCTTAATCATTAAGTCTGATGTCTGTTTTGCAGTGGGTAAACCGACACAAGGGATAAAATGAGCTGCCTTTGTTAGACGATCAACCACCACTAGAATGGTGTTCTTCCCTTGAGAGGTTGGTAACTCCACAATGAAGTCCATAGAAATGGATCCCCACGGGCGGGACGGGGTGGGAAGAGGTTGTAACAGACCAGTTGGTGAGGAGCGAGGTGTTTTGCATCTTGCACAGACTTCACATGAAGTGACATAGTTTAAAACATCTTTCCTGTAAGTGGGCCACCAAAAGAAACGAGAAAGAAATTCTTGTGTCTTTAGAATTCCCCTATGCCCGGCTATCTTGGAATCGTGGATGAGTTGCAATACTCTCAATCTGACTGTTTCAGGTATATACAGACGTTGTCCCTGAATCCACACACAATTCTTAAAGACAAGACTTACGTCCCTTGGGGGTTGAGCCAACAAAGAATCCGCATGGTATGCTTCCTTGATGTCCTTAAGTAGGTCTTGATTATGAATCACTCCCAGGAATCTAGAGTCAGGAAGAATAGTCTTAGGAGGAGTAAGTGGACGTGTCTCTGCTGAATGAATCCTAGAGAGTGCATCAGCCTTTCCATTGCGCGATCCTGGTCTATAAGAAATGACAAAATTAAATTGGTTTAGGAAAAGATTCCAGCGAGCCTGGCGAGGAGTCAGGCACTTAGCCGACCTGATAAATTCAAGGTTACGATGGTCTGTCAGGACGACTATTTGCTGTGCAGCTCCCTGAAGAAGGTGTCTCCATTCCTTGAAGGCGGCAATAATGGCCAACAATTCTCTATTGCCCACATCGTAGTTCCTCTCAGCCGAAGACAATGCTGGGAAAAGAAGGCACAGGGATGCAAGACATTCTTCTCACCTGTTCTCTGAGAGAGTATAGCTCCAACGGCACAGTCTGAAGCATCCACCTCTATTATGAAGGCAAGCTCGGGGTTGGGATGTACTAAGATAGGTGCAGTGGTAAATTTATCCTTTAAACAGGAAAATGCTTCCTGCGCTTGCGGGGTCCAGGAGAACCTAGACTGTTTCCGGGTAAGTTGGGTGATAGGTGACACTACCTCAGAGAAATTCCTAATGAAACGTCTATAGAAGTTGGCAAACCCGATGAAGCGCTGCACCTCCTTCACATTTCTAGGAATTGGCCAATCCTTGATGGCTTGGGTCTTGCTTCCATCCATACTAATCCCTTGCGTAGATAGTACATACCCCAGAAATTGAATTTCGGTCCTATGGAATTCACACTTTTCAAGTTTGATGTAAAGATGGTTTTGTCTTAGGCGTTCTAAGACCATTCTCACATGTCCATGATGTTCCTCTGTGGAGTTAGAAAAAATTAGAATATCATCCAGATAAATCACCACAAATGTATCTAGGAGATCCCTGAAGATGTCATTCACCAAGTGTTGGAAAGTGGCTGGGGCGGTACTCAGACCAAAAGGCATAACTAGATATTCAAAGTGTCCATAGCGTGACCTGAATGCAGTCTTCCATTCATCCCCAGGTCTAATACGGACCAAGTTATAGGCCCCACAGAGATCCAGTTTAGAGAAAATTTTGGCGTGCCGCACTCTCTCCAACAACTCAGGGATTAAAGGCAATGGATAACGGTTTCTAATAGTAACCTTATTGAGTTCCCTATAGTCTATGCAGGGTCTCAGAGATCCATCTTTCTTCTTCACAAAGAAGATGGGTGCACCTGCGGGAGATGAAGAGGGGCGTATGAAGCCTTTGGCTAGATTTTCATCTATGTAGTCCTTCAAAGCTTTTAGCTCGGGCCCCGCTAGGGGGTAGATCTTACCAAAAGGTATCTCGGCTCCAGGCAATAATTCGATTGGACAATCATATAGACGGTGAGGAGGAAGCTGATCAGCGTTCTTCTTGTCACATAAATCCACATAGTCCTGGTATATAGCTGGTAGTTCAGGGACTGACATGGTTCCTTTAGGAACAGAGCAAGCTGAAACTCCTTGACTCATCTGTTTCTCCGGAAAGTGTAATTCCTTGGTCTCCCAGTTAATCGTAGGATTCTGCGCCTGTAGCCATGGTAGCCCTAGAATAATGGGAAAGTGGGGAGAAGAGATAAGCATAAAAGACATTTTCTCCTGATGATCTTTACCCATAAGGACCCTCAAAGGCTCTGTTTCCTGATCCACTGGTCCAGAGGTCAGCAGGGAGCCATCCACAGTCTCCATCTGTACTGGAGTAGCCTTCTTCACTGAACGTATCCCCTGTTTCAGAGCAAAGGAGATATCCATAAAATTTCCACTTGCTCCTGAGTCGATCATAGCAGAGCTAGACACCCAGACTGAGTCAACCCAGAGTTTGATGGAAAGGAAGCAATGAGAATTGTTTCTTTTACAACTCAGCTGGGACACCGCTGAGGAAACTTGAAAAATTGCAGCGTTTATACCGTCATTGTCCCCAGAACTAACAGAGTTTAAGTCCGAAAAATCAAGATCTCTTGCAGCAGATCTCTCTGGAATCTGAGGCTCGGACATGACAGAGCTCCTCTTGCAACACTCACAGTGAATGACTGCTGCAGTAGTCTTACGAGAACGGCTGGGGCAGTTTATAATGAAGTGCCCTGACTTACCACAGTAAAAACATAGATTTTCCTTTATACGATGTTCTTTGCGTGCATCACTAACCCGTCTTTGTAAAGAGTCCACCTGCATGGGTTCAGGTTCTGGTTCCCTTGTGATCCTACTCAAAGGTTCCTTAGCTGAGGAGGGAGGTAGGAAAAGGTTAGTGCGATTATTTTCGAACCATCTCTCTTGTCTGCGTTCAGTCAGACGAGCATCAATACGGATACAATAGTTAATAAAGTCACCTAACGCAGTGGGAGGGTCGGCACGAGCAAGTTCATCCTTAATCAGTGGAGACAACCCTTTCCGAAAAATAGATTTTTTGGCGGAAGTGTCCCAAGTGGTATCAAGAGCCCATCTCCTGAAATCCAAGGCATATTCGGCTACTGAACGCTTACCTTGGCGCAAAGTTAACATGGCTGCTTCAGCTGTTGCACCTCGATTGGGGTCATCAAACACCTGCCCCATGGCTGAAATAAAAGCATCAAGGTGATTCAAACAATCATCCTCAGTCTCAATCAGAGGGTTTGCCCACATCAAAGCCTTATTGGTAAGCAACATGATTATAGTAAGCACTTTGGATCGTTCAGTGGGAAATTGTGAAGCATGTGCAGAGAAAAATAGATTGCATTGGTTAATAAATCCCCTGAATTTCTCACGTTCACCGTCAAAACGAAAAGGAGTTAACTTGGGGATCCCAGAACTCGGGGTTATGGCAGGAGCCTGGACTCGTTCTTCTAGAGCCTCAATCCTGGCTCGTAATTCCTGGGTAGTTTGTCCAAACACTTGCAAATTATGATTAGTGAGGTCCTGTAGGCTTGCAAAACGGGTCTTTATAGTCTGTATATCTGCAAGGATTGTATCAGTCACTCCGCAAAGCTCCTTTATGCGGGCCTCCATCTTCCAGATCTTTTAAGGCAGAAGTGCTGGAAGGAGAAGAGAAAAGGAAAGAAAAAAAAAAACAATAGTGTTTACCTGTGGTAACACTCCAGAGTAACATTTAAGGGAATGCGCTCACCTGGAATGGTTGTGAGAAGTCACAACCACTGTCATCACAGAAGGTATTAAACGGACATCTGATATCCACAGTCACAGCAGACACGGCTTTCCCAGACCCAGCAGACACTAAACATTGGCTCCTGAATCTTGTCATGTATAGTGTACAGTTCCTATAGCGTCTTGTGCTTGGGTGCGAGGAAAACACATGAGACACACGTTGATATGAAATGACTTGTATTACTTCATACAAGCATGCGGAAAAGGTCAAACAGTTTGCAGGACAGAGGCAGGAGACACAGCAGGCCAGAGTAACTTCAAGCTCTACAATAACTCTCCAAAGCAGGTTCAGGATCTCTTCTCTGTACCGTAATTCCTCTGCAAACATGGATTCACCAGACAGCAGGTTTCCAGAGTCCAAAAGTGTTCCAAAGTTCCTCAGTAGGAAATAGCTGGAGTCCAAAATCCTAGGTTTCCAGGAGTCAGGTCACAGGCTGACTGAAGCTTGATTCAGGAGCACTGATTGTTCAGCTGAGGCTGCTTAAGAAGCAAGAGGAGAGAATCAGGGCGGGAACATGAAAGCTGGAACCTCCATATTAACTGAGGGCAAGATAGCTGCAGCAAGACAGAAAGCAAAATGGCCGACGGAAAACTGAGTTTCAAGGAACATGTCAAAAGAGACAAAGAACCTTACACTTATATTCTGGTGTAATCCATACTGAGCCTGTGAGAGTCTGTGTCTGACTCTGGAAATATATATGGAGATTTACAGTTACTCCTACACTGTGTACATCTGGTATCTTCTGATACATTACCCTTTTTCTGCTTTTTTTTATACTGGTCTAATCCATACTGAGCCTGTGAGAGTCTGTGTCTGACTCTGGAAATATATATGGAGATTTACAATTTCCTCTACACTGTATACACCTGGTATCTTCTGATACATTACCCTTTTCTGCTTTTGATATTCTGTCTAATCCATACTGAGCCTATGAGCATCTGTGTGTTACTTCTGAAATATATACGAAATTTAAAATTACCCCAACACTGTATACAGCTATACTCTTCTGATACAGTACCCTTTTTCTGCTTTTTATAATTCTGGTCTAATCCATACTGAGCCTGTGAGCGTCTGATGTCTTACTCTGGAAATATATACAAATTTAAAATACTCCAACACTGTATACAGCTGTGCGCTTGTGATACAGTACCCTTTTTCTGCTTTTTATATTCTGGTCCTAATCCATTTTGAGCCTGTGAGTGTCTATTCTGACTCTGGAAATATATACAGAGATTTACATACACCCTAGACTGTATACAGCTGTGCGCTTTGATACAGTTACCCTTTTTTCTGCTTTTATATTCTGGTGTAATCCATACTGAGCCTGTGAGTGTCTGTATTGACTCCGAAATATATACGAGATTTACAATTACCCCTACACTGTATACAGTTGTATCTTCTGATACAGTTACCCTATTTCTGCTTTTTATCATTCTGTGTAATCCATACTGAGCCTGTGAGAGTTCTGTGTTGACTCCCGAAAAAATATACGGAGATTTAAATTACCCCAACACTTATACGCTGGTACTTCTAATACATTACCCATTTTTTGCTTTTATATCTAGTTAATCCATACTGAGCCTGTGAGAGTCTGTGTCTACTCCCGGAAAAAATATACGGAGATTTACAGTTACTCCACACTATACAGCTGCTCTTCTAAAACAGTACCCTTTTTCTGCTTTTTTATCTGGTCTAATCCATACTGAGCCTGTGAGAGTCTGTGTCTAACTCTGGAAATATATACGGAGATTTACAATTACCCTACACTGTATACACCTGGATCTTCTGATACATTACCCTTTTTCTGCTTTTTTTATTACTGGTCTAATCCATACTGAGCCTGTGAGAGACTGTGTTTTCTCGGAAATATATACGGAAATTTAAATTACCCAACACTGTATACAGCTATCTTCTGATACATTACCCTTTTCTGCTTTTTATATTCTGGTCTAATCCATACTGAGCTTGTGAGCGTCTGTGTGTTACTCCGGAAATATATACGGAAATTTAAAATTACCCCAACACTGTATACAGCTGTATGCTTCTGATACAGTACCCTTTTTCTGATTTTAATATTCTGGTCCTATTCTTTCTGAGCCTGTGAGCGTCTGTGTCTGAGTCCGGAAATATATAAGGAGATTTAAAATTACCCCTAGACTGAATAGAGCTGTACGCTTCTGATACATTACCCTTTTTCTGCTTTTTATATTCTGTGTAATCCATACTGAGCCTGTGAAAGTCTGTGTCTGACTCTGGAAATATATACGGAGATTTACAATTACCCCTACACTGTATACACCAGATGTCTTCTGATACATTACCCTTTTTCTGCTTTTTATATTCTGGTCTAATCCATACTGAGCCTGTGAGCGTCTGTTTCTGACTCCGGAAATATATACAGAGATTTACAATTATCCCTAGAGTGTATGCAGCTGTACGCTTCTGATACATTACCCTTTTTCTGCTTTTTATATTCTGGTGTAATCCATACTGAGCCTGTGAGAGTCTGTGTCTGACTCCGGAAATATATACAGAGATTTACAATTACCCTACACTGTATTCGCCTGTATCTTCTGATGCATTACCCTTTTTTGCTTTTTATATTCTGGTCTAATCCATACTGAGCCTGTGAGCGTCTGTGTGTTACTCCGGAAATATATACAGAGATTTACAATCACCCCTACACTATATACGCCTGGTATCTTCTGATACATTACCTTTTTTGCTTTTTATATTCTGGTCTAATCCATACTGAGCCTGTGAGCGTCTGTGTATTACTCCGAAATATATACGGAGATTTACAATTACCCCTACACTGTCTACGCCTGGTTTCTTCTGATACATTACCCTTTTTTGCTTTTTATATTCTGGTCTAATCCATACTGAGTCTGTGAACGTCTATGTGTTACTCCGGAAATATATACGGAGATTTAAAATTACCACAGTACTGTATACAGTAGTACGCTCGGATACAGTACCCTTTTTCTGCTTTTTATATTCTGGTCTAATGCATGCTGAGCCTGTGAGCGCCTCTGTCTGACTCTTTAAATATATACGGAGATTTACAATTATCCCTAGACTGTATACAGCTGTGCGCTTGTGATACAGTACCCTTTTTCTGCTTTTTATATTCTGGTCTAATCCATACTGAGCCTGAGAGTGTCTGTGTCTGACTCAGTAAATATATACGGAGATTTAAAATTTTCCCCATCAACGTATACTGCTGTACGCTTCTGATACAATACCATATATCTGCTGGTATTTTGGGTAAATTTTCACAAACATGAGGAAGTATGGTGGAAGAGGCCGGTGACACGGGCGTGGGGGGCCACCTGGTACTGATGGTGGTGGTGGTACATCTGCTGGTAGTGCCAAAGCACAAAAACGCCTAAGGCAGGAGGTGTTGAGCCTACATCATCATCTGGCTCCAGAAGGCCTGGAAGGCGCCCTCTTCTGGAGTAGGTAAACCGCTTTTAAAGTCGGAGCATCAGGAACAGGTTTTGGCTTACATTGCCAAAACAGCCTACAGCTCTATCGCCTCCTCTTCTAAAGTTTCAAAAATGCAAGCACTGAGTCGTCAGTGCAGGCTCCTGGTCAGGAACAACACCTTTACTTGTGTCCTTCACTCCCACCAAAAGTGTAGGATGCAGCAGACCACACTTCAGATTTCTCCATGGAGCTCTTTTCACATACCATGCCTGGGTTATCAAGTAAAATCCTGAATTCCCCAGTCCAAGATGAATATGACATGGAGTGCACTGATGCACAGCCACTGCTAGATGATTCTGCTGGTACATTCACCCAGAGCACTACATTGCCCTCGCAGTCTACTGAGCCAAAATCGGAACCTGATGAAACTCAGGTGCACCTTCCGGCATACTTTACTACCTTACACGGTGACACAGAGGAAGGTGCAGAAGAAATTGAAGAGGAGGTGATGGATGATCCAGTTGTTGACCCGGATTGGCATCCATTGTGGGAAGAGGGTGCCGCTGGCAATAGCTCAGAAGAGGAGGAGGATCTGCAGCAGGCATCGACAACGCAGCAGCAGTTATCTGGCAGGCCCGTAGCAGTCACAAAATGTGCTAAAAAAAACAAAAGAGTTGCCGGACAGCTTGGCCAGACAGTCAAATTAGCACAGCGTGCAAGCCCTGAAAATTTATCCCATAGTAGGAAGAGTGCAGTGTGGCACTTTTTTGACCAAAATCCTATTGATGAGGCAAAAGTTATCTGTAAGAAGTGCGGAAGGACCTTTAGCTGAGGGAAAAATCTCAGAAATTTGAATACCAATTCATGCTTAGACATTTAATCACCATGCACTTGCAAGCGTGGACGGACTACAAAACCTCAGGTAGCACATGTGCACCTGCTCCGACTGAAGGTAGCCAGCAATGCTCAATTGCTCCCCCACTGTAAGCCCACCGGTTAGCACATCACCAGCAAAAAATGTTGAGCTGTCGTCGCAAGGCCAAAGCAGTCAGGGATTCACAATGGTTTTGCAACGAAAGACTGAATCTAGGCCATCACCACCACCACCACCATCACCATCACCAACCCCCTCACAGTCCATCATGTCCACCGCTAGTTCCCCCATATGCAGCTCTCAAGTCCAGCTCACCCTAGCAGACACTCTGAGTAGGACAAGAAAGTAATCATACTCTCATCCGCGTACACTGGATTTAAACGCCTACATTGCCAAACTGATCTCATTAGAGATGACGCCCTTCCATTTGGTTGAAAGTGCAGCATTCCGAGAGCTCATGGCCTACACTGTCCCACGCTATGACCTACCCAGTCGGCACTTCTTTTCTAGAAAAGCCATCCCTGCCCTCCACCTGCATTTGAAAGACTGCATTGTCCATGCACTCAAACAATCAGTGAGTGGAAAGGTGCACCTCACAACAGATGCATGGGCCAGTAGGCATGGCCAGGGCCATTACGTGTCCATAACTGCGCACTGGGTTAATGTGGTGGATGCAGGGTCTACAGGGGACAGCGGCGGTGGGACATTGCTGCCTAGCCAACGGTATAGGCAACAGTTGGCTGTAGGCGTTCGACTCTCCTCCTCCTCCAGAAGCGAAAGCTCGTCAACAGAGCGCAGTCACACAAGCACTCCATCCGCAGCTGCCAGTGTTGCACACGAGGTGTCCCACTATCAAATAACTAGTGGTAAGCATCAGCAGGCTGTTTTAAAGATGATGTCTTTGGGCGACAACAGACACACCGCGGAGGTATTGGCTGACTACTTGCAGCGAGAAACTGAGTCATGGATGGGCAGTATATATCTTGCGCCAGGCAAGGTAGTCAGTGATAATGGCCATAATTTTGTGGCTGGCCATAGTCCCTGGCAAAACTCAGACACATACCTTGCCTGGCTCACACCTTGAACCTGGTGGTGCAGTGGTTCTTAAATAATTATCCGGATTTAACAGCCCTGCTCCATAATGTGCGAAGACTATGCTCGCACATCCGTCGCTCGCCCGTAGACTCCAGTCGTATGCAGAGGCTACAGCGATCGCACCACCTCCCCAATCACTGCCTAATCATAGACGCTGCAACAAGGTGAAACTCCATCATGCACATGGTTGAGAGGCTGTGCGAAGAGAGGCAGGCTGTAATGCATTTGTGGGAGGATAAACGCAGACGACGCCATCATAAGCATAAGCATCCCACTTATGCATCTGCTCATGCAAACTTTGATGCACATTGAGGATCAGGAGTCTGCAGCGGAGGAGGAAGAGGAGAGGGAAGCCTTGATGACAGTCAGGCATTGTCTGCTCAAGAACTGTCCTGGATGAGGTGTAGGAAGAAGAGGAGGAGGGGGATGATTATTTTTGGGAGGAGGATGCTTCTCAGGAGGAAAGAGAAAATGTTGGCTTGCCTAGGTCAGGAATAGGGTTTGTGAGTGACTGAAGGGATGTGGATTTGGCAGAAAGTGCTCCTCCACCCACCACTGTCAGTGCATCATTGACACCTGAAATATTGGCCCACATGTGTGATTATGTCTTGCGGATCCAAAAAAGGGACCCCTGCATTGCCAAAATTATGAAGGATGACGACTACTGGTTGGCCAGCATTCTCGATCCACGCTATAAAGGAAAATTAAAGAACTTCATGCCACAAGAAAACCTAGAGCTAATATTGGCGAACAAACAAGCAACTCTGGTAAACCGTTTGTTAGAGGCATTCTCAGCACACAGCAGTGGTGCAGGATCTACCACGAGCCGTACTGGGCCAAATGGAAGAGGTGTTCGTGGTGCACACAGCCGAAGTGGCGTTGGAGACAGGGGTTTCATGACCATGTTGTGGACTGATTTCTCGAGTATTGCTCACACGACTGGTAATAATGAATCGATTGCAACAGACAGGAGACAGCAGTTGTCAACTATGGTTCAAAATTACCTCTCCTCCCCTATCGATGTTCTCCCTCACAGTTCATTCCCCTTTGACTACTGGGTGTGTAAACTGGACACCTGGCCAGAATTGGCACAATATGCCATACAGGACCTCGCTTGCCCTGCTGGTAGTGTGCTATCAGAAAGAGTCTTCAGTGCTGCTGGATCAATCCTGACAGAAAGAAGGACCCGTCTGTCGACCCAAAATGTTGATCTCACCTTCATTAAAATGAACCATGCATGGGTTTCAAAGGATTTTGTCCCATCTTCCCCTGATGACACACAGGTTGCCAGCAAAATGGCTCCCTTTGTCCTCCTCTTTCTCCGACTTCTCCAATTCCTCCATTTGCAGCTGCTGAACGTCCAGCCTACACCTCAACATATGCCAGTTTTTTCACCTCCCTAACTGGGCTGTACCCCCCCAGGGCTGGCGTCAGCACCTGGCGCACCCGGGCAAGTTGCGGTGCCCCGAGCAGGTGGGGGGGCCCACTCGTGGGTGACTGCACTGGCACAGGGCCCCTCATAGTACGCCAGTGTCTCTGACGGTGAGTGGGCCCCACCACCGTCAGAGACACAGGCGTACTATGAGGAGTGCCGTCACCCACGAGTGGGCCCCCCCTGCTTGCTCAGGGCCCCAGCACTTGCAATTTCTTACCTCTCCCTGCTCCACCGCTGTGACATCTTCCGCGTTTCCTGACAGTGACATTCAGGTCAGAGAGCACGATGACATCACGTCTGTACGCCCTCTGCCTGAACAGTCCAAGTGCAGAGAGCTGGAAGATGGCGACGCTGAGGAGTCCAGCGAGGAGAGGTATTTCATTTTTTTTAATGTTTGGAGCAATATATGTGGAGCATTATACACTGGAGAATAATATATGGGGCCCAGCATACACTTGAGCATCATAGATAGGGCCCATTATACACTTGAGCATTTTAAATGTGGCCCATTATATATGGAGCATTATATAGGCCTATCATACACTGAAGCATCATGCATGAGGCCCATCATACACCGAAGCATTATAAATGTGGCCCATCATACACTGGAGCATCATATACGGGGCCCATTATACACTGGAGCATAATAAATTGTGCCCATTATATATTTAGCATTATATAGGCCCATCAAGCACTGGAGCATCATGCATGGGGCCCATCATACACTGGAGCATTATAAATGTGGCCCATAATACACTGGAGCATCATATACAGGGCCCATTATTACATTGGAGCATTATAAATGGGGCCCATTATATATGGAGCATTATATAGGCTCATCATACACTGGAGCATCATGCATGGGGCCCATCATACACTGGAGCATTATAAATGTGGCCCATCATACACTGGAGCATCATATATGGGGCCCTGTTGTGAATGGACTTGAAATGAGTTCTGAGCAGAGGCTCCCTCTGGTGGTTACAAGCGGTACTGGACTGTCCAGTGAAGATTGTGAGGATTGGGAATCAGGTGTTACTGACTGGTCTTATTTAAGGGAGTCGCCTTCCCATCAGGGTTGCCGGTGATCAATTGTTCTGGTCTCAATCCTTGATTCCTGTTTCCTTTGTAGCCTGCTGTGTCGTGTCTGCATCTCCTGCTAACAGATAAGACATTTTCTTCTTTTTGTTTTTGTGCTTTATTTTTGCATTTTGTCCTGCACTTCTGTGGGGGCCTTTAGGGTCCCCTCCGGGGGCTTTTGCCCTCTCAGTTTAGTTCAGCCACTGATGTTTGTACATTTGCTTTTTCCAGTTTTTTTAGTGGCTGCTGTTTTGATTTTGTTACACCAGAGAACTAATTTAGGTGGTAGAGGTCGTGTGATCTCAGGTGTTTTTGAAATTAGTAGAGTTGGTGCTTTTCAGGGTTTTTTTGAATTGCAGTAAGTGCCCTTCCTATCCTTTTCTATTTAGATAGTTTGGGCCCCAACGTTTGCTCATACTATTTTCTGTCTGTGTCAGTATTTCTTCTTGTCTAACCGCCATTACATGTTTGGGGGCTTTCTATGTTCTTTGGGGATCTGCTCCGGGGCAGATAGCTTTCCTCTTTCTATCTTTAGGTATAGTTAGTTTCTCAGGCTGTGACGAGGCGTCTAGGACCAACGTAGGAACGCTCCACGGCTGCCTCTAGTTGTGGTGGTTAGTCAGGGTACTGCAATCTCATAGATTCCAACTGCTCTGGTGTATTGCCCTTTTTACCTGCACTCCTCAGCTACCAAATCATAACAGGGCCATTATACACTGAAGCATTATAAATGGGGCCCATTATATATGGAACATTATATAGGCCCATCATACACTGGAGCATCATGCATGGGGCCCTTCATACACTGGAGCATTACAAATGTGCATCATAAACTGAGTAATATGGTGCCCATTATACACTGGAGCATTATAATGGGTCCCATTATATATGGAGCATTATAGTGGCCCATCATACACTTGAGCATCATTATACACTGTTTGTTGTATTTGAGAGGATTCTTTTTATTATTGAACAACAACAACTATGTTCTCAATCAACCCAAAAGACTCATAAATATCAAAGCTTAAGATTTTTGCAAGTTGGAGTGGTTTTTTTTTATTTGGCTATCTTAGGAGGATATCTGTTTGTGCAGGTAACTATTAGGCTATGTGCACATGTTCAGGAATCTTTGCAGAAATTTCCTGAGATTAACCGGACTTTTTGCCAGGAAATGCGCATGCGTTTTTATCGGGTTTTTTGCGTGTTTTTACCGTGCCTTTTGCACGTTTTTACCGAGATTTTTTCCTGAACATTCTAGGTCAATAATATAGCGGGAAAATACGCAAATTTACGGCGAAATTAATGAACATGCTGTATTTTTTACCACAATGCGTTTTTGCGCGGAAAAAAACGCACCATGTACAAAAAATTGCAGAATGCATTCTGAAGAATAGGATGCTTACTGCATGCATTTTTTAAGAGTTTTTGTTGCGGAAAAAATGCGAAAAAACCGTGAAAAATCCTGAACGTGTGCACATGCCTTACTGTGCAGAATTATTTGGCAACTTAATAAAAACCAAATATATACCCATCTCACTTGTTTATTTTCACCAGTTAAAGCAATATAACAACACAAAATTTGGAAATAAACATTTCTGACAATCAAAAACCAAATAAAAAAAATCAGTGACCAACATAGCCACCTTTCTTTACAATGACACTCAAAAGCCTTCCATCCATAGATTCTGTCAGTTGCTTGATCTGTTTACGATCAACATTGCGTGCTGCAGCCACCAAAGCCTCCCAGACACTGTTCCGAGAGGTGTAATGTTTTCCCTCCCTGTAGATCTCACATTTTATGAGGGACCACAGGTTCTCTATGGGGTTCAGATCAGGTGAACAAGGGGGCCATGTCATTATTTTTTCTTCTTTTAGACCTTTACTGGGCAGCCACGCTGTGGAGTATTTGGATGCATGTGATGGAGCATTGTCCTGCCTGAAAATCATGTTTTTCTTGAACGATACTGACTTCTTCCTGTACCACTGCTTGAAGAAGGTGTCTTCCAGAAACTGGAAATAGGTCTGGGAGTTGAGCTTCACTCCATCCTCAACCCGAAAAGGTCCCACAAGTTCATCTTTGATGATACCAGCCCATACCAGTACCCCACCTCTAGTGTTGAGCGATACGATACTGCAAATATCGGGTATCGGCCGATATTAGCTGTATCGGGCTTTCGATTCCGAGTACCGATATTTTCGTCATATCGGATACCGGAATCGGATTTGTCACTGTCACTGTGAGTGTCCGTCGGTCGGGTCTGTCAGGAGTCAGCGGCACTTACCTGGCAGAAGATCTCCGGCGGTCACGTCCTGGACTGCTTGATGGCCGCCATTATCTTCTCCCTGGCGGTCACATGCAGTTTTTCGCGATAACTGCAGTGACTGCAGGGTAATCCCGGCCGTAAAGAAGTCCGATGACGTCACCGCCGGGGAAGCAGGTAATCAGCTGTGCTGCGCCGGGATGACAGGCTCTGCCTGTCATTCTGATGTAGCAGAGCTGGATCGTCGTGGGACACTCGTTACTATGGACTGCGTCGGACAGGTGGTATACTGCTGTTTTTTTTTTCATTTTTTTACAGGAGATCAATGGCGTCGCAGGATGAGACTGTAATAAAAGTAATGAAAACTGTGTTGTGTTTTTTAATAAATTAAAATTTTTTTTTATGAACATTCACCCATCCGGGTACATCAACAATTTAACTATTTACATACAGGGACCCTGTCCGGGTTATTTATAATTCTTTGGCAGGGGTGTTCCAGGTACCACCTGGTACTCTTCTGATGCTTGCCAAACATCCGAGACACCAAGGACCACCAGGACCTGATGACGTCGTGTGGCCTGTACAGTCAAGTCGTGACCCGCTATCTGTGTCTGTGTGGCCACCTCTTTCATCTCCCTCCGGGTCTGGAGCCCTATGTCCCGGACTGAACGAACCCCAGGGGGCCTAACAGGCGCCGGGTACGGGCCAGCTATAGTTATCATGTCCATAGCTGGGGCTGCTGAGGAGACCACTGAGGGAGGCTGGGGAGATTTACGGCGTGGGGTGGGCACTTGTGCAGAGGCCTGGATGTGGGAGGCTGAAGGCTCCGAGGGTCTCACAGGTTCCTGACACTCTGGGAGTAGGGGTCGCACCTGGTAACATTTAGGGCGTACCATCCATTGTAACCCCAGTGTCCTGTGTAAGTCACCAAGTCTCCTGGCAACAGGTCCCTCCCCGGGTGTCCTTCTGGGAGGTGAGCCTCCATGTCCCGCCGGGTCACAAACACTTCTAAATAAAGTCCAGGCTCCTGGATGAAGCCCCAACCACCTTTCAATTTAAAGCTCCGTACTGCACCCTTACGCCGCGGCTCCCACAGGGTTCCTTTATCTTTTCTCATCCGGTCCTTATCTGCCCGGTCCTTCTCCAGGTTACGTTGCCGAAGCTTTTGGGATTCTCGCTGCTCCCTTTGTCGCTCTGCTTCCCGCTCCCAACGTCTACACTCTTCCTCCTGACGCCGGTTGTAATTCTCCTCCACCAGCATCTCCATGTCTCCACCATCAAACTGCAGCTTACGATGTCCGGTTTGCGGCAGCTCTCCTGGCGCCCCCCAGTCCTGGCGGCGCTCACCTGCGGAGGAAGCAGCCGGCTCTGGAACAGATGACAGTCGGGGCTCCGGTACAGACAGGTAGACCTCTGGTGCCTGCGCGGCCTCCTCCATGAGGACGGGTGTCGCTTCTTCTGTCTCAGCGACGGGGGCAGACAGCGGGATCTGGGGTGCTGCCGGTGCAGAGTTTTTTGCAGGAACGGGTGCCTCCACTGCGACAACGTCAACCGGATCACATTGCAAGGGCTGGGATGACCGCACGGACTCCTCTACTAGAACGGGTGCCTCACCTTCCGGTACAGACACTTCAGGTAAGAGGGATTGGCGCCGCTCCAAGTTTAGTTTTAGGGCACGCCAGCTGGCTTCCATCCTGGCGACCTCTCCCGGTGCCGGGCCAGGCCTCTTAGGGCATCCTCCGCTTCTTGCAGCGTAGGAGGGTTTCCAGGCCGGGTGCCCAACGGTGGTTCCATGGCGATCGGGTCGCTTCCGTGGGGGAGAGCTCTGACTGCTCCATCCCTTCACACTTCTGCTCGTGTCCATTAGCCATCTCTGCCAAGTCACATGTGTCATTAGCATCTGGAGAGGGCCCCTCTTTTGTAGTGAGGCGGGACCTTCGTGTTAGTTTCCGCACACTGAGGAGGATGAGGAGGCGGAACTGAAGAGCTGTGGGGCACGATCTTACATTGCAGTACCATTTAGAGTGGTCGGCCATCGTTTTTGCGCCACTGAGTGAGTGTACACCCACGAAGAGCACGCCCTTCTTCTTCACCAGTGCCTCGTCGTGACGCAGATATGGCGGAAAAATGGCAAATACATTCTCTGATGATTTTAGCAATTCTCAAGCACAAAACCAGTTCAATTCAGGCACACAGGACTCGCTTATAGCGAGCTACAGAATCCTGTTCGTGACGCCCAAGTTGAGTCGCACAGAGCCAGAGGTTTTGGGGGTACTCGGCACCGAGCCCGTCGACTTCTATGGGGTATGTCACGGCTTTACCCGGAAATTGAATCAGAGTCTATTTTACTATGTAGAAGTGTATAAACTATAAATATATGTATATATATATGTCACAATGACATGTATATATATATATATATATATTGTAGCCTTCCGGGGGTTTAGCTCTAGGATCGCTGTCTGGGTAGACAGAATGGCACGGAAACAGTTCATTCAGACAGCAGTTTGGTGAAAACTGGCCGCAACCAGTTTTATTAAAGTCCACAGCACACAGATAAAAACAAAGCATAAACAAAAGACCTGGGCTTGTCTAGCCTCTAATTACACTTAGATAGATGGCCCTCTCTATCCGGAACCCAGAATCTACCAGTCTGTGCCCAAAACAACACATATGATATATGTTACCAGTATGGAGTTTCACAGACACTCCTCCTTGTGTCTGAAGGTCCACTCGACTTCCAGACTTGAGAAAGATCCACTCCTATTCAGTAGTCATTATGCTGGAGGTTCACAGAGACACTCCTGTGTCCGGGTCCTTCCTGCACCCAGACTGAGACGGCTCCCCTCCTCTTCAGTAATCATCAGCATGGAGGTTCACAGAGACACTCCTGTGTCCGGGGTACATCTAACCCAGACTGAGATGGCTCCCCTCCTCTTCAGTAATCATCAGCATGCATGCTCACAGAGACTGCTTCCTTGTGCCAGGACACCTCTCTGTGTCCAGGCTGAAGACAGCTCTAACACTCTTGGAGCATTCTCACAGAGACTGCTTCCTTGTGCCAGGACACCTCTCTGTGTCCAGGCTGAAGACAGCTCTAACACTCTTGGAGACACCTTCTGTGCCTGGACCCCTTGTCCAGACTGAATGAGCTCTCTGACTGTGTCTGCAGACACCTATTTCTGGCTTCCTAATTAACAGCTGATTGGCTTCAGGTTTGAGCTGCAAGTGTGCAATGAATGCAAGGTGTAGTGACCTTTCTCTACCACCAGGTCTACAAAGCCACCCATTTCCCTTATAGTTAGCAAAGAACCTAGGTGAAATGTACACCCCATTCACCACATATCCTCACTGTCTCACATATCCCCCCCCTCTTCTCCAGACCGGAGGGCTGGTCATCCAGACCGGAGGACTGGTCAACAAACCTAAAGAGACAGTGAACACAGCTCAAGTCATAGCCAACATCAGCTTCATCTTTATCTTCCATTAAGCAGGGTTTCTATACCCTTACACACACACACACACCACACTGTGTGATGTCACAGTCATGTGACCAGTCAACTGAGGAGAAGGAACATGGACAGTCAAAACATACATACTGATCCATTAAATGAATGCCAGCCAGCGCTGCATTACCCATCCGTCCCCTCTGCATACAACTTTATCCTAGGTATTTAGACACATACCCCTTGGGTGGGTTTGTAGGTGACTGGACCCGCCCAGCTCTCCAAGTCACCTGGAAGCCTCCCAATGTATAGCACAAGTCTCAGCAGTAGATCTGCTGAACCAAAATATATCCAGGCTTCCATCACAGGGCCACCCACCTCTGCGATACATACCGTCCATCCATCACATGCCTCCATGCATATCCTGAGGGCCATACCCCAGCGCCCCCTCTGTTCAAATTTGTGGGGTCGAACACACTGCCACCCGACCAGAGATCCCCCTCGGTCGCCTCTGCCAGTCACCCCGTCTCAGTTGATTTTGGGCACTATGCAATATCACCTCTTTGTTAGGCCTTTCCCGCCCCCAGCGGTCAGAACGTTGGCCTTGTCCTTGTGTCGGTGTCACCTCACCCGACCTTTCTTTCCCGAACTGACTCCTACCGTCATTGCGGTCACGAGTCCATCGTCCAGTCAAATTTACTGGTAGTTCTGAGTCTGACTCTCTGTCTTTTCGTCCGCCACCGGGTCTCACACTCAGCCGTGAGCTAACAGAAGCGTCATCTCTACCCCTCGTTGTTTTAGCACGTCTACTGCCAATCCCCAGGGAAGCCTCTCGTCTCTCCCTTTCTTGGGCTGGAAGTAGTCGCTCTCTTTGTCCCAACTGTAAAACATCTACAGATGGCATCTTCTGTCTGGCTGTAAGGTCAGCATCAGTCCTCTTCTCAGGACTCTCAACCTCCTCTGCCACCATGCCTTCCTCACTTGCACTGGTTGCTCCATTGTCATCAGATGATTCATTATCACTCCCACTATCCCTGTCGGACCCCTTTTTCTCAGCCACATCCGGCTCACTTTCAGGGCTAGACACTTCACTCTCATTCTCATCCTGCTCACCCTCAGGAGCACACAATTTATTTTCATTCACATCTTGCTCACTGTCAGGGTTATACAACTCATTCCCATTCACATCTTGATCTGGAACCTTAGTTAACATGTTATCCTCAACATTAACTTCACCATCTGGTCCCTCAAGTATGTGACTATGTGACAACCCCAGCACTATACCTCCATATAGCTCAGGTACCAGGAGCTGACTCACGACCTCTCCCTGGACTTCAGTGTCCCTATACAATAGGTTATTGTTCATGGCAGCATGAGGAAACCTCTCCTCAGAGCCAGGCTCCTGGGAAACCTCACTTAGAACAATCATATTTTCCTGTGCTGTTTTAAGAGAGGGTTCTCGCCACTGCTCACTCTCAAAACCGTCACAGGACACAGGCAAGTCAGGGACACTCGGTTCCCGAGAACCACCATCCTCGTCTCCCAACATCACCTGCAAAGGAATTTCATCACTATCACAGTCATCATTATTATCAACATCATTATCATGACTATGATCAGTATTATCATCACTATCATTATCAGCATCAGCACCATTTTCATGGTCATCATCATTATTAGCATTATCATTATCACATAATTTTAACATCCCACTAGCATCGTGTTCCGCCCCTCGGGACTGCGTACCCTCAGTAGGGGCTTCATCACACTGTCCATCAGAATCACCCTTCCCCCAGAGATCCTTAGACCGGGGAAAGTCATTACCCAATATAACGGGTTGCACCAGGGTCTTCACTACCCCCACTTCACATGAAATCTCCCCGAGTTTGGGGACCAAGTCCACGGCAGTCTCTGGGTAGACTTTGGTGTCTCCATGGATGCACACCATACTCAAGTGCTTATCAGGGATGAAGTCCCTATCAATCAGGCTGTCACATACGGAAGTCACTGGACTCTCTGAGTCCAAGAGGGCCTGCGCTGAGCAACCATTTGTAACCACCGGGGACACCTGTGGTCCAGTCTCTTCGGTTGCGGTGGTCACACACACAGGTTCTGCGCAGAGAGAGAGGGATCTGCCAACATCACGGCACATAGGCTCCCCCTCTAGTGGACAGTTGGCTGCAATTTCACGACATCTCCAACACTGTCCATCACACTCTTCCGACCACATGTCCCCTCGGGCCTGAACCCGCTTATCAGCATACCACATGTCCCCAACAGCTGGAACGCTCTTACCGGGAGAGTTCGACGTCCGGGAACTCTGAAGTGACGTCCTCTCAGACGGCTGTACCTCAGGAGAACATGCTCGGGTGTAGCGGTTCACTGTAGGACATGCTCGGGTGTAGCGGTTCACTACCACCTTTTCAACTCCATAATCAGGCCTGCTGACTGCAGACTCCCAACTGTATCTCCAGTCATGAACTCCCCTGGCATGGGCTGTCACCGTAACACCCAGCCGGGTAAGAATCTCCACTTTCATCTTAGCATAGTCTTGGCTGTCCTGCTCGCTCAGGTCAGCATATGCCCTTTGGGGCTCTCCAATCAGATATGGTGCGACCATCATGGCCCATTCAGATAGGGGCAGATTCTCCTTCTCTGCCAGTCTCTCAAACCTAGTGAGATATACCTCCACATCATCACGAGGTGTCATCTTTTCCAAGGACCGTCTTACCGCCCTCTTCACAGCGGACAAGTCAGGTGACTTTGCAACATTACTTTGGGACGATGCACCACAAGTCCCCTGCAGTGCTGCAACCTGCTCAAAAACAACCGGTTATTCTCCTGCTGCTGCTGCAGGATTTGCTGCTGGTACTGCTGCATTTGCCGCTGGTACTGCAGGCGCTGCTGCTCCATGCTCTGCTGCATGCTTCGCTGGGCCTGGACCAGGTACTCAATGAGCTCCTTCACACGGCCGGACTTATCTGTCTCAACCACGGCAGTTTTATGTTGCACATTAACTTGTGCCATTTGTTCAAACAGCGCCTCCATGCTGTCATCCATGCTGTCAGACTTCTCTGTCTTAACAACGGCAGTCTTCACTCAAGACATACACACTACACAGCTTTTTTCCACAGAAAATTCAGCCTTGCTGTGCAACCACTTTTTTTTTTTTTTCCTTTGCAAAGTCTATTAGGGCTACTGTCTCTTTAAGACTGCTCCACAAACTTTTCTTTTGCTGCTGCACATTCCACAGTCATTTTCACAACAAGTTCAGCTTTGCTGTGCATACATTTTCTCTCTGCAGACCCTATCAGGGCCCCTGTCTCTCCAAACAGACGTTTCTGCTGACACACACTTTTTTTTTTCTGCTGCTATTTCAATAGACTTCACCTTTAATGCTGTCTCTCGCCACTGTGCTGCATGCACACTCCAGCACTAACTGTACCAGGCACTGCGCTGCCCCAGCATTCTCCGCCAATTGTAGCCTTCCGGGGGGTTTAGCTCTAGGATCGCTGTCTGGGTAGACAGAATGGCACGGAAACAGTTCATTCAGACAGCAGTTTGGTGAAAACTGGCCGCAACCAGTTTTATTAAAGTCCACAGCACACAGATAAAAACAAAGCATAAACAAAAGACCTGGGCTTGTCTAGCCTCTAATTACACTTAGATAGATGGCCCTCTCTATCCGGAACCCAGACTCTACCAGTCTGTGCCCAAAACAACACATATGATATATGTTACCAGTATGGAGTTTCACAGACACTCCTCCTTGTGTCTGAAGGTCCACTCGACTTCCAGACTTGAGAAAGATCCACTCCTATTCAGTAGTCATTATGCTGGAGGTTCACAGAGACACTCCTGTGTCCGGGGTCCTTCCTGCACCCAGACTGAGACGGCTCCCCTCCTCTTCAGTAATCATCAGCATGGAGGTTCACAGAGACACTCCTGTGTCCGGGGTACATCTAACCCAGACTGAGATGGCTCCCCTCCTCTTCAGTAATCATCAGCATGCATGCTCACAGAGACTGCTTCCTTGTGCCAGGACACCTCTCTGTGTCCAGGCTGAAGACAGCTCTAACACTCTTGGAGCATTCTCACAGAGACTGCTTCCTTGTGCCAGGACACCTCTCTGTGTCCAGGCTGAAGACAGCTCTAACACTCTTGGAGACACCTTCTGTGCCTGGACCCCTTGTCCAGACTGAATGAGCTCTCTGACTGTGTCTGCAGACACCTATTTCTGGCTTCCTAATTAACAGCTGATTGGCTTCAGGTTTGAGCTGCAAGTGTGCAATGAATGCAAGGTGTAGTGACCTTTCTCTACCACCAGGTCTACAAAGCCACCCATTTCCCTTATAGTTAGCAAAGAACCTAGGTGAAATGTACACCCCATTCACCACATATCCTCACTGTCTCACAATATATATATGTATTCTATGTGTGTATATTTTGTGTTTACAACGAAAGAAAGGGGTTTTTTTGTTGCGATATTTTGTTCCCATAGACTTACATGGGACTTCCGGTATCGGAATCGGATATCGACGATATTTAGTGATATCGGCGATACCATTCCGATACGATATTTTTAGATATCGAGCAGTATCGCTCAATACTACCCACCTCCACCTTGCTGGCATCTGAGTAGGAGTGGAGCTCTCTGCCCTTTACTGATCCAGCCTCGGGCCCATCCATCTGGCCCATCAAGAGTCACTCTCATTCCATCATTCCATAAAACCTTAGAAAAATCAGTCTTAACACATTTCTTGGCCCAGTCTTGACGTTTTATCTTATGTTTCTTGTTCAAAGGTGGTCGTTTATCAGCCTTCCTTACCTTGCCCATGTCCCTCAGTATGGCACACATTGTGCTTTTTGATACTGCAGTAATGTTGCAGCTCTGAAATATGGCAAAACTGGTGGCAAACGGCATCTTGGCAGCTTCACGCTTGATTTTCCTCAATTCATGGGCACTTATTTTGAGCCTTTTTTTATCAACCCGCTTCTTGCGACCCTGTTGGCTATTTGCCATGAAATGCTTGATTGTTCAGTGATCATGCTTCAAAAGTTTGGCAATTTCAAGACTGCTGCATCCCTCTGCAAGACATCTCACAAGTTTGACTTTTCAGAGTCCGTCAATCTCTCTTCTGACCCATTTTGCCAAAGGAAAGGAAGTTGCCTAACAATTAAGCACAACATTATATAGTGTGTTGATGTCATTACACCACACCCCTCCTCATTACAGAGATGCAAATCACCTGATTTACATAATTGGCAGTTGGCTTTCAAGCCTATACAGCTTGGAGTAGGACAACATGTATAAAAAGGATGATGTGATTAAAATACTCATTTGCCTAATAATTCTGCACACACTATATAGGCCCATCATACACTGGAGCATCATCCATGGGGCCCATCATATACTGCAGCATCATATAGGGTCCAATTATATATGGAGCATTATATAGGCCCATCATACACTGGAGCATCATCCATGGGGCCCATCATATACTGGAGCATCATATGGGGTTCATTATTTATGGGGCATCACATAGGGTATTGAGCATCATATGGAGCACATCTGGGGCCTATTCTGTATGGAGCATTATATGGAGCCGATTCTGTATGGAGCAATATATGGGGCCCATCATATACTGTATGGAGCTTTATATGCGACTCATTATACTATATGGAGCAATATGTAGGGCTAATTTTACTCTATGGGGACAGTCCTATACTGTATGGCACATTGCATGGGGACCATCATATACTGTAGCATTATGTGGAGCTCATCATATACTATATGGAACATTATATGGGACCAATTATTCTGTATGGAGCAATGTATGTGGCTCATTATTCTGTATGGCGCACTATGTGGTGGCCATAATACTGTATGTAGGAATAAACTGTCCGGTTTTTGAGCTATTGTAGAATTTAAAATAGATATCAGTCATGTAATGTAAGAAGTGAAGTATTTGTCATTGTACTATACCTATATTTCTGTGCCATATCGGAGCATCATGAATTGTGGTATGTGTTAAAGGGGCCCACTGACACTCTTTCACCCGGGACACACGAAAATCTGGAGCCAGCCCTACCCCCCACAACTTTAGCCAAATAACCCCAAGTTTTCAATGCGTAACTATTATTATACAGTAAATTAAGGTTGACAAGGTTAAGTAATAAGAATTGATGTCATTGGCATTGAAATGGGCACTGTAGGTGTGTTTACTATCCTCCACTCCCTGCCGACTTCTTTTTCCCATTGACTTGCATTGGGTTTCGTGCTTCAGTTGGACCTCCGACTTTTCCCGATAGTAGGCCGAATTCATTTGACTCGACTTTTGAGAAAGTTGGGTTTCACAAAACCCGACTCGACCTTCCAAAAGGCAAAGTCGTTCATCTCCACTCCTTACTCCTTCCTCACCACCGCTCCCACGCTGCCGTTGGGTTCTTCCTGGACAGCCTCCAGGCACACACCTGCCCGGGCACATCAGTGCGCTCCCTCTTTGCTGGTCACGCCCCCTGTCACTTCTCCTGTGTCTCTTAGGGGCCGAGCGCGCCCTCGCTCGGCTCCCTTATCCCACTCCGTGACCTGACACGGCAGTGTTGCTGGGCCAATAGTGAGGCGCCTGATTGTTGAGTTAATCTCCTCTGTCCAGGCCGTCTTGCTTGCTGTGTCCAGCATTGCTGGCATATTTACTCCTTGTATATTAACTCCTTGTCTCCCTTCTCTTTCAGTGTCCACCCTGTCCTGCGTCCGCCTGGTTCCTGCTTCCGTTTCCTTCCCTGTCTCTCCTCAAGCCTGCATTCATTCTTACCTTAGCTTCCCTCTGCCCTGTACCCTCGTCATCTCGTGGGTTACCTCCCTCCGTACACCTCCTGCACCCTTCCCGCTCAGCTCTTTTCCTATTTTCCCTGTCCTGTCTTTGTTTGTGCGCAACCCCTGAGTCGACCCCTGGTCCTGGCTTCCATGGTACTAGAGGCCCCTGAGCTTGCTCCCTAATGATCCCTGTATAGGGGTTGGTCAAATCTGGAATGCTCGCTCAGGGGTGTTTCGGTATCACGGTCCAGTGGGTTCACTCTTGTTTCCCGCCGCCTCCGGAGTAACAATATGTAAGAAAGTGGTGGAAATTTATGGTATTTCACTGTGACTGTGAAATGATTCATCTGCAGTAACAGCACCTTAATCACAGCCTTTTTTTATTTTTTCACATATTGCAAATACAGAGATCAGTATTAAATTCTTCAATGCTTTTTTTTTACTACTAGAATAACATCCTAAATCCAAGGCTTGTGTGTCACAGAAAGTGTACTTCAGGCATTGTAAGAAGTGGTGAGCGAGCACTAAAATGCTCTCGTGCTCATTGCTCAGATCAAGCAAATTGGAATGCTATAAGTCTATGGGAAACCCAAGCTTTTTTTGCCACAACCCCCACGGAGGTCTATCTAAGGTATCAAAAAGTCTGAAATATATGGGAACAGTGCACAAATGACATGGGAACATCATGGGGAAGACCCCTGAAAGCATTTCTGACTATTTACACCACTTTTACAGGTGCAAACTAAAACATACAAAAACGAAACCAAAATGGATTTTCCTGGGAAATCTGTTAAGGAACATCCTTTCCAGGTAATGATTTGTATGTAAAGCAAAATAAAGAACCCCCCCAAAAAAGTGCCTCCACCACTTGGGCTACGTTCACACGTAGCGTTTTTGATGTGTTTTTCAACTTTAGGATTGCTTTTAACCAATACAAATGCATTCGCTGGGAAATGTCATTTTAACATTTAATAACCTTAGCTGGCCATGTTGTGTGTGACACATCATCAGACACATCCTGTTTCATTTATGAAGGAAGGACTCTGAAAGTCACAAAGCCTATTTTTATAGGGGCATCAGGCAGCATTGATACTCTCAAAGGGCCATCAGCTGGCTATGCTTTGTTGTTCCCATTATTAAACAATGGGTCTCCTATACTGTTATTGCCTATGCAGTGAGTGGTTGACTGCCAAAAATTAGGACGCACCCCAATACCCCTCTGACGAGACGTACAGGAGGGCCTCATGAAAAAATGTTCCCATTATAAAAAAATGGGTTGTCCATACTGTTTACCTATGCATTTAATGCAAGGCCTGCCTTGCCCCAAAGTTACATGCACCCCAACAACCATTTGAACTGACGTCCTGGATGGCCACATGAAACCAAAGTTCCCATTATTATGAATTTTGTACTTTCATAAAGTTTGCCCATGAAGTGAATGCAAGGCCTTCCCTGCCCCAAAGTTATACGAACCCCAATAATCCTTTGAACCGACGTACTGGATGGCCACATGAAATCAAAGTTCCCATTTTTTCCATTTGGTTCTGCCATACTGTTATCCTATGCATTGAATGCAAGGCCTGCCCTGCACCAAATTTACACACACCCCAATATCCCTTTGAAGAGACGTAGAGGAGGGCCTCCTGAAAACAAAGTTCCCATTATTAGGAAGTTGGTCTCCCATAGTGTTTGCCTATGCAGTGAATGTAAGGGCTGCCAAAAATTTGGAGGCACTCCAGAGCCCCTTGGAAGCAACGTAGAGGAGTGCCTCATGAAAAAATGCTCCCATTATTAGGAAGTGCGTCTCCTATAGTGTTTGCCTATGCAGTGAATGTAAGGGCTGCCAAAAATTTGGAGGCACTCCAATGCCCCTTGAAAGAGACATGGAGGAGGGCCTTATAAAAAAATGTTCCCCTTATAAAGTATAAATTATAAGTATGTGGCCTGTATTTTTAGCTTTTTCCAGCAAAATAGCGTATAGAACTAGGGTAAGACACAGCAAAAACAGTTGCATGTAAGCCTCAAATGCCACAATTTGTAGCCCACAGATAGATGAGGCATGTGACAGAGATACCACACTGTTCAATACATGGCCTGTATTTTTTTTTTTTTTTTACAACTAAATAGTGTATAGAACTAGGGTAATGCACAGCAAAACCGTTGAATATAGGCCTAAAATGCCACAATTTGTAGCCCACAAATAGATGAGGCGTGTGACGGAGATACCACATTGTTAAATATGTGGCCTGTATTTTTAGCTTTTTCCAGCAAAATAATGTATAGAACTAGGGTAAGACACAGCAAGAACAGTTGAATGTAAGCCTCAAATGCCACAATTTGTAGCCCACAGATAGATGAGGTGTGTGACGGAGATACCACTGTTCAATATGTGGCCTGTATTTTTAGCTTTTTCAGCAAAATAATGTATAGAACTAGGGTAAGACACAGCAAAAAAAGTTGAATGTAGGCCTAAAATGCCACAAATTTGTAGCCCACAAATTGATGAGTCGTGTGATGGAGATAACACACTGTTCAATATGTGGTCTGCATTTTCTGTTTTTTTGAGGAAAATAGTGTATAGAACTAGGGTAAGATACAGCAAAAACAGTTGAATATAGGCCTCAAATGCCACAATTTGTAGCCCACAGATAGATGAGGCGTGTGACGGAGATACCACAATGTTCAATATGTAGCCTGTATTTTTTGTTTTTTTACAACTAAATAGTGTATAGAACTAGGGTAAGACACAGCAAAAACAGTGAACGCAGCAAAATGGTGTCTTATTGTATAAGACACTCCAAAAAATTGTTTAAATCAAATCCATACTGAGAGAGCGTCTGTGTGTGACTCCAGAAATGTATACGGAGATTTACATTTTCCCCTACACTGTATACAGCTGTATGCTTCTGATACAGTACGGTTTTTCTGCTTTTTGTATTATGGTCAAATCCATACTGAGAGAGCGTCTGTGTGTGACTCTGGAAATATATACGGAGATTTAAATTTTCCCCTTCACCGTATACAGATGTACGCTTCTGATACAGTACAGTTTTTCTGCTTTTTGTATTACGGTCAAATCCATACTGAGATAGCGTCTGTGTGTGACTCTGGAAATATATACGGAGATTTAAATTTTCCCCTTCACCGTATACAGCTGTACGCTTCTGATACAGTACCGTTTTTCTGCTTTTTGTATTCTGGTCTAATCCATATTTAGTGAGCATCTGTGTGTGACTCCGGAAATATATCGGAGATTTAAATTTTCCCCTTCACCGTATACAGCTGTACGCTTCTGATACAGTACTGTTTTTCTGCTTTTTGTATTATGGTCAAATGCATACTGGGAGAGCGTCTGTGTGTGACTCCGGAAATATATACGGAGATTTAAATTTTCACCTTCACCGTATACAGCTGTACGCGTCTGATAAAGTACTGTTTTTCTGCTTTTTGTATTATGGTCAAATGCATACTGGGAGAGCGTCTGTGTGTGACTCCGGAAATATATACGGAGATTTAAATTTTCACCTTCACCATATACAGCTGTACACTTCTAATACAGTACCGTCTTTCTGCTTTTTGCATTGAGGTGATGGATGACCCAGTTGTTGACCCGGATTGGCATTCATTGGGGGAAGAGGGTGCCGCTGGCAATAGCTCAGAAGAGGAGGAGGATCCGCAGCAGGCATCGACATCGCAGCTGCAGTTATCTGGCAGACCTGTAGCAATCCAAAAACGTTTTAAAAAAACAAAAGGAGTTGCAGTACAGCTTGGCCAGACGGTCAAATTAGCACAGCATGCAAGCCCGGAAAATTTATCCCACAGTAGAAAGAGTGCAGTGTGGCACTTTTTTGACCAAAATCCTATTGATGAGGCAGAGGTTATCGGTAAGAAGTGCGGTAGGACCTTTAGCCGAGGGAAAAATCTCAGAAATTTGAATACCAGTTGAAATGCTTAGACATTTAAACACTATGCACTTGCAAGCGTAGATGGACTACAAAACCTCAGGTAGCACATGTGCACCTGCTCCGACTGAAGGTAGCCTGCAACGCGACATCGCTTCTCCCACTTTAAGCCCACCGGTTATCACATACCAGCAAGAAATGTTGAGGTGTCGTCGCAAGACCAAAGCAGTCAGGGTATCACAATGTTTTTCCAATAAAAGACTGAATCTAGGCCTTCAGCACCACCACCACCATCACCATTACCAACCCACTCTCAGTCCACCATGTCCACCGCTAGTTCCCCCATATGCAGCTCTCAAGTCCAGCTCACACTAGCAGACACTCTGAGTAGGACAAGAAAGTACTGATCCTCTCATCCGCATACACTGTGTTAAGGGCCTGCGGAACGCACCTAATAGATTTTAAGGAGAGGTGCGTTCGCAGCCCAGGGTCCACCGTGCAGGCAGAGCCTGCTGCTAGTAAGATGGCGAAAATAGCAGTATGAGCAAACCTGTTATCCCGCAGTCGCAGATGTAAACGCCGTAGCACTATATAGCGGTATAAGCGGACTCTGTTAATTTACAGAGCCGCTGTGACAAAGACTGTGTCCTGTCAGACTCACAGGGGACCCAGATGACTGCTAAGCGGATTGCAGTCTGTGGTCATGCAATCAGAACACAAGCAATAATCTCCTCACCGGAGTAGCTGGTATTCTAATGGCGTTTTCAGCCAAGCCCTGAACACATGCATACAAAACTCCTCACCGGAGGTGCCGGTATTCTAGGGGCTTATTTAAGCCGGACCTAACCACATGCATACATGACCACACTGGCGCAAGCACGTAACAGATTTGATAGTAGCGCATGGCCGAGCGCACATGCGCACCTTTTATAGTAGCAGCTACAGGACCTTCCAGAAAAAGACCAATGAGAAACTGTTCCAGAACACAAGAAGTTTCAGGACCTTCCTTGTGGACCAATGGGAGTCGCTTCTGTAACCGAGCATGTGACCCCTGATCTCCAATGGGAGATCTTGCCCTGGGCATGCTCAGATGGAGAAGCGCAGGACTTAGTCCCAAGACTGCCTGCTCCAGCACTGGTTATTATAGAGGAACCAGAAAAGGCAGCAGCAAGACTCTGCACAGTATTAGACTGAGTGAGACACTTGGACCGACGTCTCCGCTGAGCAGCCTCCACTGTGGCCGGAGATGGATGGGGGACCGCAGCGGGACTGGTTCGAGATTCCCCTTGTGCAGCAGTGGGAACTCGATCCCTAGCACACTGGCTTTGAACGCCTACATTGCCAAACTGATCTTATTAGAGATGATGCCCTTCCGTTTGGTTGAAAGCGCTGCATTCCAAGAGCTCATGGCCTATGCTGTCCCACACTATGACCTACCCAGTCGGCACTTCTTTGCTAAAAAAGCCATCCATGCCCGTCACCTGCATGTGAAAGACCGCATTGTCCATGTATTCAAAGAATCAGTGAGTGGAAAGGTGCACCTCACAGCAGATACATGGGTCAGAAGGCATGGCCAGGGCCATTACGTGTCCATCACTGCGCACTGGGTTAATGTGGTGGATGCAGGGTCCACAGGGGACAGCGGCGGTGGGACAGTGCTGCCTAGCCCACGGTATAGGCAACAGTTGGCTGTAGGCGTTCAACTCTCCTTCACCTCCAGAAGCGAAAGGCACGAGCACTCCATCCGCAGCTGCCAGTGTTGCACACGAGGTGTCCCACTATCGAACAGCTAGTGATAAGCGTCAGCAGGCTGTTTTAAAGAAGATGTCTTTGGACGACAACAGACACACAGCGGAGGTACTTGTCGACTACTTGCAGCCAGAAATTAAGTCATGGCTGGGCAGTATACATCTTGAGCCAGGCAAGGTAGTCCGTGATAACGGCCGATTTTTTGTGTCGGCCATAGCCCTGGCAAAACTCAGACACACACCTTGCCTTGCTCACACCTTGAACCTGGTGGTGCAGTGCTTCATAAATAATTATCCAGAGTTACCAGCCCTGCTCCATAAGGTGCGAAGACTGTGCTCGCAGATCTGTCGCTCGCCCGTAGACTCCAGTCGTATGCAGAGGCTGCAGCGATCGCTCCACCTCCCTAAGCACCGCCTAATCATAGACATTGCAACAAGGTGGAACTCCACCATGCACATGGTTGAGAGGCTGTGCGAACAGAGGCAGGCTGTAATGCATTTGTGGGAGGATACATGGGCAGGCAGTTTGAGGGCGGACATGGAGTTGTTGGGTGTGCAGTGGTCAAAGCTGAAAGACCTCTGTAAAGTCCTTCAGTGTTTTGAGGAATGCACACGGCTGTTAAGCGCAGACGACGCCATCATAAGCATGAGCATCCCACTTATGCGTCTGCTCATGCAAACTTTGATGCACATTAAGGATCAGGTGTCTGCAGCATACGAGGAGGAGGAGGGAAGCCTTGATGACAGTCAGGCATTGTCTGCTCAGGGAACTGTCCTGGACAAGGTTGTGGAAGAAGATGAGGATGAGGAGGATGAGGGGATTATTATTTTGGGGAGGAGAATGCTTCTCAGGGGGCAAGAGAAAATGTTGGCTTGCCAAGATCAGGTACAGGATTTGTGTGTGACTGAAGGGATGTGGATTTGGCAGAAAGTGCTCCTCCACCCACCACTGGCAGTGCATCATTGACACCTGGAACATTGCCCACATGTGTGATTATGTCTTGCGGATCCTAAAAAGGGACCCACACATTGCCAAAATTATGAAGGATGACGACTACTGGTTGGCCAGCATCTTCTATCCATGCTATTAAGGCAAATTACAGAACATCATGCCACAGGAGAACCTAGAGCTAATATTGGCGAACAAACAAGCAACTCTGGTAAACCGTTTGTTAGAGGCATTCCCAGCACACAGCAGCAGTGCAGGTTCTACCACGAGCCATACTGGGCAACATGAAAGAGGTGTTTGTGGTGCACATAGCCAAAGTGGCGTTGTAGACGGTGTTTCATGACCATATTGTGGACTGATTTCTCGAGTACCGCTCACATGACTATTAATACTGAATCGATTGCAACAGACAGTAGACAGCAGTTTTCAACTATGGTTCAAAATTACCTCTCCTCCCCTATCGATGTTCTCCCTCACAGTTCATTCCCCTTGACTACTGGGCCTGTAAACTGGACTCCTGGCCTGAATTGGCACAATATTTCTTACAGGAGCTCGCTTGCCCTGCTGGTAGTGTGCTATCAGAAAGAGTCTTCAGTGCTGCTGGATCAATCCTGACAGAAAGAAGGACCCGGCTGTCAACCCAAAATGTTGGTGATCTCACCTTCTTTAAATTGAACCATGCCTGGGTTTCAAAGGATTTTGTACCACCTTCCCTGATGACACATATGTTACCAGCAAAATGGATCGCTTTGTCCTCCTCTTCCTTAGACTTCTCCAAATCCTCCATTTGCAGCTGCTGAAGTCCAGCCTACACCTCAACATGTGCCAGTTTTTCCACCTCCCTAACTGGGCTGTACCCCCCCCTGGGCCGGCGTCAGCACCTGGCGCACACGGGCAAGTGCCGGGGCCCTGAGCAGGTGGGGGGGCCCACTCACCGTCAGAGACACCAGCGTACTATGAGGAGCCCTGTGCCAGTGCCGGCGCCCATGAGTGGGCCCCCCCTGCTGGCTCAGGGCCCAGCTCTTGCAATACTTACCTCTCCCTGCTCCACCACTGTGACGTCTTCCGCATTTCCTGACAGTGACATTCAGGTCAGAGAGCGCGATGATGTCACGTCTGTGCGCCCTCTGCCTGAACAGTCACAGTGCAGAGAGCTGGAAGATGGCGAAGCTAAGGAGTCCAGAGTAGAGCAGTGCCAAGCGAGGAGAGGTATTTCATTTTTTTTATGTTTGGAGCAATATATGTAGAGCATTATACACTGGAGAATTATATATGGTGGCCATCATACACTTGAGCATTATAGATAGGGCTCATAAAACAGTGGAGCAATATATATGGGGCCCATCATACACTGGAGCATTATAAATGGGGCCCATCTTACACTGGAGCATCATATATGGGGCCCATTATACACTGAAGCATCATATGGGGCCCATTATATATGGAGCATTATATAGGCCCATCATACACTGGAGCATCATCCATGGGGCCCATCATATACTGGAGCATCATGTGGGGCCCATTATATATGGAGCATTATATAGGCCCATCATACACTGGAGCATCATCCATGGGGCCCATCATATACTGGAGCATCATATGGGGCCCATTATATATGGCGCATCATATGGGGCACATTATATATGGAGCATTACATGGAGCCCATTATATATGGAGCGTTATATATGGGGACCATTATATTTGGAGCATTATATGGGGCTCATCTACACTGGAGAATCATATATTGGGCCCATCATATACTAGAGCATCACATAGGGTTCATTATTTATGGGGCATCATATAGGGCCCTTTATATATGGAGCATCGTATGGAGCACATATGGGGCCTGTTCTGTATGGAGCATTATATGGAGCCCATTCTGTATGGAGCAATATATTGGGCCCATCATATACTGTATGGAGCTTTATATGCGACTCATTATACTGTATGGAGCAATATGTGGGGCTCATTATACTCTATGGGGACCGTCCTATACTTTATGGCACATTATATGGGGACCATCATATACTGGAGCATTATGTGTAGCTCATCATATACTGTATGGAACATTTTATGGGGCCAATTATGTATGGGCTCATTATTCTGTATGGCGCACCATGTGGTGCCCATAATACTGTATAGAGGAATAAACTGTCCGTTTTTTGAGCTATTGTAGAATTTACAATAGATATCACTCATGTCATTTAAGAAGTGAAATATTTGTCATTGTACTATACCTATATTTCTCTGCCGTATTGGAGCATCATGAATTGTGGTATGTGTTAAAGGGGCCCACTGAGACTCTTTCTCCCGGGGCCTACGAAAACCTGGATCCAGCCCTGCCTCCCCACAACTTTAGCCATATAACCTCCAGTTTTCAATGCGTTTCTATTATTATAAAGTAAATTAAGGTTGACAAGCTTAAGTAATAAGAATTGATGTCGTTGGCATTGAAATGGGCACTGTAGGTGTGTTTACTGTCCTCCACTCCCTGCCGACTTTTCTTCCCCATTGACTTGCATTGAGGTCGGTTCGGGTTTCAGTCGGAGCTTCGACTTTTTCTGGTAGTCGTCCGATTTCGTTCGACTCGACTTTTGGGAAAGTTGGGTGATCTGAAACCCGACTCGACCCTCCCGGAGGCAAAGTCGCTCATCTCTAATGTTTACCTTTATATCTATCAGTACTGTACATGTTAAAGCAATTGAATCCATGGACACATTTGTTTCATAAACGCACTACAATGAATCATTGCCATCAGAGGCCCAGTGAAGCACATTCGCTCTGATAGAGGCACAAATCTTGTTGGAGCATTAAATGAACTTCAAATTCCTTCCAACTTAGATACTACAAATGTGAAGAGATATCTAATAGTGATGGGCGAGCACTAAAGTGCTCGGGTGCTCATTGCTCAGGTCGAGCAAATTGGAATACTCGGGTATTCAGACAGAACAACAAGACCAACGTAAGTGTATGGGAGACCCGAGCAGTTTTACCGCGATCCCGGGGGTCCTTTTAAGGTCTAAATGCATCTGAAAATGATGGAAACACTGCTCAAATGACACAGTGACATCATGGGGATCGCCCCTGGAAGTATTCCTGACTCCTAGTTCACAGCTTTAAACAATCTTGTCAGCTTCATGCCATTTTTACCGGTGCACCAAAAAACATACAAAGCAAACCAAAATGAAACCAAAACGGATTTTGCTGGGAAATATGTTAAGGTACATCCTTTCCAGGTTAATGACTTGTATATAAGGCAAAATAATTAACCCTAGACCAAAATGTTCCTCCATCACTTGGGCTATGTTCACACACAGCATTTTTGAAGCATTTTTCAACTTTAATATTACTTTCAACCAAAACAAATGCATTCACTGGGAAATGTCATTGTAACATTTAACAACCCTAGCTGGCCATGTGGTGTGTGACACATAAGCAGACACGTCTTGTTTAATTTATGAACGAGGGATTCTTAAAATCACAGAGCCTATTTTTACAGGGGCATCAGGCAGCATTAATCTGCTGAAAGGGCCAATATCAAACAGTGGGTCTCCTAAACTGTTATAACCTATGCTGTGAGTGGATGGGCTGCCAAGAATTACGACGCACCCCAATATCCCTTTCACGAGATGTCCAGGAGGGCTTCCATAAAAAATGTTGCATTGAATGCAAGGCCTGCCCTGCTACCAAGTAATATGCACCCCAAAAAGCCTTTGAACCCAGGTACTGGATGGACCCAGGAAAATCCACCTCACATTACTAATTTTGTACTCCCATTCCCTTTTCTTATGCATTGACTGCGAGGCTTGCCCTGCTGCTAAGTCTTATGCACCCCAATAAGCCTTTGAACCAGGTACTGGATGGGCCCAGGAAAATCAACTTGACATTATTCATTTTGTCCTCTCATTCGGTTTTTTTTGCATTGACTGCAAGGCCTGCCCTGCTACCAAGTAATATGCACCCCAATAAGACTTTGAACCCAGATACTGGATGGGCCCAGGAAAATCCAATTCACATTATTCATTTTGTACTCCCATTCTGTTATTTTGCAAGTCATATGCACCCCAATAACCCCAATACCCCCATGGAAGAAACATGGAGGTGGGTCTCTTAACAAAAAATGTCCAATTGAAAAGGAGCAGGTCTCCTAGACTTGGAATGCCCATACACTAAGTGTATTGGCTGGCAAACATTTTCCCCTGTGGGGTACACCTCAACCTTTTCCATAACAAGTATTTAACACCCAGCAAAAACACTCACCCTTGTTAGGATTTTGACACTGACTGTAGCAGCACGGAACACATTAACCCTGGTGATCTAGTGGCAGTGGATGATGAGACGTGGAGGAAGGCCTGATTAAAAACTAGGCCCAATTTAAAGGAGCTGGTGTCCTAGACCTGGAATGCCCATACACTGGCTGGCAAATATTTCCCCCTGGGGGTAGATATCAACATAGTGTCTAAAATTTTTTTTTAGGGGCATCATAAACATCTTGCAAAACTGCAACGTCGTTTCCTACACAGTTGCTGCTGGGAAGGTGCAGGCTTTTAGTAAAAATATGGCGGATGAATCGCTGGATGAAGTGATCGAGAAAAGGGGCATGGTGATGACAGGTATATGAAAGTACATGATTATTAACAGCAGTGGCTAAGGGAGGTATGAGATCCAGGATACAGCCTACAATCATTCGTCGTTTAGCCACCATCAATTACCAGAATCGGGTTTTAGAAAATCGGTGTAACAGATGCGCGTGTCAGACTCGGCTTAAGAAATGCCCATCCAAAATGTGTTGCCAAACACGCATGTGTCAGTATAAAGGGCAAAGTGCAACATGTTCATGAGATGCTGAATTAGAAAAAACAGATCAGTGTTGGAGGAAAACCAAACAAACTGATGGATGCTTGTGAAAAACTAAGTTTAAAGAGGAGTGCACTGTCTGTAACTATAAACACACCCGTGGCCCAAGCTTCTTCATCTTCACCCATCCATATTAACAATAAGATCCAAATGTCCCAGTGGAAAATTATTTGTCATAGTGTAACGAACACTGTTCAAGGAATGCCACTAAACATACATAACCACGACCCTTGGAAACACCAGATTTCCTCTTTACAAGATATGGACGATGATGGTATTGATGACGACTTTGAAATTTACCACATCCACACCAAGAAGATGAAGATCACAGCTGAAAAAAATGTGCAAAAAAGGCGTGAATGTCTGGAAAATCATTTTCTCTAGGGCTAAGTTACCCTCTCACTAAAGTGGTACCAAATGATGCATACACAGCTCTAATGTCTACTCAGCGTGAGATGCTTGAAAGATGATGTATTCTGATTTGTCCATGTCCACTTTTTGAAAGCGAGCAGAAAAGAAGGATGATATAGCGGGAAGACGTGTGATTTGGGTCAGTAAGGAGGCGATGTCAGGTACAGATAGGTAGATCTGCATGTCATCGGTGTAGTGATGAAATTGCAAACCGTGCCATTACATCAGCTGTCCCAGGCCGAAGGTGTAGATGGAGAAGAGTAGGGGTCCTAGAACAGAGCCTTCGGGAACACCGAAAGACAGGTGTCGAAGTCAGGAGGTGGTGTGGGAGAGGAAGACAATGAATGTCCACCTTACAGTCTTGTTGTTTTTTAAAGACTCTGCCTATAACCCCAAAAAGGCCATTTGCACCATCGGCCATGCCCGCATCAGCAGGGGTAGCAAAACTACCTGCTTTACCACCACCAGCATGATCAGGCACATGGCAGCAAAGCACCCAACTTTGTTGGTTGAACACCAGGCTCCATGAACAGTTTCTGCAGGTGATACCACTGCGTCTTCCGCTGTTGTGCGTGCAAGCCAATCCCCTGTCTGTGGTGCATGCAAAGATGCCTCCTGCCCTGCATCTGTAGTTGCACACAAACTCAACAAGCAGCATTAACAATCACGTCCACGTCGATGTCCCAACGCAGCGTTCGGTTGTCCATACCCCAGTCCTTGGAACGCAAGCGGAAATACGCATCCAATGCCACAGTGCTAAAATCACACATTTCTCGTCTGTTTGCGATGGAAATGTTGCATTTTAGGCTCGCGGAATACGGAAGCTTTCCGCTACCTGATGGCGGTGACCGTAACAAGGTACTCGGTCCCCACCCGCCACTATTTCTCCTGGTCTGCCATAACGACATTACACAAGCAAGCACGTGTCTGTCAGGAACACCGCACTGCACTTGCTCACTGAGCTAGTGCGTGTGTCCTGAGTAAACAAACTGTGCCCAAAGCACCGGTGGAGCGGGTCTGCAGCGGTGAAGATGAGTGCTTCCGACAAACAGGACCGGTAGCACGTGACTGCCAAGGGGCGGAGCTGGCCACAGGTCTCCCAGAGGAAACAGGAACAAATAGAGAATGCTACAGGCCAAGTAGGACCTGAAGCACCTGATTGCTGGGGGCATGGCCTAAGCTCCGGAGAGCTAGTAGGTAAAGGAAAACTCCTAGAAGGGTAACTACAGGACAAAGTTACCAAGGGGCATAGACAGTACAGATAGTCAGGACATAGCCAAGGGATCATACATGGAGAGGGCAGCACAGTGCAAGAGAAGCAGGCAGAGGGTAGTCAGGACGTAGCCAAGGGGTCATACACCGAGAGGGCAGAACAGTACAAAAGGGGCAGGAAAAACTCGTAACAGGGACACAGCCAAATCAGAACCAGACAGACGAAACATAGCACAGGCACAAAGCACTGGCACAGGCACAACAGGGTCAGACACAGTCAGCCCAGGGTCAGAGTATAAACGACAAAGATTGGCCTCACAGTGAGGCTATAAAAAGCCTCCCAGGACCCAGATCAAGGCCAACCGAGTTAACCCTGCAAATACCTGACCCGAGAACACAGTAAACCATGACAGTTTCCCACAACATTACCCGGGCCCTCAACAATTCTGTTACAGGAAAAGTGCACTGACCACGGACATGTGGACAAGTGCTTGTGGGCAGAGACAGTACAGCTCGCTGACGGCACAATGGGTTAGTGTTGAAAAAGTCATTAGCCAGTCGGACATTGGGAGACGATGTCACAGAAGTATGGAGAAGACAGTTTCTGGAAGGATTTGTATGTCACAGTTAGCCTTTGGGCAATAGGAAGGCAGTGAAGGGCCTGGCAGACAGGAGAATACTATGAAAGAAAACCGTGAGCACAACCTGAATGAAACTGGTGCTTTAAAGTCTAGGTTCCCACACCGGGTACTAATAATGAAAAAAGGCTTAAGCACTCAACTTAAAAGGTTTATTAGTAGTATCTCCAAACTATTCGGTCAGAAAAGACCTTCATCAGTGACTACTTATTTTTATATAGAAGACTGTCTGAGCCTGCTGATTTGATTTCCATGAGTATGTGAGGCGCCCCACATACTCATGGAAATCAAATCAGCAGGCTCAGACAGCATCCTGGCAGAGCATTCTTATAAGCTACGTTTGTCTTTAAGCAGCACACTTTCCTTGGGGCACGCACCTCTCCCCTTTTTAGGAGACAATCTTCTATATAAAAATAAGTAGTCACTGATGAAGGTCTTTTCTGACCGAATAGTTTGGAGATACTACTAATAAACCTTTTAAGTTGAGTGCTTAAGCCTTTTTCATTATTGGCAGACAGGAGAGGCTTGGGAATACAGTTGGATTTCTGTGGCATAGTTTATGATAGATTTGAGTGGTGCAAGAGTACTAGAGGGGATGCGAAAGAGTATAAGTTTGCACAAGTCGAGGCGGGAGATCATGAGGGCGTTCACAAATATATTTGAAGTTTCTTGGAATGTACAGATCCAGGAAATGTTTTTGAATCGTAGTGGGCCAGAGGAGGCAAAGGCTTGGATATGTAGCTTCAAAGAGAGGGCAGAGTCGAGGATCACCCCAAGGCCACTAACAAGCGAGACTATTTTTCACCGTGTGCCGTCCCGGCATTACACAGGCACGTGTCCCACAACATTACCCGTGCCCTCCACAATGCTGTTACTTGGAAACTCAACCTAACTACAAACACGTGCACAAGTGCTTGTGGTCAGGGTTGGTACATCTCACTGAGGGTACACTAGATTAACATAGTGGAAGCAGGGACACACTCAAACCTTGGTATGGTGAACGTCCTCCCAACCCCAAGTATTACGGGCCCTACATAAATCTGAGTTGCCCTCACAGTCTACAGATCCTGCACCTCCTCCTCCTTCACCTCCTCTTCAGCCTCTATCTCCAAAAGTAGCACATCAGTCAAACGCTGGAAGCACTGCAGCACTGGCTCATCAAAACGGAAAAATGCTCTGCTGAAGCTAATATTCTTAGGTGACAAAACGCACAATGATGAAGAGTTGTAGACAACTCTGAAAGAGCAGGCAGATCTGTGGCTGACACCACTGAACATACAGCCAGGCATTTTTGTGTGTGACAATGGCTGGAACCTGGTGGCTGCTCTGTGGTGAGTCGAGCTAGGACACATGCCATGCCTGGCAAATGCGCTTAACCTCATTGGTCAACGTTTTCTGAAAAGCGACACGGAGCTGCCAAATCTGCTAAGAAAAGTACAACAAACTGCGGACCCATTTTAGAAAGTCAGCTACAGCTTCATCTGCCCTTGCTGTGCTTCAGAAGCGCTTGCAGCTTCTGGCTCACCAACTGGTGTGTGATGTCTCCAGGCATTGGAACTCTACACTAAAGATGTTGGAAAGTATTTTGTTCACAGAAGAGGGCATTTGGTGATTAGTCTATCAGCATCAACAAGGTTGTCGGTATTCGGTTCTGACTTCACACATAAGATCTCAGGAGTGGACATGGATGTCAGACATATGTACCATCCTCCAAAACTTTGAGGAATACAACAAGATGGTGAGCGTAAATGACGCCATCATTAACGTCTCCATCCTCCTTCTCTGTGTCCTAATCTGAATATTTATAGTTATTTATATAGCGCAAACATATTAACAGTTTAACATTTTGAAAAACAACAGTCCAAGTAACAACAATAACAATAATACTATAATTAACCAAACTAAAATGACCCTGCTCGTGACAGCTTACAATCTACACTGAGTAACAACGATAACAATAATTAAACCCCAAAAAAACAATCGTGCTCATGACAACTTCAAATCTACAATGAGGTGGAGAGGATAACAGCTACAGGGGTGTGTTTACAATAATGTATTTACAATTATATTATGAGGTTAGTCGAAAGTCGAGAAGGCCTGAGGATAAGTAGGAGGAGGAGAGCATGGTCAGTCATCCTCTTTGTGAGGACACAGAAGTATTGACTGTTAGCAGTCTTGCACGCATGGCTGAGTTTATGTTCCGTTGCCTTTCCCGTCACCCTCACGTTCTCAAAATTTTGGGTGACAGGCAATACTGATTGGTGACACTTTTTGACCCACGCTACCAGGAGAACTTTCTATCTCTTATTCCAGAGACAGGTGTACTAAAATGTTGGAGGACAAGAGGGCCCTTCTTGTGGAATTATTAAAAAATTCCCATGTGAAAACGCTAGCAGCAGAGGTCACAGTTTGCTGGCCAAGCAAGTACAGGTGAGAGAGACACAACTCCAATCCAGCAGAGGCAGTGGAACACTGGCAAAGTTCGGGGTTTTTCAGACCCTCCCATCACCCTGGCCCTGAGTTTGCGGTGGACTCACAAGTAGTGAAAACTTTGTGAAAATGATGAGGGTGTAACTTGCTGACTCTACCAACGTCCTTTGTTTTTCCTCGGTGCTTTATAATTATTGGTTATCCACGCTGAACAAGTGGCATGACCTGGCTCTCTGTACTGTGCATGTGCGCTGTACTCTCGGTCAAGGAGCGCACGGCGCCTCGCTCTCTGGCGGTCACTAGGCACATAGCACCTTGCTAAATGGCACTATCGCTTTTAGTGGTGGGAGCTAATGGGAACAGTCCTTTGCAGCGCCAGTGCTCTAAGGATGGAGCACGTTGCTTAGCCTCCTATGCGCTGCTTGTCCACGCCAAAAATCTATGCTGTCGTGCCCACTTTGTATTAAGCTGGCCCCTGCCTGTAGGTCACCGGATCTGTCTGTCTGCTGCAGTTCGCCGGCGGTGCTTTTGATGCCTAGTGCACTGCCCCCCTTCATGCTCACACCCTCACAGCTGGGGACTCACTCATGCTTTTGTTTTTTTTTCCCACACCCACCTTTGGCACAAGTTCCCTGTGTAAACATGCCCCCTCTTCATGGGTAATGGGACCTGTCCGTTCCCTTTTTCCTTCCCCTGGTAAACAGGGGAAGCAGCCTTGACATTTCCGGACCCGGTGCAGCACAGGTACCCGCAGCCCGGTCATCCTGAATCCGTGCATATATGGCCAATCAGTTATTTAATGCAATCATCATAGAAGGCATATTCTTGCAATTTTCCAGAGAAAATTGTACATTACATCCAGAACAGTGTCACTTTGAAGGACTTTATGGCTTATATCAATCCACAACATGACACTAGTAGTCTCATACTTCTAATTTTCGGTGGAAAATCATTTCCCCAGTGATAGGTTGTGTAAGTTCTGACTTATGTAACATCATTTGGGTGATAATAATTATTCGTATCTATTTGCTTCACAATATATTCATCTTTTACTTTAAGGCTTCCGAATATAATGTTGTAAAAGTGAAAACAAGTTGGTGAAGTGTGTTTAAACTCAAATGTGAAAATAATTGTCATCTTTAATATTTCTCCATTCCGTGTGCGGCTAACAAACCTCATTGATCTTACTGATTTTCTTTGGCAAGAAACCAACAGCTCCATCAATACCACGTGCTTTTCCAATTAATTCATCATGCTTGTAAAGTAGAGTTGAGATTACGGATCTAGATAACATCTCGGGACGGTAGGCAACATAACACTGTGGCACGACCCACTGGGGTTTAGCTAGCAATTTCACATACGTAGTGCACTGCAGAACAGAGTTGTCAGAAAAACAAGATTTTGATTCAATAACATGTTGGATGGATTGTTAAGTTGAAACACCCATATAGTATTATTATAATTATTATTTAGTTATATAGCGCCATGTATTCCATGGTGCTGTACATGACAAGGAGTTACATACAAAGCAATAGGTATCATGTACAGTTAACAAATTTAAAATGACAGACTGGTACAGAGGGGAGAGGACCTTGTCCTTGTGGACTTACATTCTGTGGGATAATGGGGAAGAGACAGAAGTTCAGGGGTGTGGCACCTCGGTTGGTGGAGAGGCGGCATCTCGGGTGGTGGTGCACAAGTCACAACTATGACCACCACACTCTCCAATTGACACCTCTTGAAATGCAGCAAAAATGTCACAATCTCTAGCTTCTGTTACAGAAAATGCAGGGGCTCCTTTTTTAAATCATCGTCCAACAAGTTCAGTATAAGTAGGTGATGGCTTGTCAGAATCCAGCCAAGAAACACCGGGCTTCAGTAATTGCGAGTCCTTAACCTGTGCTCTTCCAGGTGCTCTTCCTCCGGCTCTTCCATTCATGATTTCATCTAGAACATTTCGTCTTCGCAATCCAGAGACTGAGTACAACACCGCCCAAGCGTTCATCCTTTGCTCCTCAGACTTTCTATCTGTGCAGTGACAGACTCTAGGTAGAAGATGATGATGGTGGTAGTAGTTCGAGCATTTAAGACAGTCATCAAACAGCCATAACAACTTGAAACAGAAGTATTTTTACCGAGATACCACACTGTTCAATATTTGGGCTGTATTTTTACCCAAAAATAGTGTAGAGAAACAGGGTAAGAGACAGCAAATACAGTGGAATGTAGGCCTGAAAAGCCACAATTTAGGGTCCACAAATACATCAGACGTCTGAAAGAGATACTACACTGCTCAAAATGTGGCCTGAATTTTTTAATTTTTGAAAAAGTCTTTAAAAAAACAGACTCGGAAGACCTAACAGTTGGACTGGCAAATTCCATCATGTTGGTGTTACGGGGAACGGTTGCCCGCCTTCTATCTGCAACCACCACATGGCTTCTTCCTGCCTGATGGGGTGCTATGCCTCCATCTCCCTGTGTGATGATGTTCTCGCTCTGCATGTCCTCCTGCCAGGTTGGGTCAGTTACTATATCATCCAAAACCTCATCTTCCACTTCCGCACCCTGGTCCTACTACTGACTTTAAGGGAAATGTGTCTCATCATTGTCCATTCTTTGGACCGTTGCTGCTCAAATATTTGGGCATCGCTACATGGAATCTCATCTTTCCCCGCTTCAAGTGGACCGGGTTAGAGGCCCGAATATATAAATAGAAAAGTGAACAGCTCTTCAGAGTGTCCAAGTGTGGGATCAGTTGTCTCAGGGCAATCAGCATGGTGGGAGGAAGGAGGATCAGGGTAAGTAATATGCAGGCCAGATTCATGGCTACTCAGACTTGACTGTGTAAGACAGTGTGCTGGTGGTGGTGGCCATGTAACTGTAATTATTATCAGCTATGCAACCAACAACCTTTTCACACTGTTCTGGCTTCAATAGTGTTGTCTTGCTGTGGTCCCCTAGGACTTCGAAAACTAAGGTCCAGCGAGAAGATGTGGGTGTTTTTGTTGGCCTAATTTCAGCTTGCCCACGGCCTCTGCCTCGGCATGCACCATGACCATTACGGCCAGTTCCTCGTCCCTTGCCACGTGCCTTGCCCATTGTAAATGGACTCGAATATTATACACGTTCACTACAAATTGCTGAATTGGGAGCAAACTTGTATGTGACAAGTGTGCGGGAAAATCACACTTTAAAATATGTGGACTGTAGTTACAAATGTTTTTTTGCTTAGCCAATCGTTGCCACAAAGTACCTTAAGACACAACAAAACCACTAGAATAGGTAGGCCTACAATGCCCAAATTTGTAGCACCCGGATGTATGATGCGTGTCACAGATAGACCACACTCTAAAATATGTGGGCTGTTTTATTTAAAAAAGCAACATAGTGCTGTATATAACTTGAGTAACAGACAGGAAAGCACAAGACTACCGGCCTAAAATGCACCAATTTGGAGCACACGGATGTATGAGACGTGTCACAGATATACCACACAATAAAATATCTGCCCTGTTTTTTTTTAACAAAACAACATAGTGCTGTATATAACTAGAGTGACAGACAGCAGGAAAAATTGAATACCGGCCTAAAAGACACAAACTTAGAGCACGCAGATCTATAAGCTGGCACGGAGATACCAATACGACAAATGTGTGGCATGTATTTTTTTGAGAAATACTGTTGTATATAAGTACAGTGACACCCAGGACAAAAAAAAAAAAAAACTGCCGTAAACTGCCCAAACTGAGCACACACATAGAGATGAGCGACTTTGCCTTTTTTCGGGTTGAGTCGGGTTTCGTACCACCCAACTTTTGCAAAAGTCGAGTCGAACGAGATCGGCCGACTAGCTCGCGGCAAAAGTCGGAGGTCGACAAAAAAACGAAACCCGACCCCAATGCAAGTCAATCGGGAATAAAAGCTGGCCCCCCTCGCCCACGTCCTCTTCCACCATACTTCCTCATGTTTGGGAAAATGTAACCAAAATACTAGCAAATATATGGTACTGTATCAGTAGCATTCAGCTGTATACAGTGTTGGGGTAATTATAAATCTCTGTATATATTTCCGGAGTCACACACAGACGCTCACTCAGTATGGATTTGACCAGAATACAAAAAGCAGAAAAAGGGTACTGTATCAGAAGCAAAATGGTGTATACAGTGTAGGGGAAATTGTAAATCTCCGTTTATATTTCCGGAGTCATACACAGATAGTCAACATGCATTTGTCCGTGATACCAGCCTGTACACGGTAGTGTGTGAGGAGCGTACAGCTGTATATGGTGTGGGAAAAAATGAACGCTCAGTAACTGTGCAGAAAAAAATAATAAAAGTATCAGTGCTGTGTAAAAAGCAGTCTGCACAGCAGTGTACACACAGCAATACAGCTAGCAGGCAGACTAACAACCAGCGCTGCTGCAATCAAGATAATCCTCCCCTGTCACTGCACACTAACTGTACAGCACAATTGATATCAGCACAAGCACATAAGAACTTCTCTTTCCAGTCCCTTCTCCCTACTGATAAACAGCGTCAGCAACCTCTCCCTACTGTTAAGATCAGCAGAAGTAAAATGGCTGTCGGCGGTCAGGGCTTTTATAGACACTATGACGCCCCCCAAAGCAAGCCAATTACTGCAATGCCCTTCTCTAAGATGATGGTGGACGCTGCCCATGTCATCTCGTTGCCCACAGTGTACATCCTTGCTCATTGGCTGAAAAAAGGCGCTTGAAAGCATTCTGGGAAACTCGACTTTGGCGCTCGTTTCGACGACTGCATGGCCGACCTCACGCTATGTTCAGGTTTCGGCCAACGAAACCCGACTTTGGCAAAAGTCGGCGACTTTTGAATCTGACCGACCTGTTTCGCTCAACTCTACACACACATGTATGAGCTGCCACAGAGATACCACTACGACAAATGGTGCCCTGTTTTTTTTTATTTTTGGGCTAACTAGTGCTGTATATCAGTAGAGTGACACCCAGTATAAAAAAAATAAAATTGCCATAAACTGCCCAAACTTTGAGCACACACAGATATGAGTTGGCATGGAGATACCACATTGAAACATGTGTGGCCTGTTTTTTTTTTGTGGCTAAATACTGGTGTATATAAGTACAGTCACACCCAGGCCAAAAAAAGAAAAGTGGCGTACACTGGCCAAACTTTGAGCACGCACAGATATGATCTGGCACGGAGCTAACACACCGTAAAATGTGTGGCCTGTATTCCAATTACACCTGGGGCTAGCTATATACAGCCAATATATCATACAGGTAGCAGCAGCACCAGAACACAGGAAGGCAATGGACCTTCTTGATGTATGCAATGATCTATATACACACTTACAGTGCCTGCAGGCCTTGCACTGATGTGTAGAGAGCAAAGTACACTCCCCTGCCTACCTAACACTGGAACCTATATACTCTGGAATTAGTCCTTAGAAGGACTGTTGGTTTATCTGGATTTGAGTAGTTTAGGATGGTAGACCCCACACTGACTAAGAAATCGCCAAATCTGACCCAATCTCGGCAGCAGCTCTCCCTACACTATCTCAATCCGAAGCTGAATGCAGCGAGCATGACGGAGTCTGGTCTCTTATACCCTGATGATGCTGTGTGGCCAGCCAATCACTGCACGACCACAACAAAAATGGTTATTACGTTTCATTGCCTGGCAGACAATTCCTGCATTGTGATTGGGTCTCTAAAGTCCCCAAAAAAACTGTGTGGAGACCCAACTTCCCGTCGAGTAATCCCGGAAATGCTTGTTGCTCGCCGACTACATCGAGTACCGTGATACTCGGGTGAGTAATGAGTAGGGGCGAGCACGTTCGCTCATCACTAATACTTAAGTGAGCAAGGATGCACGTGGACTTTCAATATAACACACTGTTTTTCACATGGTAGTTGCTTGGGAGAGAATTATAGTTACAACATGCAGAATCATGGATTGAATCTTCTTGCAAGCAGGAAGTGCAAAACTCAAATCTGAAAGTCTGACTACATTTTTATCAGAAGATTCACGTAGCATGAATGCCAGACTATTGACTGCAGTTTCTAGTAACTCTGGAGATCTGACAGACTGTTCTCAAACCCGCCATGTTACTTACTCAGAAAACCAGCGCTCTGAGTTTTCCACTTGGAGAATTCAGTGACAAAGACCTCTACAGTCGGCAATAGAGTCAGGTGCAGAAGATCTTTAATGTTTTCTGAGACAGATGGAGAAGCAGTATCTCTCTACTTTTCAACCAAGGAAAAAGTGGTTAGCCAACAAACAGAACATCAAACCTCGTGATATTGTACTCATGAAATACAGCCAATCACACTGGAAGGAGTGGCCACTAGGTTTTGTCACCAAAACATCCGAAGTAAGGATTGGAATATGCTCAAAGTTGACGTCAAAGTGTGGAAGTCTGGTGAGAGTAAATTATTACTCAGGCCAGTAGCAGAACTTGTTTTATTGCTTTCACAAAAGAATACAAGCAGTGGCAACAGTTTATGCCAAGCAGGGAGTGTTCTAGCCATTGAGGCAAAAGACAAGGTTAAAATTGCTGTTGTCACTTTAATAAGCTGTAATTGTAACAACCCTGCTGGCATCGCTGCATGGCCTCCTATCCTTCACATACCAACTTGCTCACAGCTCTAGGTCTTGCTGTGATTTCTGTCTGCTGCCAGCTCCATGCTCTGTACCTCTTGCTTTTAATCTGTTCTGTGCATATTTCCTGGCTGTGTGCATAGGGGCGTCGCCAGAACTCTCTGGTTCCTATGGAGTCAGGGTGCACCTGTCTAATATGTCCCTGACCAATTACCATGAGCCCTCTAGTGTTTAGGGCAGCTCCACCCTGTGGATCTTGCCTGTGAAATGTGTTAACTCAGTGTCTTGCTACTGAGCTGCCAGGTCTTGCTCTGTTTTCCTCCTTTCTTGGAGGCTTCACTGATAGCTTTACCTTGTACCTGTCTGTCCGCCCTCCAGGAGGCAGAATATGCTGGTCTCTGTGCTATTGCTTCTGACTTTATCTTGTACTTGTCCTTGCCACCCTCCAGGAGGTAGAATATCCTGGTCCCTGTGTCTTTGTCTCTGTACCTTGTCTCGTGTCAATACCTTGTCTGAACTCTGTCCTACCTCTGTCTCTTAAGGTATGCCACACTAAACAATATCGCTAACGGGATCGCTAAAAAACGTCACTATTTAGCGATCCCGTTAGCGATGTTGTTCAGTGCGGCAGCTGCCAGCGACGAGCTTCCTGCTGTGATCTCGCTCGTCGCTGGAATCGCTCCGGACCCTATTTTCTCGTCGGCGCTCCCGCTGGGTAAGTATATATCGCTAGTGTGGCACCTTTTCTTAGCGATTTAGCGGTACTTTTGTACCGCTAAAGTCGTTAAGAAGATCGCTAACGGCGATAGCGTCGTTAACTATATCGCTAAATGTGGCCGCATTTAGCGATATAGAAACAATCCCGCTAGCGATCGCATTAGTATGCGTCGTTATTGTGATCGCTAGCGGGATTGTTTAGTGTGGCAGTACCTTTAGTCTCCTTGTCTGTGGTTTTCTTCCCTGCTGTGTCTTGCCTTGTGTTCTCTCTGAATGACTTTCTGCCTCTTGTCCGCACTCCTGCGGTTCTGCTCCGTTTCATTCTGCTTTGCTCCTGCCGCTGCAGAAATCTCTTGCTGTAGCTCCTCTCCGCATATCTTGCGGTTCCGCTCTGCTTCAGACCTGCAGCTGCAGAACCTCTTGCTGCAGCTCCTTTCCGCATATCTTGCAGTTCCGCTCTGCTTCACTCCTGCAGCTGAAGAGCCTCTTGCTGCAGCTTCTCTCCGCATAGCTTGCGGTTCCGCTTTGCTTCGCCCCTGCCATTCCTTCCAGATTGTACCAGTACCTGCACCTGCTGTGTGAACTGGTCTGTACCTCTTTCTCCATACACCACTCCTTCCAGTCTGTACCAGTACCTGCACCTGCTGTGTTAACAGGACCCTACCCATTTCACACACTACTTCGTGTCCCTGTGTCTCAGCCGTGCCTGCCAGCCCTGTGTCTCAGCCGTGCCTGCCAGCCCTGTGTCTTAGTCGTGCCTACCAGCCCTGTGTCTCAGCTGTGCCTGCCAGTACTGTGTTTCAGCTGTGCCTGCCAGCCCTGTGTATTAGCCATGCCTGCCAGCCCTGTTTCTCAGCCGTGCCTTCCAGCCCTGTGTCTCAGTCGTGCCTGCCAGCCCTGTATCTCATCTGTGCCTACCAGCCATATCTCAGCTGTGCCTGCCAGTCCTGTGTCTCAGCTGTGCGTGTCAGCCCTGTGTCTCAGTCGTGCCTGCCAACCCTGTGTCTCAGCCATGCCTGCCAGTCCTGTGTCTCAGCCGTGCCTGCCAGCCCTGTTTCTCAGTCGTGCCTGACAGCCCTGTGTTTCAGCCGTGCCTGTCAGTCCTGTGTTTCATCCGTGCCTGCCAGCCCTGTTTCTCATCCGCGCCTGCCAGCCCTGTGTCTCAGTCATGCCTGCCAGCCCTGTGTCTCAGCCATGCCTGCCAGCCCTGTGTCTCAGTCGTGCCTGCCAGCCCTATCTCAGCCGTGCCTGACAGCCCTGTGTCTCATCCGTGTCTGACAGCCCTGTGTCTCAGCCGTGCCTGCCAGCCCTGCGTCTCAGCCGTGCCTGCCAGCTCTGTGTCTCAATCGTGCCTGCCAGCCCTGTGTCTCAGCCATGCCTGCCAGCCCTGTGTCTCAGTCGTGCCTGCCAGCCCTGTGTCTCAGCTGTGCCTGCCAGTATTGTGTTTCAGCTGTGCCTGCCTGTCCTGTGTCTCATCCGCGCCTGCCAGCCCTGTGTCTCAGTCGTGCCTGCCAGCCCTTTGTCTCAGCCGTGGTTGCCAGCCCTGTGTCTCAGCCATGCCTGCCAGTCCTGTGTCTCAGCTGTGCCTGCCAGCCCTGTGTCTCAGCTGTGCCTGCCAGCCCTGTGTCTCAGCCGTGCCTGCTAGCCCTGTGTCTCAGCCGTGCCTGCCAGCCCTGTGTCTCAGTCGTGCCTGCCAGCTATGTGTCTCATCCGTGCCTGCCAGCCCTGTGTCTCATCTGTGCCTGCCAGCCCTGTGTCTCATCCGTGCCTGCCAGCCCTGTGTCTCAGCCGTGCCTGCCAGCCCTGTGTCTCAGTCGTGCCTGTCAGCCCTGTGTCTTAGCCGTGCCTGCTTGTGTATCTGCCATGCCACCGTATCCCCAAGTGGGATCAGCAGTCACAACCAGACACCACCCTGGAGTAGCACCTGGCAGCTGCCTGTCGCACAAGCCTGACCTCACCATCAGAGGCTCCAGTGAAGACTGAGGCAGCTGTCCTAGTCACGCCCCTTCCAGGGTTATCCGGTTTGTGGCACAGTGGGTCCACAACTTCCTGGCTCACACCCACCAGTCAGGGAGAGCGTGAAAGTAAGTAAGTGACGTCTAATGTGATAATAGCACCATCTTATGATGTTTAATTTAACTACAAGTTGTTTTTATGTTAAGCTGTCAATTGCATTGTGGCAAAAACCAATGCGTTTTGGGTAAGAAGGGCCTGGTGAAGCAGTCATTTTATAAGAAGCAGTCCAGCAGAACAGTTGTGTAAAACTTTTGCCTGCATTATTTTACTAAAACTCCATTATCCTGGATAAAGTATATATGGGAAGGGAACTATCTCTCTTCTGTGCTATGGTGTATCCAGAACTGTTGTTAAATCAGACGGTGATTGTTAATAAGTCATGTATTCACATGTACAAGCTCCATCTTGTTGTGTAATTTCACTGCTAATTGTATATGTCATAGTTATGTGATATTCTAAGCTCAATACTTCTACTTGTTATTTGTATTCTTGTTGTTTTATCAACCATCCAAATATATTTTGATTGATATACATCAGACTGTTGACCAGTCAACAAGTTAAACTACACAGAATGGTCTGCTTATTTTAGAAGACAGAGAAGGTTTATGATGCATGTCAGATTGCACACAGAAAGAACGTGTAAGAAGACAGAACAGGGGGTGAGTGGGGAGGTGAGTGTAAGAATATTCATTATTTGTTACATATTATGTTTATTGTTCTCTGGTGTCTGGATAATATGGTCAAAATACTCACTTGCCTAATTATTCTGCATGCAGTGTATTATGGTGTATCACAGAAAAAGATTATTTTGAAAAAAATCTCTGTGAACATAATATCCCTTCTAAATTATACTATGATATAATAAACTTTGATTTTGCAGCTGCAAAATTTATTGACTTGCAGTCAGTAGTACAGCAATTCAATGAATAACCTTCCATGTTTCATCAAATAACCATGATTACAAATCATCGTTGCTAAAAAGATTATTTGATAAGCAAGGGAGGAGCAGAAGGGTAAAATGTATTTTTCAGGGTTGTAAATCGCAAGTCAATGGCATTATCAACTAGAGAGAGGGCAGGGCTGAAGGTACTGCCACACTTAGTGATCTCGTTAGCGATCTCAATAACGACGCAAGCTAATGAGATCGTTTTTGTGATCGTTTTAATGTCTCTAGTAGCTGCCACACTTAGTGATCTCGTTAACGACTCAAAAGCGGTTAGCGATCTCATTAACGACTTTAACGGTCATTGCGATGTAAAAAACAGCGCACATCGCTCACAAAAGGTGCCAGACACAGCGATATAGGCTCACCAGCGGGACACCAACGATCTAAATACGGTCCAGAACTCTAGTGAACGATCAGCGAGATCACAGCAGGGGCCACGTCGTTGCTACATGCCACACACGTTAGCGTCACGAACGAGATCGCTAAATAGTGACGTATTTTAGCGATCTCGTTAGCGACGCTGTTTAGTGTGGCATACCCTTGAGATTCAAAGTCTTAATGAGATTTTTGCCTTTCCTTCAAAACTATCTGATATACAATGCTGAAAGCTTCAATTATTTTTCTGTCATGAAATAGTACAGTGGAATCTTCATGATTAACTCTGAAAAAAGGCTTTCAATCTGTAGTCTGTTTTGCATTTATCAGTTGAATACCGACTTAACATGAGCAGAACGCTAGCAAAAATCTGACACCTTTCACCTATAAAGTATTTTACATGCATACATTTCCGTGTTATTAACACATCAACTAATATATATATATATATATATACATATATACATATATATATCCATATATGTATATGTATATATATATATAAATTTATATATACTATATAAGGATTAAATTGATATTAATTACCGTTTTACAAACAGTGGGAGCTCTTTTTTACTCACCTAGTTTGCTCTATTTTTTTTTTTGTAAGCTTAGTTTTGTATGTTATGACTCATAGTGAAAGTGAAATCTTTAGCTGGACCTGCACTGATATCCATAGCAGTATGGATAATAGTTTAAAGGGAATCTGTCACCAGGCTTTTACTACCTCATCTGAGAACAGCGTAATGTAGGAATAGAGACCTTGATTCCAATGATTTATCACTTAGTTTACTTGGTGCAGCAGTTGTGATACAATCTGATTTCATAGATGCATCATGAAGCAGAGCAGAGAAAGCTAACTCTGCCCACACCAGGCTCTCGATGTACATTGTCTATTGACAGGGAGCTGCTTATCACAGAATAGGACTTGGTTGGTCCAGCAGGCATGTGAGAGCTAGTCCCTGCAATGATAATTGCCTGGTAAAAAAAAAACCTTAAGTAAACACACACAGCCTTATAAGTGACACATTATTGACTTTTGTGTTTTAACCCCTATCTCATGCTGTCCACAGATTACATAACAAAACCATGCTGAAAGATTCCCTTTAACCCCTTAACATCCAATGATGTGCAGTGTCCATTATTTGAGGCCTCCCCTTGTTTGGTGAGGGCTCCGGCGATGCATTCGCACTGTTTCCGCCACCCGACAGCTGATATGATCAGCTGTCATGTGCCCCTAACAGCTGCGGGTGGAATCCCAATTCACCTGCGGCTTTTAACATGTTAAATGCCACTGTCAACTCTGACAGCGGCATTTAACATGCACGTGCAGGAAGCGTGTTATTGCCTCCTCCCATTGTCGCCCATGTCACATGACTGAGGGTCGCCGATGGGTTGGCATGACAGCCTGGGGTCTGCAGGAGACTCCTGTGGTTGTCATAGTCGGATAGCTATGAGCACCACCCAGTGTTCGGAGCTCATAGCAAGTGAGCTTTTCTGCTACATAGAGCAGGGCTGCAGCCCTGCTCTGAGTAGATCAAGCGACCGGATGATCGCAGCTTCTAGACTCCCATGGGGACTATGGAAGCAAGTAAAAAGTGAAAAATTTTATTAAAATTATTAAATAGTGATGAGCGAATGTGCTCGGTAATGCTCGTTACTCGCACGAGCATCGCTGTACTCGCGGTACTTGGTCAGCGCCGAGCATTTTTTGCTGTGTACTTTGTGTCTTTTTGCACCAGTCACACTTTTTATATTGATATAGTTGAGGGTATATTAGTGTGTTTGTTTTGTGCAATATATTTAGCACTTCCGTATTTATTTTATTCATCAATTTTTAATGTGTAACCACTGTTGTGAATGGGTTTGAGATGAGTTCTGAGCAGAGGCTCCCTCTGGTGGTTACAAGCGGTGCTAGTCTGTCCAGTGAAGATTGTGAGGACTGGGAATCAGGTGTTACTGACTGGTCTTATATAAGGGAGTCACCTTCCCATCAGGGTTGCCGGTGATTAGAGTTGAGCGATACTTTCCGATATCCTAAAGTATCGGAATCGGAATGGTATCGCCGATATCACTAAAATATCGGCGATACCCGATACCGATACCGGAAGTCCCATGTAAGTCTATGGGAACAAAATATCGCAACTAAAAAAACCCCATTCTTTCCTTGTAAACACTAAATATACACACATAGAATACATATATATATATATACATGTCATTGTGACATATATATATACATATATGTATAGTTTATACACTTCTACATAGTAAAATATCCTCTCTGATTCAATTGCCGGGTAAAGCCGGCTTCAGTGAAAAGACAGAAGCACCCGACATGAAATGACACTTGGTGTACATAGGGTTAACCATGTCTTTTCATGTCGTTTGCTATCTGATTTGCACAAACAATTAAATCAGTCTATGTGTGCAAAATTTCACACCTGTAGGGGTTAATTAAAGGTGTAAATTCGTTGTAAAAAAAACGGACTTTTTTGCTACGAATTTACACCTTTAATTCACCCCTACAGGTGTGAAATTTTGCACACATAGACTGATTTAATTGTTTGTGCAAATCAGATAGCAAACGACATGAAAAGACATGGTTAACCCTATGTACACCAAGTGTCATTTCATGTCGGGTTCTGCATTTTCACAAAAGCCGGCAATTGAATTAGCGGCTATTATACTATGTAGAAGTGTATGAACTACAAATATAAATATATATATATATGTGTCACAAATTCAATGACATGTATATATATATATGAGGTGTAAAATTGCTGAAAAAAAATGCGTGGGCTCCCGCCCTATTTTCGCAACCAGACAGACAAAGCCAGTGAGTGGGGGCAGATAATAATAGCCCAGAGAGGGACCATTATTTTTGCCCCCCCCCCCCGGCTACTAACATCTGCCCCCAGACACCCCAGGAAAGACAAATCTATAATTAGATTCGCCCTTTCTGGCACTTTGCCCGTCTATTCCCATTGCCCTGTAGCGGTGGCGAATGGGTTAATATGGGGTTAAAGCCACCTTGCTATTGAAAGGTGACCTTAAGCCAGGTTAATAATTGAGAGCTGTCAATTAGACAACTATCAATTATTAATCCTATTGCATGAAATAAAAATAAAACACACACACTTTAATTAAAAATCATTTTAATGAAATAAAGACACATGTTTTTGACCATATTTTATTTTACTGCAAAAAACATTTCCTGTAATAAAAATAAAATAAAAAAGCAAAATTATTCTTACCTATCCCATGCACAGTCAGGTCCCACGGTGTAATCCTTCAGAAAGGGTTAATGTTTACTGCAGGGACCGCAGCTAATGCTGCAGCCTCACAGTAAACCCCAAATGAATGAGTTCCTCTCCTGCCTGACAGGAGAGTAAAGGCTGGGTGTCACATAACGATACACCAGCGATCCCGACAACGATATGCACTTGTCAGGATCGCTGGTGTATCGCTACATGATCGCTGCTGAGCTGCCAAACAGGCAGCTCAGGCAGCGATCTGGGACAGCGACACTGCGGGTAACATCGCTTAAGGGCCCGTCTCACATAGCGATATCGCTACCGAGATCGCTGCTGAGTCACAAGTTTTGTGACGCAGCAGCGAGCTCACCAGCGATATCGCTGTGTGTGACATTCAGCGACGATCAGCCCCCCTGCCGGGTATCGCTGATCGTCGCAGAAATGTCAGGACCTTTTTTTGATCGCTGGTTTCCCTCTGACAGGCACGCATCGCTGCGTGTGACAGGCGGGAGACCAGCGATCCGCTGGTAACCAAGGTACACAGCGGGTTTCCAGGCACCGCGCAGCGCTTGGAAACCCGCTGTGTACCTTGGATACCAGCTCCCTGCATCAGGGCGCTGGTATCCAAGGTACACAGCGGGTTTCTAGGCACAGCCCCGCGCCTGGAAACCCGCTGTGTACCTTGGTTACCAGCGGATCGCTGGTCTCCCGCCTGTCACACGCAGCGATGCGTGCCTGTCAGCGGGAAACCAGCGATCAAAAAAAGGTCCTGACATTTCAGCGACGATCAGCGATACCCGGCAGGGGGCTGATCGTCGCTCAATGTCACACACAGCGATATCGCTGGTGAGCTCGCTGCTGCGTCACAAAACTAGTGACTCAGCAGCGATCTCGGTAGCGATATCGCTATGTGAGACGGGCCCTTAAGTGGAAAGCTTAATTGATTGCTTTCCACTTTCACTTCAGGTCAGCCAGGGACACAATCAGTGACGTCAGAGGGAACTGATTAACAAAAATAGGGGTTCCCTTCGAAAAAAAAATGGCGTGGGGTCCCCCCTGTTTTTGTTAACCAGCCAGATGAAGCAGACCGCTGAGGCCTGGATTTTCAGGCTGTTAAGGAGCCAAGATCCATGGACCTTGCCAGCCTGATAATACTAGGCCACAGCAGTCTGCATATCTTGACTGATTAACAAAAATAGGGGATCCCCTCGAAAAAAATTGGCGTGGGGTCCCCCCTATTTTGTTAACCAGCCAGATGAAGCAGACCGCTGAGGCCTGGATTTTCAGGCTGTTAAGGAGCCAAGATCCATGGACCTTGCCAGCCTGATAATACCAGGCCACAGCAGTCTGCATATCTTGGCTGATTAACAAAAATAGGGGATCCCCTCGAAAAAATTGGCATGGGGTCCCCCCTATTTTTGTTAACCAGCCAGATGAAGCAGACCGCTGAGGCCTGGTTTTTCAGGCTGGTAAGGATCCAATATCCATGGACCTTGCAAGCCTGATAATACCAGGCCACAGCAGTCTGCTTAGCTTGGCTGGTTAACAAAAATAGGGGATCCCCTCGAAAAAAAAAACGGCGTGGGGATCCCCCCTATTTTTGTTAACCAGCCAAGTAAAATGCAGACTGCTGCGGCCTGGTATTAAAAGACTGTCAAGGCCCATGGATTTTGGCCCTCAACAGCCTGATAATACCAGGCTACAGCAGCCCCACATTTGGCGCATCAAAAGATGTGCCAATTGTGGCACTTTACCCGGCTCTTCCCACTTACCCTGTAGCGGTGGCAAGCGGGGTAATAAGGGGTTAATGTCACCGTTGATTGCACGGTGACAATAAGCCCGGTTAATAATGGAGAGGTGTCAATAAGACACCGATCCATTATTAATCCCAAAGTTATTAAATGCATAAAAAAAAGACACAGCATGAAAAAAGTATTTTAATGAAAATAAAAGAGACAACACAGTTTTCATTAATTTTATTGTACTCTCATTCCTGCATCGCCATCGATCTCCTGTAAAAAAAGAAAAAAAACAAACCAACAGTATACCACCTGTCCGACGCAGTCCATAACGACAGTCCCACGACGATCCAACTCTGCTACATCGCAATGACAGGCAGAGCCTGTCATCGCGACGCAGCACAGCTGATTACCTGCTTCCCCGGCGGTGACGTCATCGGACTGACTGCTTTACGGCCGGGATTACCCAGCAGTCACTGCAGTTATCGCGAGAAACTGCATGTGACCGCCGGGGAAAGAAGATTGCGGCCATCAAGCAGTCCAGGACGTGACCGCCGGAGATCTTCTGACAGGTAAGTGCCGCTGACTCCTGACAGACCCGACCGACGGACACTGACAGTGACAGTGACAATCCCGATTCCGGTATCCGATAAGACGAAAATATCGGAACTCGGAATCGGAATTCCGATACAGCCAATATCGGCCGATACCCGATATTTGCAGTATCGGAATGCTCAACCCTACCGGTGATCAATTGTTCTGGTCTGAATCCTTTATTCCAGTTTCCCTTGTAGCCTGCTGTGTCGTGTCTGCATCTCCTGCTATCAGATAAGACATTTTCTTCTTTTGTGTTTGTGCTGTGTTTTTGCATTTTGTTCTGCACTTCTGTGGGGGCCTTCAGGGTCCCCTCCGGGGGCTTCTGCCCTCTCAGTTTTGTTCAGCCACTGATGTTTGTACTTTTGCTTTTTCCAGTTTTTTCAGTGGCTGCTGTTTTGATTTTATTACACCAGAGAACTAATTTAGGTGGAAGGGGTCGTGTGATCTCGGGTGTTTTTGAAATTTGTAGAGTTGGTGCCTTTCAGGGTTTTCTGGGATTGCAGTAAGTACCCTTCCTATCCTTTTCTATTTAGTTAGTTTGGGCCCCAGCGTTTGCTCATACTATTTTCTTTCTGTGTCAGTATTTCATCTTGTCTAACCGCCATTACATGTTTGGGGGCTTTCTATTATCTTTGGGGTTCTGCTCCAGGGCAGATAGCTTTCCTATTTCTATCTTTAGGTGTAGTTAGTTTCTCAGGCTGTGACGAGGCGTCTAGGACCATCGTAGGAACGCTCCACGGCTGCCTCTAGTTGTGGTGGTTAGTCAGGGTACTGCAATCTCATAGATTCCAACTGCTCTGGTGTATTGCCTTTTTTACCTGCACTCCTCAGCTACCGAAACATAACAGTATCACCGGCCTAAAAATTGAAAATTATATGGTACTCACAGAAGGGAAAAAATATTGTGAAAGAAAAAAGGTTGTCAGAGTTGTCAGAAATATTTTTCTGTTTGTTGCATTTTTTTTTTTCCCTCTGTATCTCTGGGTGCTGGGGAGGATCTTTTCTCTCAATGGAGTTTGCACAGTTGTCTGGCCGTGTGGATCAGCTTGCCACTGATGTTCGGAGTATTGCTATCTATCTTGCTGGGTTGCCTGTTGTGGAACCTAGGATTCCCATGCCAGATTTGTTTTTAGGGGATCGAGCTAAGTTTCAGAATTTCAAAAATAATTGTAAATTGTTTTTTGCCTTAAAATCTAAGTCCTCAGGGAACGCAGCGCAGCAGGTTCAAATTATCATCTCTCTCCTGCGCGGCGATCCTCAGGATTGGGCTTTTTCCCTGATACCTGGGGATCCTGTTTTGAGTGATGTTGATGCATTTTTTCAGGCCTTGGGGTTATTGTACGATGAGCCTAATGTCACTGATCAAGCTGAAAAAGCCTTGTTGGCATTAAATCAGGGGCTTGATGACGCTGAGTTATACTGTCAGAGATTCCGTAGGTGGGCAGTCCTGACCAAATGGAATGACGACGCTTTGGCAGCCCTTTTCCGGAAGGGTCTGTCAGATAATGTAAAGGATGTTATGGTGGGATTCCCTGTCCCCTCTGGTCTCAATGATTCTATGTCATTAGCGATTCAAATTGACAGACGTTTGCGTGAGCGGAGAAGTATGCGTGGAATGGTGTTGCCTTGTGAACCAGCTTCTGAACCCATGCAGTGTGATAGAGTGGTGTCTGGGGCACAGCGTCATGAGTTTCGAAAGCGCAATGGGTTATGTTTCTACTGTGGTGATGCTTCTCATGCTATTTCAGTCTGCCCTAAGCGGGGAAGACGTTTTGCACGCTCAGTTGTCTTGGGTAGTGTTCAGACTAAGTTTTTATTAACTGTCACTCTGGTATGCTCTCTGTCCTCATTTTCTGCTCAGGCTTTCGTTGATTCTGGAGCAGCTATTAATCTGATGGATTATGATTTTGCTAAACGTTGTGGATTTCCCTTGATACCCCTACAGGAGTCTATTCCCCTACTGGGGATCGATTCTACCCCTTTGGCTGAGAATAAACCCCAGTTTTCTACTCAGGTGATAATGAGGGTTGAACCTGATCACCAGGAGTGCTGCAAATTTTTGGTTCTGTATAATCTGCATGACATTATCGTGCTGGGTTTTCCTTGGTTACAGTCTCATAATCCTGTTTTGGATTGGAAATCTGTGTCTGTAACCAGTTGGGGCTGCCAATGTGTTAATACTAACACTCCTGTTTTTTCTGCCTCCCCCCAGGCTCAGGATGTTCCTGACTTTTTGATTGATTTTTCTGATGTGTTTAGCGAAAGTAAATCTGCATCCTTGCCTCCCCATAGGAGCTATGACTGCGCTATTGAATTAGTGCCGGGTAGTAAATTCCCTAAAGGTCGCCTTTTTAACTTGTCTGTACCTGAACATGATGCTATGCGGTCTTATATCAAGGAGTCATTGGAGAAGGGTCATATCAGACCATCCTCTTCACCCTTAGGTGCCGGTTTTTTCTTTGTGGCCAAAAAGGATGGTTCTTTAAGGCCGTGTATTGATTATCGTCTCTTGAACAATATTACTGTGAAATATCAATACCCGTTACCCTTAATTTCTGACCTGTTTTCCAGGGTGAAAAACGCTACTTGGTTTACCAAGCTTGACCTCAGGGGGGCGTATAACCTTATTCGCATTAAGCACGGGGATGAATGGAAGACGGCATTCAATACCCCTGAAGGGCATTTTGAGTACCTGGTGATGCCCTTTGGGCTCACTAATGCTCCTTCCGTCTTCCAGTCCTTCATGAATGACATTTTCAGGGATTTTGTGTACAAATTTCTGATTGTTTATTTGGATGATATCTTGATTTTTTCTAATGACTGGGACTCTCATGTGAAACATGTTCGAACTGTATTCCAGATTTTGAGAGAGAATGCTCTGTATGTGAAGGGATCAAAGTGTCTTTTTGGCGTACAGAGGATCTCATTTCTGGGATTCATTTTGTCCCCATCTGTTATTGAAATGGACCCGGTCAAGGTTCAGGCCATCTGTGATTGGGTCCAACCTACTTCATTAAAGGCTCTTCAGAGATTTTTGGGTTTTGCCAATTTTTATCGTAAATTTATTGGTAATTTCTCGGTTATTGTTAAACCATTAACTGATTTGACCAGAAAGGGTTCTGATGTGGTGAATTGGCCTCCTGAGGCAGTCTCTGCATTTCAGGAACTTAAGCAGAGATTCACTTCTGCTCCTGTTCTACGGCAGCCTGATGTTTCTCTGCCATTTCAGGTGGAGGTTGATGCCTCTGAAATTGGGGCAGGTGCCGTTTTGTCCCAAAAAGATCCAGAGACCTCTAAAAGTAACCCTTGTGCCTTTTTCTCTCGAAAATTTTCTCCTACTGAACATAATTATGACGTGGGTAATCGGGAGTTATTGGCCATGAAGTGGGCTTTTGAAGAGTGGAGACATTGGCTGGAGGGAGCCAAACATCAGGTGGTGGTCCTTACGGACCATAAGAATCTGGTCTATCTGGAATCTGCCAAGCGACTCAATCCTAGACAGGCCAGGTGGGCCTTGTTTTTCACACGTTTTAATTTTGTGGTTTCCTTTCTTCCTGGCACTAAGAATGTTAAGGCGGATGCCCTCTCGAGGAGTTTCCTTGCGGACTCTCCTGAGTTATCTGATCCTTCTGTTATTTTGAAGGAGGGTGTAGTTCTTTCCGCCATCTCGCCCAATTTGAGACTTGCTCTGGAGGGGTGTCAGGAGGATAGGCCCGAGTGCTGCCCTGTTGGAAAATTGTTTGTCCCGGACCAGTGGAAGAAGAGTGTGATGTCTGAGATTCATTGTTCCCGTTGGCTGGGCATCCCGGAATTTTTGGTACCAGAGACTTGGTTAGTTGGTCCTTTTGGTGGCCTACCTTGTCTCGTGATGTCAGGGAATTTGTGCAGTCCTGCGGGACTTGCTCTCGCTCCAAGCCTTGCTCTCGCTCTAGTGGTTTGTTGATGCCATTGCCTGTGCCCAAGAGACCATGGACCCATATCTCTATGGATTTCATTTCCGACCTTCCTTTTTCTCAGAGAATGACCACCATCTGGGTAATTTGTGATAGGTTTTCCAAGATGATACATCTTGTGCCATTACCTAAGTTGCCTTCCTCCTCTGAATTGGTGCCGTTGTTCCTTCAGCACGTGGTTCGTTTACACGGCATTCCTGAGAACATTGTGTCTGACAGAGGAGTCCAGTTTGTTCCAGATTTTGGAGGACTTTTTGTTCTAAACTGGGTGTTCAATTGTCTTTCTCCTCGGCATTTCATCCTCAGACCAATGGTCAAACTGAGAGAACAAACCAGACATTAGAGACTTATCTAAGATGCTTTGTGTCTGCTGATCAGGATGACTGGGTCTCTTTTTTACCTTTGGCTGAGTTTGCTCTTAATAATAGGGCTAGCTCTGCATTTTGATGTCTCCGTTTTTCTGTAATTCTGGGTTTCACCCTCGATTTTCTTCAGGACAGACGGAGGCTTCTGTCTGTCCAGGTGTTGACTCTGTTGTTGGAGCGTATGCAACTGATTTGGGACCAGGTAGTGGAGAGGTTGTCCCTCTCTCAGGAGAGGCCCAGCGGTTTGCTAACCGGCATAGGACTGATGGTCCTCAGTTTAAAGTGGGGGACTTGGTCTGGTTGTCCTCAAAGAATATTCCTATGAGAGTAGCATCTCCTAAATTTAAGCCTAGGTTCATTGGACCTTATAAGATCATGGAGATTATTAATCCTGTTTCTTTTCGTTTGCTTCTTCCAGGGACATTTAAGATCCATAACGTGTTCCACAAGTCCTTGTTGAAGAGGTTTGTTGAGCCAGTGGTTCCTGCTGCATGTGCCTCCTGACCCTGTTTTGGTTGAGGGCAATCTGGAGTATGTGGTTGAGAAAATATTGATTCTCGTTTTTCTAGACGGAAACTCCAGTATTTGGTTAAATGGAGAGGTTATGGTCAGGAAGACAATTCTTGGGTGTTTGCTTCGGACATCCATGCTAGGAGACTTATCCGTGCGTATCATAGAACTCATCCTGACCGACCTGGTTGCTCAAATGAGGGTTCGGTGACCCCTCCTCAAGGGGGGGTACTGTTGTGAATGGGTTTGAGATGAGTTCTGAGCAGAGGCTCCCTCTGGTGGTTACAAGCGGTGCTAGTCTGTCCAGTGAAGATTGTGAGGACTGGGAATCAGGTGTTACTGACTGGTCTTACATAAGGGAGTCACCTTCCCATCAGGGTTGCCGGTGATCAATTGTTCTGGTCTGAATCCTTATTCCAGTTTCCCTTGTAGCCTGCTGTGTCGTGTCTGCATCTCCTGCTAACAGATAAGACATTTTCTTCTTTTGTGTTTGTGCTGTGTTTTTGCATTTTGTCCTGCACTTCTGTGGGGGCCTTCAGGTCCCTCAGGGGCTTCTGCCCTCTCAGTTTGTTCAGCCACTGATGTTGTACTTTGCTTTTTCCAGTTTTTTCAGTGGCTGCTGTTTGATTTGTTACACAGAGAACTAATTAGTGGAAGGGTCGTGGAACTCGGGTGTTTTTGAAATTAGTAGAGTTGGTGCCTTTCAGGGTTTTCTGGGATTGCAGTAAGTACCCTTCCTATCCTTTTCTATTTAGTTAGTTTGGGCCCCAGCATTTGCTCATACTATTTTCTTTCTGTGTCAGTATTTCATCTTGTCTAACCGCCATTACATGTTTGGGGGCTTTCTATTATCTTTGGGGTTCTGCTCCGGGGCAGATAGCTTTCCTATTTCTATCTTTAGGTGTAGTTAGTTTCTCAGGCTGTGACGAGGCGTCTAGGACCAACGTAGGAACGCTCAACGGCTGCCTCTAGTTGTGGTGGTTAGTCAGGGTACTGCAATCTCATAGATTCCAACTGCTCTGGTGTATTGCCTTTTTTACCTGCACTCCTCAGCTACCGAAACATAACAAACCACCTTGCAAAATGGGATATTGACATATTTATTTATATATTTGGGCTCTAAGTATATTAATTATACATGCTCCTTTTTGATCAGCTGTCTAGTTTGTACAATATAATATTATTTTTTTATGTATTATTTAAATAAAAATTGATACTTTTAATTATATTTAAATGTATTTTTGTCTTTTCTGCACAATATATTTTAGAAGGATTTTATTGTCTATTTTGTGCTTGACAATTTTGTTTTATACAATAGGTTTCGGTTTTGATTTTATTGCTTTTGTGATCGTACGCCGCCTGTGTGCCCATTTTAGAAAGTCACCCACAGCTTCAGCCGCCCTTGCCGTGCTTCAGCAGCATTGGCAGCTTCTGGCTCACAGACTGGTGTGTGATGTCCCAACGTGTTTGAACTCTACACTGCATAGGTCGGAAAGGATTTGTGAGCAGAAGAGGGCAGTTGTTGACTATCAACATTAACGAGGCCGTCGATATTCTGTTCAAACTCCACACAAGAGACCTCAGGAGTGGACATGGATGTTAGACATATGTACCATCCTACAAAACTTTGAAGAGTCCACCAAGATGGTGAGTGGCGATGACGCATAATTAGCGTCACCATCCCGCTTCTCTTTATTCTGAAATGCTGTCTGCTCACAATGAAAGAGGATGCATTGCAGGCGGAGCACGATGAGATGGAGCAAGGAACCATACAGTGTGGTTACACACAGCCCAACCTCATGTCATTCCAACATGGATTGTTTGACAATGAGGAAGAGAGGAGGAGGAGGAAGAACAGGAGCTACTATCCTGCGCTATAGACAGTACTACAAGCACAACTGTCATACCATCTGTTCAGCGTGGATAGCCTGAGGACAGGGGGGAGGAGGAGTAGAACAGCATGGTCAGTCATCCTGTTGGTGAGGACACGGAAGTCTTGCCTGTTAGCAGTCTGGCACGTATTGCAGACTTTTATATTGTGCTGCCTTTCCCGTGACCCTCGCATTATCAAAATATGCATTGACACTCATTACTGGTTGGTGACACTTCTAGACCCATGCTACAAGGAGAACTTTCAATCTCTTCTTCCAGAGGCAGATAGGTGTACTAAAATGTTGCAGTACTAGAGGGCCATTGTTGCAGAATTAATAAAAAAATTCATATATGAAAAGGACGGTGGCAGAGGTCACACTACATTGGACAACCAAGGAGTAGAGGCAAGAGAGACAACTCCAATCCAGCAGAGGCAGGGTAACACTGGCAAAGTTCAGGGACAGTTTTCTCAGACCGTCCCATCGCAATAGCCCAGAGGAGTGGGATACTCTCACAAGGAGTGCAAAGTTTGGGAAGATGCTGAGGGAGTACCTTGCAGACCGTACCAATGTCCTCCATGATTCTTCTGTGCCTTTTAATTATTGGGTATCCAAGCTGGACACGTGAAATTAAATGGCTCTCTATGCCTTGGAGGTCCTTTCCTGCTCTGCCTTAGCGTTTTGTCTGAGCGGGTTTTTAGTGCCACTGGTGGAATTATAACTGATAAGCGCATCCGCCAGTCAACTAAAAATGCTGACAGGCTGACTCTTATAAAAATGAACAAAGGCTGAATTGGGGCAGACTTCTTTACACCACCGAATGATAACAGCGAAACATATCATGTATTTTTTTGGGAGGTGTATTACCATGCACCTCTTCACACCTACAGATGGGTATACGCTTCCTGACTTTGGCTATTTGTTGTGTCATCCTCGTCCTTCTCATCCTCATCATCCACCACCACTAGATCAACATGATGACCGTTGTCTGTGATGTAACAGCCAATTTATTTTGTAAAAGGTTGTTTTTGATGCCCTTTAAAAAAATGTTTACACAGTATGTTGATGTGTACACCCAAGGGGGAAATGTTTGTCAGCCCATACACTTAGTATATGGGGATTACAAATACAGGAGATCGCTCCTTTAAACTGGGAAGACCTTTTTCTGAGGCCATCCTCCATGTTTCTTCCTACACCACCACTAGATCACCTGGTTGACTGTGTTACGTAATGCAACAGCCACGTTAATGTTTTCATGGGTGTTTATGATGCCCATAACAAAAATGTTGACACAGTATTGTTACCTCTACCCACTCCCTGAACTCCTGCTCAACGCCGCCGGGTTCGGGTCTGCTGCCACCAACGCCGCTACTCCCTCGCTGCCTCGGTCTCCTGTCAGTGCTCCCCGCCGGGCGCGCTCTTCCTCTGCCACCGGCTGCGCGCTCCTGAGGTTCACGCATGTGCCTTAGGGCCCAACCACATGTGCTCTCCCCACTCTTATGCCCCTGAGTGACCTGACCTGGCATTTCTGCCTGTCCAATGGAGGACAGGCGCCGGGTATTTCAACCCTGCCCTCCCTTAGTGGAGGCACCTGATTATCGTGTTCCATATGCCATATTTAGGTAGCCTTGCTGCCGCTTGCTTTGACCTGCACAGCTTGCTACTTAACCCTTGTTTTCCTCCTTTTCTTCCAGAGTCCGCACCTGTCCTGTATTCCCTGGTGCCTGCCTTCCATCTCTCCTCATTCCAGCTACCATCTCCACCTCCGTACCTCTCTTGTTCCCTCCTGCTTAGGTCTTCTTTGCTCCTACCCACCTAGTCATCTCTCCGTTTTTTACGTTCTTTTTCCCTGAGCCGACCCCTGGTCGTGATATCCATGGTTCTAGAGGTCCCTGAGCCTGCTCCCAAACGATCCCTGTATAGGGGTTGGTCTAACCTGGTGCACTCACTCAAGGGAGGTTTGGTATCACGGTCCAGTGGGTCCAATCTTGGTCCTTGCCGCCTCCGGCGTAACACCATAATCAGGCTATGGACCCCGCCGGGACATCTGTCCAGAAGGAGTTTGTATTCTAGTGAGGAAACCAGACTCGCATCATGTCTTTTATAAGGACAATGGATTTCCGATTGTCTGCCTTACAGGCCGCGGATCCCGGGAATGCCTCCCAGTTAGCCAGTCTCCAGCAGGACTGGTCCAGCAGCGCGATACGCAGGCTCACATATTGTCCTTTATGGCCTCCGTGGATGACTGCCTGTTTTCCTTGCAGTCAGCCTCCTCGCAGGTATCACCCCAGTTTTCGACTCAATGCCTACACCCTCTCCCCGTCTTGGTAAACCTCCTCACTATGGCTGCGACCCCAAGCTGTGCCTTGGTTTTCTCAACCAGTGTCGCCTACACTTTGAGATGCTGCCCCAGCAGTACCCCACCGACAGGGCTAAGGTGGCTTTTATCGTATCCCATTTGGAGGGAGAGGCTTTTTTCTTGGTGAATCCTCCTTGGGAACGAGACGACCCCATTGTGTCCAGTATTGTGACCTTTATGGACACCTTCCGGAGAGTCTTTGATGAGCCTGGATGGCTAGCTTCCTCCACGGAGTCCCTTTTTAACCTCCATCAGGGCACTCTCACGGTCGGACAATATGCCATTTGCACGTTGCCATCGAAGCTGGGGAGGAACAACGAGGCTTTGGTAGGGGCCTTTTGGCGAGGATTGTCTGGCAAGATTAAAGACGAGCTTGCTGGATGGGATATTCTGACCACCTTGGAGGATCACATTTCACTTGCCATCGCTCATTGATTTGCGCTTTCAAGAGCGCTCTCAAGAGGCTGCCAGAGAGAGGAGACCATAGACCCCAGTCCTCGGCTTCAGGTTCTTCCGGCAGTTCTGCACCGGAGCCTATGCAAATAGAGCGGGTTAAGATGGCATAACAATGCAGGAAGAGAGGTTTGCACAGGACTTGTGCTTATACTGCGGTAGTACGTCTCATTTCCTGTTCTCATGTCCTGAGAGGCCAGGAAACGCCTCCACCTAGGTCAGATAAGAGAGGCCTCCCTAGTAGTGTTGAGCGATATTGCTCGATATCTAAAAATATCGTATCGAAATTGTATCGCCGATAGCACTAAATATCGTCGATATCCGATTCCGATTGCGGAAGTCCAATGTAAGTCTATGGGAACAAAATATCGCAACTAAAAAAAACCTTTATTTCCTTGTAAACACTAAATATACACACATAGAATACATATATATAATATATATATATATATATATATACATGTCATTGTGACATATATATATATACATATATGTATAGTTTATATACTTCTACATAGTAAAATATCCTCTGATTCAATTGCCGGGTAAAGCCGGCTTCTGTGAAAAGACAGAAGCACCCGACATGAAATGACACTTGGTGTACATAGGGTTAACCATGTTTTTCATGTCGTTTGCAATCTGATTTGCACAAACAATTACATCAGTCTATGTGTGCAAAATTTCACACCTGTAGGGGTTAATTAAAGGTGTAAATTCGTTGTAAAAAAAACGGACTTTTTTGCTACGAATTTACACCTTTAATTAACCCCTACAGGTGTGAAATTTTGCACACTTACACTCATGTAATTGTTTGTGCAAATCAGATATCAAACTACATGAAAAGACATGGTTAACCCTATGTACACCAAGTGTCATTTCATGTCGGGTTCTGCATTTTCACAAAAGCCTGCAATTGAATTAGCGGCTATTATACTATGTAGAAGTGTATGAACTATAATTAAATATATATATATATATATATATGTGTCACAAATTTAATGACATGTATATATATATATATGAGGTGTAAAATTGCTGAAAAAAAAGGCGTGGGCTCCCGCCCTATTTTCGCAACCAGACAGACAAAGCCAGTGAGTGGGGCAGATAATAATAGCCCAGAGAGGGACCATTATTTTTGGCCCCCCCGGCTACTAACATCTGCCCCCAGACACCCCAGAAAGGGCAAATCTCTAATTAGATTTGCCCTTTCTGGCACTTTGCCCGTCTATTCCCATTGCCCTGTAGCGGTGGCGAATGAGTTAATAAGGGGTTAAAATGACCTTGCAATTGAAAGGTCACTTTAAGCCAGGTTAATAATTGAGAGCTGTCAATTAGACAACTATCAATTATTAATCCTATTGTATGAAAGAAAAATCAAACACACACACTTTAATAAAAAAGAAGTTTAATGAAATAATCACACAGTTTTTGACCATATTTTATTTTCCTGCTAAAACCATTTCCTGTAATAAAATAAAATAATAAAGCAAAATTATTCTTACCAATCCGATGTACAGTCAGGTCCCACGGTGTAATCCTTCAGAAAGGGTTAATGTTTACTGCAGGGACCGCAGCTAATGCTGCAGCCTCACAGTAAACCCCCAAATGAATGAGTTCCTCTCCTGGCTGACAGGAGAGGAAGTGGAAAGCTTAATTGATTGCTTTCCACTTTCACTTCAGGTCAGCCAGGGACACAATCAGTGACGTCAGAGGGAACTGGTTAACAAAAATAGGGGATCCCCTCGAAAAAAATTGGCGTGGGGTCCCCCCTATTTTTGTTAACCAGCCAGATGAAGCAGACTGCTGAGGCCTGGATTTTCAGGCTGTTAAGGAGCCAAGATCCATGGACCTTGCCAGCCTGATAATACCAGGCCACAGCAGTCTGCATATCTTGGCTGATTAACAAAAATAGGGGATCCCCTCGAAAAAAATTGGCGTGGGGTCCCCCCTATTTTTGTTAAACAGCCAGATGAAGCAGACCGCTGAGGCCTGGTTTTTCAGGCTGGTAAGGATCCAATATCCATGGACCTTGCAAGCCTGATAATACCAGGCAACAGCAGTCTGCTTAGCTTGGCTGGTTAACAAAAATAGGGGATCCCCTCGAAAAAAAAAAAAACGGCGTAGGGGTCCCCCTATTTTTGTTAACCAGCCAAGTAAAATGCAGACTGCTGCGGCCTGGTATTAAAAGACTGTCAAGGCCCATGGATTTTGGCCCTCAACAGCCTGATAGTACCAGGCTACAGCAGCCCCACATTTGGCGCATCAAAAGATGTGCCAATTGTGGCACTTTACCCGGCTCTTCCCACTTGCCCTGTAGCGGTGGCAAGCGGGGTAATAAGGGGTTAATGTCACCGTTGATTGCACGGTGACAATAAGCCCGGTTAATAATGGTGAGGTGTCAATAAGACACCGATCCATTATTAATCCCAAAGTTATTAAATGCATAAAAAAAAGACAAAGCAAGAAAAAAGTATTTTAATGAAATAAAAGAGACAACACACTTTTCATTTCTTTTATTGTACTCTCATTCCTGCGACGCCATCGATCTCCTGTAAAAAAAGAAAAAAAACAAACCAACAGTATACCACCTGTCCGACGCAGTCCATAGTAACGACAGTCCCACGACGATCCAGCTCTGCTACATCGCAATGACAGGCAGAGCCTGTCATCGCGACGCAGCGCAGCTGATTACCTGCTTCCCCGGCGGTGACGTCATCAGACTGACTGCTTTACGGCCGGGATTACCCAGCAGTCACTGTAGTTATCGCGAGAAACTGCATGTGACCGCCGGGGAGAAGAGGATGGCGGCCATGAAGCAGTCCAGGCCGTGACCGCCGGAGATCTTCTGCCAGGTAAGTGCCGCTGACTCCTGACAGACCCGACCGACGGACACTGACAGTGACAGACCCGACCGACGGACACAGACAGTGACAGTGACAAATCCGATTCCGGTATTCAATAAGATGAAAATATCGAAACGAATTATCGAAAGGCCGATAGAGCTAATATCGGCCGATAGCCGATATTTGCATTATCGTATCGCTCAACACTACTCCCTAGGTGTATCAGATTCCTCTCTACCTCTTACTCTTTCTGTTCTGATTGTCCAGGGTCAGAGGAGTGGTTCTGAACTGGCTAATGCGGATTTGGGCGCGGCAGGCAGCTTTATTCCGCTTAAGGAGGTGAAGAAATATCGGATCCCGGTGGTCTCCTTAAAGTGCCCCCGTATGATTGCCTCCGTAGACGGTAAACCCCTGCAAGAATCCATCTCTATAGTTACTAAAGGAAGTGGTTCTGCTGATTGGGGCCCCGCATTAAGAGAAGATTGCCTTCTATGTTCCGCCCAACTTGTCGCTTCCGCTGCTTTCTCGGTCTCCCTTGGCTTCAAACACACGAGCCCGTCTTGGATTGGCATTCCAGTGAGATTCTCTGCTGGGGCACCCATGCCAAGAAAGATTCTTAGGATCTGTCCGTCCGGTCATCGCATCTCGACCTCATTTTGCTCCTGTGTGATTGCCTCCTGCCTATTGGTCCTTTGCAAATGTTTTTGATAAGAAGGAGGCTGATATCCTTCCACCACATCGGCCCTATTACTGCCCAGTAACTACGGCCAGGAACCACCCCGCTTAGGGGCCGAATCCATCCACTTTCTCCAGCCGAGACATCTGCCATGTCTGAATACATCCTGGAGAACCTTACCAGGGTTTTATACGAAAATCCTCCTCGCCTGCCGGTGACGGTTTCTTCTTTGTAAAATAGAGGGATGGCTCCCTTCGGCTTTGCATCGATTACAGAGGCCTGAATGACATCACGATAAAGAATAAGTATCCTCTGCCGCTAATTCCGGAGCTTTTCAATCGCCTGAGAGGGGCTCGGATCTTTTCTAAGTTGGATCTACGTGGAGTCTACAACCTCATTCGTATCCGCTCTGGAGACGAGTGGAAGACTGCTGCTAACACCCGGGACGGAAACTATGAAAATCTTGTCATGCCCTTTGGTCTGTGTAACGTTCCCGCAGTATTTCAAGAATTTGTCAACCACATCTTCCGGGATCTGCTATACTCCTGCATTGTGGTCTATCTAGATGACATCCTTCTCTTCTCCCCAGATTTGTCGTCTCACAGGAGGAGCGTCCGCCTGGTCCTGCAACACCTGCGGGAGAATCGTCTTTACGCTAAGATGGAGAAGTGCCTCTTCGAGCAGTCTTCCTTGCCCTTTTTAGGGTATATTGTCTCTGTTTCTGGACTGGAGATGGACCCGGAAAAGTTGTCTGCGATTCTCCAGTGGCCCCGTCCGGTAGGGGTAAAGGCTATCCAGTGCTTCCTCGGATTTGCCAATTACTACCGACAGTTTATCCCACATTTCTTGTCTATAACCAAGCCAATCTCTTGCATCACTCAGAAGGGAGTCATCCCAGCAACCTGGTCCCCGAAGGCTGAAGAGGCCTTTCTAAGCCTAAGACAAGCTTTTGCAGCTGCGCCTGTGTTACATCGGCCCTAGGTGAACAAACCGTTTGTCCTGGAAGTGGACACATTTTCCACTGGGGCCGGCGCAGTGCTGTCTCAGAGGTCCTCTTCTGGTCGGTTGGTCTCCTGCAGATTCTTTTCTAAGGCCTTTTCTTCTGCGGAGTGCAGCTATTCTATAGGGGATCGGGAGCTGTTGGCCATCAAGATGGCCCTGGAGGAGTGGCGCTATCTGCTGTAGTGGGCTATCATCCTTCTACCATCTTTACTGACCATAAGAACCTTGCCCACATTCAGTCAGCCCAGAGGCTCAACCCTCGACAGGCCAGGTGGTCCCTATTCTTCACTCGCTTCGACTTTGAGTTGCATTTCTGCCCTGGTCAGAAGAATGTCAAGGCAGACGCATTATCATGGTCTCTTCAGCCTCCAGACTTGGAAGAGGAGCCCTCTCACATCGTTGATCCAGTCAAGATCATCATGGTGGCTCCTGTGAGGTTGATTACCCCGCTGCCAGGTAAAACCTTTGTTCCTGAGGCTGATAGGACAGAGGTGCTGCGTTGGGGACACTCCTCCAAGATCTCTGGTCATGTCGGGGTTAAAAAGGCTCTGGATCTCATTTCCCGGTTTTACTGGTGGCCCTCTCTCCGCCAAGACGTGGCTGACTTCACTGCCTCGTGTTCCTCCTGTGCCAAGGTCAAGGCTCCTAGACGATTGCCTTTGGGGCTTCTGCTTCCGTTACCTGTTCTTTCATCTCCATGGCAACACATAGCCTTGGATTTTATCATGGACCTGCCCCGCTCTTCCTGTTACACAACAATCCTGCTGGTAGTAGACTGGTTCTCTAAAATGGCGCACTTTGTCCCACTACAAGGACTGCCTTCCATTCCTGAGTTGGCAAGGGTCTTCGTACAGCAAATCTTCCGACTTCATGGATTCCCGCTACACATTGTGTCTGATCGTGGAGTGCAATTTACGTCTCGATTTTGGAGGGCCTTGTGTGAATTCTTGGAGGTTAAGTTGGATTTCTCTTCTGCATATCACCCTCAAACCAATAGCCAAGTGGATCGTGTCATTCAAGTGTTGGCGTCCTATCTTTGTCATTTCTACAACGCACATCAAGATGACTGGTCCTGCCTTCTCCCGTGGGCCGAGTTTGCCTATAATAACCATCCCAACGAGTCCTCAGCCAAATCTCCTTTTTTTGTAGTTTTTGGCATGCATCCCTGTATTCAGTTGCAGTTTCCGCCACCTCCAAGGTGCCTGCAGCAGACTCAGTAACCTTGGAATTCTCCAACATTTGGCTAGAGACTAAAGAGGTGCTTGAAAGGGCTGGAGAATGAATGAAGAGGCATGCCGACAAGAGGCGCTTGGATGCCCCATCTTATGTCCAGGCGAGAAGGTTTGGCTTTCGTCTAAATATATTAGATTGAAGATGCCCTCTTACAAGTTAGGACCTCGTTACATTGGCCCTTTTGAAGTCCTCCGGTGCATCAACAATGTAGCCTATAAGCTGAGGTTGCATGCCTCGCTCCGCATTCCCAATGTCTTCCACATCTTTCTCCTGAAGCCAGTCATACTGGATCGTTTCCATCCTGCTCCCGGCTCCTCTCCTCCTCCGGTCACTGCAGATAACGTTTCTGAGGTGAATGATATTCTAGCCTCCAAGAGGGTCAGGGGTAAGACGTTCTTTTTAAATGATTGGAGGGAGTAGCGGCGTGGGTGGCAGCAGAACTGGACCCGGCGCTGGGGAGCGGGTAGAGGTAACAGTACCCCCTCTCTTACTCCCCCTCCTCTACCCTTGGATAGAAACCTTTTAAGAATGCGGGGAACATTAATGTTCTCCCGAGGTTCCCAAGACCTCTCCTCGGGAGAACATTAATGTTCCCCGCATTCTTAAAAGGTTTTTATCCAAGGGTAGAGGAGGGGGGAGTAAGAGAGGGGGTACTGTTATCTCTACCCGCTCCCCAGCGCCGGGTCCAGGTCTGCTGCCACCCGCGCCGCTACTCCCTCTCTGTCTCAGTCTCCTGTCTGTGATCCTCACCAGGTGCATGCACGGGCGCTCCGGCGCTCTCCTCCTCTGCCGCCGGCTAAGTGCTTCTGTGGTTCGCACATGCGCCTTGGGGCCCGACCGCACCTGCTCTCTTCACTCTTATGCCTCTGAGTGACCTGACCCGGCAGTTCTGCCTGTCCAATGGAGGACAGGCATCGGATATTTCAGGCACCCTCCCATAGTGGAGGCACCTGATTATTGTGTTCCATATGCCATATTTAGGCCACCTTGCTGCCACTTGCTTTGACCTGCACAGCTTGCTACTTAATCCTTTTTTACCTCCA
>JARQOD010000002.1:353264275-353309214 GCA_033576555.1 Oophaga sylvatica | reverse complement strand
GCAGAACCCTCCCACATTTACTGCAGTCGTAATGTGAGCTAGCAGTTCACTTGGTTTTCAAGACACATTTCAGCATCTGTTTAATTATTTTTCATATTTTATACCATTAAATAATGAGTATTTAAATACAACCTTAAGGCTGTGGTTCCACGGTCCAGAACCACAGCGCTTTGGACGGAGCGGAAATTCCGCACCGCCCAAAGCCCCGCCCCCTTCTTGACGCGCGCTCTTTCCGGAGGTGTTCAGGACACCTCCGGAACACCTCCGGAAAGAACGCAGGGCTACATAGCCCTGTGTTAAATTCCGTTGCGGCGACGCAGCGTCGCCGCAATACGCTAGGACATGCTGCGGTCTGAAAAGACGCGCCGCATGTCCGTAAACGCAGGTCTGCCGCCTGCGTGTTGTTTCTTGAAATCCCCTCCACTATGCTGTAACATCTGGATGCTGTGTGTTTGGCGCTGCGCCAACGCACAGCGCCAAACACGCAGCAAATCCGGAGTGTTTCCTTATCGTGGAAACATACCCTAATAGACATTTTCCCAAATTTAAAAAAATATATATATATGACACATTCCACTTAATAGCATCATGAAATTAATACAATGTTTTGATCCCTTAATATATTTTATTATGTGCAGCGCAGTGACTGAAAAAAAAAATTGCCGTTCTTGCGTTTTGTCTCTTTTTTGATTTGACATTTAATGTATAGTTAAAAAACAATTATATCTTGATAAATCAGACTTTTACGACAGCAGTGATACCAAACATGCCTTTTTATTCTGTTCTTTCTTTATTGTTTTAAATCGGAAATGGAGGCGATTTAAACTTTTATATTTTTTAAAAATGTGTTATATTTTTCGTAATTGTTTACTTTATATTTTAGTCTCCTTAGAGGTACTGAACTTGCGATCTTTTGATCCCTTATGCAATACCACAGCATTGGGGTATATAGTGAAATTTTGTGTCTGTTCTTTAATACAACTCAGCCCATGGATGAGTGTCACAGGATCACCAAGTTAGCAATTACAACGGCCTTTAGCAGGCCCATGGCTGCCATGACAACCCGTTGATTCCCCGTGATCACTCCGCGGGAGGACTATGGGAGCCGATGCATGTGCGACAGGCTTTGACTACATTTAAATGCTGTTCACAGTGAATAAACAGCAGTTCCGACTTCTTTTACAGGTAAATGCTGGCTGTGTGATAGAGCTGACATCTATCCCAAATGGTGTAGGCTTAACTCCTGGGCCCGCTCCATACACACATTACAATTATATGACATCAATTTACAATTTGCTATCATTATCTGGTTAACCAACTGGGAATTGTACATCTGACAATAAAATCACATGTAGAAAACAGAAAACAAGCTGATTGCAGATCATGGTATTTTTTCAGCAATTTTCTCAGTATTATGTGAATTATTCCAAGGACAACTTATCAAAAAATTGTCACATGGTAGTACAGATTTTTCCTTAATCCTTAGCCATGGTGCAATCTTTACTGCAATACATTTTTCATAATCGGAAACTCTGTTTTTATTCTTTTCCCACTTTTTTCCGCAGCTCATGATTTGAAAAGCTTAGAATTCTGCATAACTAACCTAAAGGATATTGAATGGACAATTTGAAAAATGTGATGTGGACAAGGGAGATAATGTTGCAATTTCTACCTTAGCTGGCGAGTGGCAAGTTTAATAGATCTATTTTCTCTTTGCTCTCTGGGCTAAATCAGTTTATTGGTGACATGTCCATCATTCAGAGAGAGGCGAAAAGATCATGTGATGGGGCGAAGGTCTGACAAGAACATGAAAGAGTAGGATATCTTGCTGTCTTGAGTGAGCTGTTGAGATTTAACTGAACATGCCATGTCTTTAAACATATACATCAGCCAGATTTTCAGGAGTCGCATACTATGCTGTCATGTCAATTCCTGGGTATATGTGAGATGGATATTACTGTGTTTTTATTTTTAACTATATATGTTCTTAAGTGTGAGTATATCCATCCATATCCCTATACTATAAAAATTAATGCAGGTAAAAATACAAACCTCAAATTAGAAATTGCAACACCAAGAAAGAAAAGTCCTGGTCTCCTGGAGTTTTGAAAATCACAGGATTGATAGATATGCTAATAATATGCAAATGATGAAAAAATGAAAACAAAATGTTAAAAACATCTTGCTTTATTCAATGCTGAATATGAGCAATGTGAGCAGAAATGTGGCACTATCACGGCATGCTATCAATGAGATTATTAATGGTTGTCTGAGGAATCTTCTGATAAGCTAAATGCATGTGGTCATGCAAATAATCATGATCTGCTGCTGCCTGACCAATGGCATCCCAGATGTGCTCGATGTGAGACAAGTATAGAGATGCTGCAAATGTTGATAGCACATTTATTTAGATCATGCAAACTGTCCACGGCCTTTAATGCTGAGCTGTTAGTGTACCTAGAATGAAGACCAGAGCAGCTACTGTATATTATGCCTCCCCAAACCATAATCCCAGGAGTAGCACCAGGGTTACATTCCCTTGTGAAGATTTAAACTTTTATTTATTTTTTTTTACCTCATGCCACAGCTCTCAAAGGCTATTGTTTTACAGAGCTAAATTGAAATAGAGATTTGAATGGAGGTATATCTTCTACAGTGATAAGTCCTGCTTTTTACTTGATAGCTGTATAATGCTCTGAAAGATACAAGTGCAACACAATAAATAGGCTATCATGAGGGTATGTGTTAGGGTTGGCGGAAAGCACCAAATGAAATATAAATATTATTAATAAGGTGCATTCGCAATCAAGGGTCCACCATGCAGAGATGGAACCTGATGCTAAGCAATGGCAGAGCAAGATGGCGGTTGAACGCCGAAAACACGCGGGTTAGATGTCACCCGGTGTGAACAATGGCGAACTCTGTTACTCCACAGAGACGTCGCAACAAACTAAAAAAATGCGTTTCCCTGTTAGCTGTCACAGGACACCGCTGATATAGCGCGTGTGAGGTCTCTAGGCTCAACCTTTAGAACATGGGGACTTGAGTCTGACCGGCCCCACAATTCTCACAGCATCGTACAAGCGATGCCACTACTTGGCGCTGAGTGGTAGCAAAATACAGCTAACTAAAAAACATGAGCAAATGGTCAACTAACCACAGAGCAGTACCTAAAGGTGTGTGCTGGAGCACGTGGATTGACTGCGCCCTGTAAACAGCCCGTGCTACGCAGCACACATGACCGAGACAGGCGATAGGTCAAGCCGAGTTAAAACCTGCCTGACTAAGGAACACTAGATGATCATACACGCAACAGTGTGGCAGGTTCTCCGCCCAAGCACACGTGCATACACAGAGTGGTAGCGTATCCACTCGCTCACACACCACATGGTTTATACTAATGCACGACCGTGCAATCCTTTTATAACCGCAACCTTCCAGGAACTTGCTGATGGCCCAATCCAAACTGCTTGAGGACCTGAGCATGTGACCTCCGACCACCAATGAGCGGTCATCTCACGGGCATGCTCAGATAGAGAAAGGTAGGACTTTGTCCCAGGAGCGTCTGCTCGCCACTGACTAATAGCTATTGCTGAACCTGGAGCGGCAGCAGCAACCAAATGCCTCCGCTGAGCAGGATCCTCTGTCCTCTGCGGCTGAAGAAGAATGGGAGACCACAGAGGACATGGCTCAAGATTCCCCCTGTGCAGCGGCGGAATCTCGACGTCTGACATTACCCCCCTCCTAGAGCCCCTCCATCCTTGGGCCTCTCTACGCTGAAATGCCGCAATGAGCTGAGGAGACCAAATGTGCTCAATAGGTTCCTAGATCATGTCCTCTGGGCCATGACCCTTCCAGTCCCCCAGATAGAACTTTTTGCCACGTATCACTTTGAACTCAACAATGGCGTTTAAATCATAATCTGTCACGGACTAACCCGATGTCCCGGCAGATGACTCAGAAAACCGGGACATGTGAACGGGTTTTAGAAGGGACATATGAAAGGTGTCGGTGATACCTAGCCATGCTGGAAGAGCCAGACGATATACCACAGGGTTGACCTGTTCCAGGACCTTGAAGGGACATATGTAGTGAGGAGCAAACTTAGTGGACTCAACTCGCAGCCTGATGTTATGGGCAGAGAGCCACACTAAATCGCCATGGGGCAAAAATTGGAGCGGGTCGCTGATGTGCTTCAGTGGAGACCCTCATTCTCTCCTTGGAGGCCCGGATAGCATCCTGTGTGAAGTCCCAAATGTCACGTGCCTCCACCGCCTAGTCTGCCACCCTAGAGTTGGTGGATGACACGGGCATGGTCACGCGGATGCTGGCCGTAGGAGGAATGGGGTCTGCCCAGTTTAGTCAGCTACGGCATTATTCAAGGCAAATTCCACCCACGGTAGCAAGGATGCCCAGTCATCCTGCCTGGTGTTGACAAAATGTCGCAGATATGTGACCAGGGTCTGGTTGGCCCTCTCTACCAACCTGTTCATCTCGGATGGTAAGCTGAAGAGAGATTTAGCTCTATGCTGATCAGACGACAAAGCTGTCTCCAGAACTGAGACGTGGACTGGGGACCCCGGTCACTGACTATTTTTTCAGGTATGCCGTGTAGGCGAAATACATGTTTGATGAACAATGTCACCAAAGCCCATGCAGAAGGTACCCGTAGGAATAGCACCAAGTGCACCATTTTAAAGAAGTGGTCAGTGACTACCCAGATTACAGTGCAGTTACGGGACTATGGTAAACCCACCACAAAATCCATCCCAGACATTTCCCAGGGCCTATTTGCCACCAGCAGGGGATACAATAAACCAGCTGGCTGTTGCCGAGATGATCGATTCTGGGCAAAGGAACCACATGCCCGAATATAGTCTCCGACGTCACAGGCCATATGCAGCCACAAATACGTCCTCACCAGGAGCTCAGATGTCCTCTTGGTCCCAAAATGTCCACCCACCCTGGACGAATGAGCCCAAGAGAGAACCTGTATTCGCAAATTTGGTGGAATAAAGGTCTTGCCCAGAGGCACAGACTCCAACGAAACTGGAGCCACCGTTCTCAGACTCACTGAAGGGAAAATAAGCTGAGGTTCCTCTCCCTCCTCAGATGATGCTACTGAATGGGAGAGAGAGTCAGCATGAGTGTTATTCTCCCCAGAGAGAAAATGGAGGGTGAAGTTGAAACAGGAGAAGAACAGGGGCCATCTAGCCTGGCGAGAGTTCAGCCGCTGAGTAGTCTGCAAATACACCAAAATCTTGTGGTCGGTGAAAGCCTGAAAGGGATAACGAGCCCCCTCCAGGAGATGTCTCCACTCAGAAAAGGCCAACTTCATTGCTAGCAGCTCCCTATTCCCGATGGAATAATTCCTCTCCGCCTGTGAGAAGATCTTGGAGAAGAAGAAGCAAGGATGCTTCAGACCTTGAGCATCATTCTGAAAAAGGACAGCTCCAGCACCGACGGAAGAGGCATCCACCTTCATAAAAAGGTTTATCGACATCGGGGCGATGTAAAATGGGAGCGCTAGCGAAGTGTTTCTTAATGGACTGAAAGGCCTGGGAAGCCCCTTCCGACCACAGTTTGGGATTAGCTCCCTTCTGAGTGAAGGCAACCAGGGGAGCTATCAAAGTTGAGAAGTGGGGAATGAACTGACTATAATAATTGATGAACCACATAAAGTGCTGCACTGCTTTAAGTGAATGTGGTTCTTGCCAGTCCATCACAGCCTGCAGCTTTGCAGGATCCATGGCCAATCCCTGGACTGAGATGATATAGCCCAAGGAAGGCAAGGACTTCTGTTATGTTTCGGTAGCTGAGGAGAGCAGGCAAAAACGGCAATACACCAGAGAGGTTGGAATCTATTGGATTGCAGTACCCTGACTAACCACCACAACTAAAGTCAGCCGTGGAGCGTTCCTACATTGGTCCTAGACGCCTCGTCACAGCCTGAGAGATTAACTACACCTAAAGATAGAAAGAGGAAAGCTATCTGCCCCGGAGCAGATCCCCAAAGAACATAGGAAGCCCCCAAACATGTAATGGCGGTTGGACAAGAGGAAATACAGACACAGACAGAAAATAGTATGAGCAAACGCTGGGGCCCAATCTGCCTAGACAGAAAAGGATAGAAAGGATACTCACTGCAATCCAAAACAAACCCTGAAAAATGCCAACGCTACTGATTGCAAAAACACCTGAGATCACACGACCTCTACCACCTAAATCAGTTCTCTGGTGTAACAAAACTAAGCCGCAGCCACTGAAAAAACTGGAAAAGGCAAATGAACAAATAACAATGGCTCCAGAGGAACTGAGAGGAGCCCAGGCCCCCCGGGGGGGTGGGGGGGGAACCTGGCTAACCTCACAGAAATGCAGAGAAATATGCAAATGGTAAGCACAAAAACAAGAACAGAAAATAATTTATCTGAAAGCAGAAGAAGAGGCAAGACTCAGCAAGCTTCCAAGTGAACCAGGAACCACAGTTGAGACAAGAACAATTGATCACCGGCAACCAAGATGGGAGGGAACCTCCCTTATATCAAGCCAGTCTGTGAATCCTGATTGCCAATCTCATTGAATGGTTCAGTACTGTTTGTAATCACCAGAGGGAGCTTCTGCTCAGAATTCATTTCCAAAACATTCACAACAGTACCCCCCTTGAGGAGGGGTCACCAAACCCTCATTTGTGCAACTAGGTCGGTCAGGATGAGCTCTGTGATATGCACGGATCAGTCTCCTAGCATGGATGTCCAAAGCAAACACCCAAGAATTGTCCTCCTGACCATAAACTCTCCACCAAATACTGGAGTTTCCGTCTAGAAAAACGAGAATCCAATATTTTCTCAACCACATACTCCAGATTGCCCTCAACCAAAACAGGGTCAGGAGGCGCAGCCATAGGAACCACTGGCTCGACTAACCTCTTCAATAAGGACTTGTGGAACACGTTATGGATCTTAAATGTCCCTGGAAGAAGTAAACAAAAGGAAACAGGATTAAGAATCTCCATGATCTTATAAGGTCCAATGAACCTAGGCTTAAACTTAGGAGATGCAACTCTCAAAGGGATATTTCTTGAGGAGAACCAGACTAAGTCCCCCACTTTAAACCGAGGACCATCAGTCCTATGCCGGTTGGCAAACCGCTGGGCCTTCTCCTGAGAGAGGGACAACCTCTCCACTACCTGGTCCCAAATCTGTTGCATACGCTCCACAACAGAGTCAACACCCGGACAGACAGAAGCCTCCGTCTGTCCCGAAGAAAATCGAGGGTGAAACCCAAAATTACAGAAAAATGGAGACACCAAAGTGGCAGAGCTTGCCCTATTATTAAGAGCAAACTCAGCCAAAGGCAAAAAAGAGACCCAGTCATCTTGATCAGCAGACACAAGTATCTCAGATAAGTCTCCAATGTCTGGTTTGTTCTCTCAGTTTGTCCATTGGTCTGAGGAAGAAAAGCAGAGGAGAAGGACAATTGAACACCAAGTTTAGAACAAAAAGTCCTCCAAAATCTGGAAACACACTTGACTCCTCTGTCAGACACAATGTTCTCAGGAATGCCGTGTAACTGAACCACGTGCTGAAGGAACAAAGGCACCAATTCGGAGGAGGAAGGCAACTTAGGTAATGGCACAAGGTGTATCATCTTGGAAAACCTATCACAAATCACCCAGATAACGGTCATTCTCTGAGAAACAGGGAGGTCGGAAATAAAATCCATAGAGATATGGGTCTATGGTCTCTTGGGCACAGGCAATGGCATCAACAAACCACTAGAGCGAGAGCAAGGCTTGGAGCGAGAGCAAGTCCCGCAGGACTGCACAAATTCCCTGACGTCATGAGACAAAGTAGGCCACCAAAAGGACCTACTCACCAAGTCTCTGGTACCAAAAATTCTGGGATGACCGGCCAACGCGGAACAATGAATCTCAGACATCATACTCTTCTTCCACTGGTCTGGGACAAACAATTTCCCAACAGGGCAGCGCTCGGGTTTATCCTCAAATTGGGCGAGATGGCGGAAAGAACTACACCCTCTTTCAAAATAACAGCAGGATCAGATAACTCAGGAGAGTCCGCAAGGAAACTCCTCGAGAGGGCATCCGCCTTAACATTCTTAGTGCCAGGAAGAAAGGAATCCACAAAATTAAAACGTGTGAAAAACAAGGCCCACCTGGCCTGTCTAGGATTAAGTCGCTTGGCTGATTCGAGATAAACCAGATTCTTTTGGTCTGTGAGGACCACCACCTGATGTTTGGCTCCCTCCAGCCAATGTCTCCACTCTTCAAAAGCCCACTTCATGGCCAATAACTCCCGATTACCCATGTCATAATTACGCTCAGTTGGAGAAAATTTTCGAGAGAAAAAAAGCACAAGGGTTAATTTTAGAGGTCTCAGGATCTCTTTGGGACAAAACGGCACCTGCCCCAATTTCAGAGGCATCAACCTCCACCTGAAATGGCAGAGAAACATCAGGCTGCCGTAGAACAGGAGCAGAAGTGAAACTCTGTTTAAGTTCCTGAAACGCAGAGATTGCCTCAGGAGGCCAATTCACCACATCAGAACCCTTTTTGGTCAAATCAGTCAATGGTTTAACAATAACAGAGAAATTACCAATAAATTTACGATAAAAATTGGCAAAATCCAAGAATCTCTGAAGAGTAGTGTTGAGCGATATTGCTCGATATCTAAAAATATGTATCGAAATTGTATCGCCGATAGCACTAAATATCGTCGATATCCGATTTCGATACCGGAAGTCCCATGTAAGTCTATGGGAACAAAATATCGAAATTAAAAAAAAACATTCTTGCCTTGTTGGTTAATTGTACATGAAGGAAAACAACAAAGACTAATGTAGAATGTATTGGGGGAGGTTGAGGAGACAATAAAGGCATACATGTTTAACCCAATGCATTGGAATAGCATTCATATATTTTTTTTTGGAAATACGTTTGGATTGACTAACAAATTGACAATGTTGTTAACCTTTTTTCTATTTTGGCAAATATGTATGTTTAATAACTTCCATGCTCTTCACCTTTTTAACTTTTGCCAGTGCCACACTTTCTCCTTCATAATCTTCAGCAGCAGCATCATCTTTCTCATCAAATTATTCTTCATCTTCACCTTCCTAATTTTCATCTTAAACTTCTTGCTATTCATGTTTTTGTTTACATTACTCATATTGTTATTATTAAACTAATTAATCTTCTTCATATTCAAATTCTTCATCTTCTTCCTCTTCATCTTCTTCATCATATTCTTATTTGTGACAGAGATTCCTGTACTTGTAATTTGTAAAAGTATGAATTGTTCATCCTTCCATTCTTGCTGTCACAAAAGATTTAAATTACAACAGTATTTGACTTTGTCCGTGTTCAGTTTAGCCTGCAGCAGCAGCAGGCATTTTCCAGGGGCACCACGAGGAGGAACGGACTCACCCCCATACACTGCTTAGTCTTCTTCTGCTTAGAATTTAGAGCATATATTTTGCTCTTCATTTTGGTCTTATACTTCATGTTCTTCTGCTTTTTGATCTTCTGCTTATTGTTCTTCTGTCTCTTGTTCTGTATCTTGTAGTTTGTCTTAACCTTCTTTGTCCTGTTGGTGATCTTCTTCTTGGTAATCTTTTATTTTTTCTTTGTGATGGTGTTCAGGCTTGTTGGCTTCATGCTCGTCGTCCTTGTTGTCGTCATCTTCTTCTGGGTGGTCTTTAATGTCGTCTAATTTCCGAGAAACAGCTGACGTTACTGGAACCCTGACGGGTATCAGATGGAGCAAGAGACAATGGAAGTTACAAGGACCAGCTGACTGTGCTGGACCCCGGACGGGTAGCAGAAGGAAAAGAGGCAATGTCACAACCGAGTACCAGCTGACGTTACTGTGACACGGTTACTAAGCAGGAGGTACCTGTGCTCCAAAGCACTACCAAGGACCAGCAGACGTTGCTGGAACTCGGATACGGAGATGGAGGCACCTAGGCCAAAGGCACTGGGGAGAACCACTTGACGGTACTGGACCCCGGACGGGTAGCAGAAGGAAAAGAGGCAATGTCACAACCGAGTACCAGCTGACGTTACTGTGACACGGTTACTAAGCAGGAGGTACCTGTGCTCCAAAGCACTACCAAGGACCAGCAGACGTTGCTGGAACTCGGATACGGAGATGGAGGCACCTAGGCCAAAGGCACTGGGGAGAACCACTTGACGGTACTGGACCCCGGACGGGTAGCAGAAGGAAAAGAGGCAATGTCACAACCGAGTACCAGCTGACGTTACTGTGACACGGTTACTAAGCAGGAGGTACCTGTGCTCCAAAGCACTACCAAGGACCAGCAGACGTTGCTGGAACTCGGATACGGAGATGGAGGCACCTAGGCCAAAGGCACTGGGGAGAACCACTTGACGGTACTGGACCCCGGACGGGTAGAAGAACGCACCCATGAAAATGTAAGTTGACAGGACGCAAGCCGTCCGCAGTTACAGAATCACACAGTCCTACAGTGGGTGCTTATCCTATTGTCACAATGGAAACCGCCTTTATTTACATATCCCACAGCACACATAGGAATCACCTAAACTGCAGGCACCATAGAGTCGGCTAACCCGAATGCAACACGACAGCCCAACTTATTGGAGGATAATTGACGTTCACACTGCCAGGAAACAGCTGTCGTGCTGTAACCAGGCTGGCCAGGAGTCAGTACCCTGCCAATTACTTACGAGCAACAAATGGCGGTGTTGTAGCCCAGGGAGTAGAGTTCAGGTGGTAGAAAGATGAACATAACCGGAGACATGGAAAACGTTGCCAAACAGTTATTTAATCTGAAAACGGACAGGCAAATTCAGGTGAGATCCATGCCTTGTTCATTTCAGAAAAGTAAGCCGGTCTACATTCTCTGAGGATAGTCGCATGCGACGGTCTGTTACTACACCACCTGCAGCACTAAAGACACGCTCAGATAATACACTGGCAGCAGGGCAAGCCAGCACCTCCAATGCATACTGGCTAAGCTCTGGCCATGTATCCAACTTAGAGACCCAAAATTTGAAAGGGGAAGAGGCATCTGGGAGTACACTTAGAGGGAAAGCCAAGTAGTCTGTCACCATCTTACGGAAACGTTTCTTCCTGGTGACTGGAGCCGTCTCGGATGGTGTAGACCTTGCTGGCGCTGTCACAAAACTTTGCCACATTTGTAACATACAGTTCTTGCCCTGTGCAGAGGCGCTGCTTCTGCTCCCTCTTGTTGTAGAGGTGTCTACACTGCCTCGACGCACAGAACTGCTTTGTAAAGCAGTAGCAGCAGCAGTATCTCTCTCGGCTGGAATGTACAACAGTATGGATTGCACCAGTGTGTCTTGGTACTCCTGCATTTTACGGTCCCGGTTCACCGGTGTGATGAGGGTTTGTAAGTTGTCCCGGTAGCGAGGGTCTAGGAGGGTGTACACCCAATAATCTGACGTGCTGAGAATGTGGGCGATGCGGCGGCCGTTTCTTAGGCACTGAAGCATGAAATAAACCATGTGCTGCAGACTCCCAACTGGCCAACAAAGGCTGTCCTCTGGAAGAGGCGTCATCTCTGTCTCCTCTGCATCACCCCACCCTCGCTCTACATACTGACTACAGCGTTGTGTACCTTCCTCTGTAGGGATTTCTTCCTCCTCCATTGACTCCTCCTCCTCCTCATCCTCCTCACAAAGTGAGCCCTGCCCAGCCCTTTGTGAGGAACCACGTTGCGCTGACTGTCCTGAAGGTAATTGAATTTGTGACTCCTCATCCTCCACCTGTTTCAAAACCTCTTCCTTTAGTGCTTTCAGTGATTTCTGAAGCAGGCAGATAAGGGGGACAGTCATGCTGACTAGTGCATCATCTGCACTCGCCATCCGCGTTGAGACATCAAACGCACGCAAAACGTCGCAGATGTCCTTCATAGAGGCCCACTCAGTAGTGGTGAAGTGTGAACGGCGCAAATTGCGAGTTGATTGCGCCTGTTGCAGCTGATACTCCATTACTGCTGGCTGCTGCTCACACAACCGCTCCAACATATGTAACGTGGAATTCCACCTGGTGGGTACGTCACATATGATGCGATGTTCAGGAAGGCAAAATCTGACTTGCAGAGCTGCAATGCGCGATCTGGCCATGCTGGAACTTCGCAAGTGAGCGCACTCTAGGCGGACCTTGTGCAGCAGTGCATCAAGATCCGGATAGTCCCTCAAAAAACTCTGCACGACCAAGTTGAGCACATGTGCCAGTCATGGTATGTGTGTGAGGTTGCCAAGGCCCAGAGCTGCCACCAGATTTTGGCCATTGTCACACACTACCAAGCCTGGCTGTAGATTCGCTGGCAAAAACCACACGTCGCTCTCCTGCTTGATGGCATCCCAGAGCTCCTGCGCTGTGTGGCTTCGATTCCCCATGGGAATTCATTTCAGGACGGCCTGTTGACGTTTGGCCACGGCTGTGCTCATATCGGTCGCAACAGGTAAGCGTTCACGGGTCCATGTGGAGGTATACCGTGACGGCTCGTGCAGCGATGATTCTGAGGAACTGGAGTAGGAGGAGGAATCAATGTGCACAGACTGGATTCCTGCAATCCTTGGAGTTGGCAGAACACGTACAGCGCCACTGGCAAGATCTGTACCCGGCTCCACAACATTGACCCAATGGGCAGTGAGGGAAAGGTATCGTCCCTGGCCATGGGTACTGGTCCACGCATCGGTGGTCAGGTGGACCCTGCTACTGACGGCGTTTAGTAGCGCATGTTTAATGTTTCCCTCGACATGTTTTTGCAGAGCAGGGACAGCTTGCCTGCTGAAATAAAATCGGCTTGGCACATTATATTGTGGGACTGCCAATGCCATAAAGTTCCTGAAACTGTCAGTCTCCACCAGCCTGAATGACAGCATTTCAAGGGACAGGAGTTTTGCAAGGCCAGCATTCAGAGCCTGTGCTCGTGAATGGTTTGCCGAGTATGGCCGTCTTTTATCCCATGCCTGTGTTACCGATGGCTGTTTTTTGTTACTGGGAGTGTGACGATGACTGTGAACTTGCTGCAGTGGGTGGAATAACAGTTTGTCTATGGACAACAGTGACCGAGGTTCTTCCATGGAGATCCTGTGAGGAAGCCAAAACAGGTGTGTGAGAGCTGGAGGTAGAGGCTCGAACATGACGTAAAGATGTAGGTGCTGCTGTAGGTTGGCCTACATCTCCAGTGTGTCTTTGGAACTCAGCTACGTGCTTTGTCCGTACATGTGTCCACATATTTGTGGTATTCAGGTTCCTGATATTTTTACCTCTTTTAACTTTTTGCTTACACAGCTTGCATTGAACATAGCAAATATTATCTACAAGTCTGTCAAAAAAGGACCACGCAGTGCAAGTCATGGGAGCGCCAATTTTGACATTTCTAAGAGAACTGCTCCCAACAGGTGCCAAACTGGAGGCTACAGGCAAGCGAGTCTGCAGCCTACCTCTCCCTCCTCTTTGTACCGTTGGGACAATCTCTTCCTCAGAGCTGCTCCCACCACCTTGCTGTTGCTCACGCCATGTTGGGTCTCGGACTTCATCATCTCCACTACCCTCTTCCAACACCTGCTGCTGTTGGATGGTCTGGGCAGCACCATGCTCCACAAAACCTGGCACCTGAGTCTCATCATCATCATCATAAGATGCGTTCTGCGGTGTGCTGACCATCGGCACTGGCTCACCCGCCTCTTCAGATTGAGAGAGACACAGCTGTTGCGCATCACTGCATACTCCCTCTTCTTCAAATTGCAGAATGCTGCTTGCCTGTGCCCGTGTTTGGGAGCCAACAGATTCTGAGAACAGAAGCAGAGACTCAGCTGGCTCCTGTACAGAACTCTCTGACTGCCTTGGCAATTTGACAGGCGGTGAACAGACAGATGGTTGCTCAACAGTGTTGTGTTCCTGAGAGGAGGTGGAAGGAATTGAAGTCGATGCATTGGCTGCCATCCAACCAACAACGGCTTCAATTTGTTCTTCCCGCAGCAGGGGGGCACGCAGAGCTCCTACCAAAGTGCGCATAAAGGAACGCTCACGGGGATAAATGGTGGATGTTGTGTCACTGAGGGCGGCAGCAGACACAGAATCCCCACGTCCTCTCCCTGCTGAAACTCCACGGCCACGACCACGTGCCTTACTCACTGACTTCTTCATCTTGTAGATTGATAAAGAAAGTCAGAAAAGTTATAACTTAAGGCCTAAGTGTGGTTATTACGCAGAGACTGAAGTGAACACTGAAACACAACTGTTCACAAATCACAATCTGTGAAAGGCTACTCCTTTGTCTACTTCTATAGTGTTTGCAACCAATGTATTGGATACGGATGGAAGCGCGTCACACTAATAGTTAAATTGCATGGAGCAGCAAGAATTACACTGAAGGAAAAAAAAAAGAGTCTGTGAGTGACAGGTGCAGATGCCTACAGACAGCGTTGCATGCAGAGCAAACTGCAGCGTCACCTGCACTCACACACACCTTGCAGAGCTGTTAAAACACTGCAGGCAAAAGGAAGCTTTACACAGCGGTTGGTGCTAGCCTGCCTACAGCACAGTACACTAAATCGCAATCTCTAACTGTCCCTCAGAGTCAGCACAGCAGCGTTCTGTCCCTTACTGAATTCACAGCACAGTGACGCTAAATGGCGGCGGCGCCTTTATACACTGAAGAAAAAAAAAAAGAGTCTGTGAGTGACAGTGCAGATGCCTACAGACAGCGTTGCATGCAGAGCAAACTGCAGCGTCACCTGCACTCACACACACACCTTGCAGAGCTGTTAAAACAACACTGAAAGGCAAAAGGAAGCTTTACACAGCGGTTGGTGCTAGCCTGCCTACAGCACAGTACACTAAATCGCAATCTCTAACTGTCCCTCAGAGTCAGCACAGCAGCGTTCTGTCCCTTACTGAATTCACAGCACAGTGACGCTAAAATGGCGGCGGCGCCTTTTATAGTGCATTCTGACATCATTTCAGCACCAATCACAGCCATGCCATTAGTTAACATGACCGCAGCATTACAGGATGTGCCCACACTTCTTAGGATTCCTTATTGGCTGAATAAAATCACATTGCCTCGCAAAGAATTATGGGAACTTCCGATTCCGGTATTCGATAAAGAAACTATCGAAACGAATTATCGAAAGGCCGATAGAGCTAATATCGGCCGATAGCCGATATTTGCATTATCGTATCGCTCAACACTACTGAAGGATCGCCTTAATTAGTAGGAGAGAACCCAATTAAGATGTGAAACACAGCACCTGGCCTTCTAGATAAAGCGCTGGTGATCCAAAATCCAGATCTATGTCCATGAGAACATGAGTTCCCTCCACTGTACTCTCAAAAGCCCACTTCGGGCATACTCCCATTACCACGTCATAATTACTTCATGAAAATTTGAGAAAAAAGTCCAACATGGTTTACTTAGAGGTCCCAGATCTTTTGGAAAAAATCATAGAATCATCCTACTGAAATCAAAACATTATGCCCAAACCTGAGCAAATGAATTCTGAAGCTGAAACGCAGAGATGCATTCAGGAGGCCAAATGCACACATCCAAACCCTTGTTTTAAATCAGTCATGGTATTAACAATAACGAGATTCTAATTTGAATAAATTCAAAACCCAAACTCTGAGAGCTTAATGAAGTAGGTTGGACCCAATCACAGATGGCCTGAACCTTGACCGGGTCCATTTCAATAACAGATGGAGACAAAATGAATCCCAGAAATGAGATCCTCTGTACGCCAAAAAGACACTTTGATCCCTTCACATACAGAGCATTCTCTCTCAAAATCTGGAACACAGTCGAACATGTTTCACATGAGAGTCCCAGTCATTGGAAAAAATCAAGATATCATCCAAATAAACAATCAGAAATTTTCACAAAATCCCTGAAAATGTCATTCATGAAGGACTGGAAGCAGGAAGGAGCATTAGTGAGCCCAAAGGGCAACACTAGGTACTCAAAATGCCCCTCTGGGGTATTAAATGCGTCTTCCATTCATCCCCGTGCTTAATGCGAATAAGGTTATACGCCCCCTGAGGTCAAGCTTGGTAAACCAAGTAGCACTTTTCACCCTGGAAAACAGGTCAGAAATCAAGGGTAACGGATATTGATATTTCACAGTGATATTGTTCAAGAGACGATAATCAATACACGGCCTTAATGAACCATCCTTTTTGGCCACAAAGAAAAAAACGGCACCCAAGGGTGAAGAGGATGGTCTGATATGACCCTTCTCCAATGACTCCTTGATATAGACCGCATAGCATCATGTTCAGGTACAGAAAGTTAAAAAGGCGACCTTTAGGGAATTTACTACCAGGCACTAATTCAATAGCGCAGTCATAGCTCCTATGGGGGGCAAGGATGCAGATTTACTTTCGCTAAACACATCAGAAAAATCAGTCAAAAAGTCAGGAACATCTTTAGCCTGGGAGAGGCAGAAAAAACAGGAGTGTTGGCATTAACACATTGGCAGCCCCAACTGGTTACAGACACAGATTTCCAAACCAAAACAGGATTATGAGACTGTAACCAAGGGAAACCTAGTACAATAATGTCATGCAAATTATACAGCACCAAAAATTTGCATCTCTCCTGATATCAGGTTCAACCCTCATTATCACCTGAGTAGAAACTGGGGTTTATTCTCAGCCAAAGGGGTAAATCAATCCCCAGTAGGGGAATAGACTTCCGTAGGGGCTATCAAGGGAAACCCACAACGTTTAGCAAAATCAAAATCCATCAGGTTAATAGCTGCTCCCGAATCAACAAAAGCCTGAGCAGAAAATGTGGACAGGGAGCAAATCACGGTAACAGTCAACAGAAATTTAGTCTGAACACTACCCAAGACAACTAAGCGTGCAAAACGTATTCCCCGCTTAGGGCAGACTGAAATAGCATGAGAGGCATCACCACAGTAGAAACATAACCCATTGCTTTTTCGAAACTCATGACGCTGTGCCCCAGAAGCCACTCTATCACACTGCATGGGTTCAGAAGCTGGTTCACAAGGCAACACTATTCCACGCATACCTCTACGCTCACGCAAACGTCTGTCAATTTGAATCGCTAATGACATAGAATCATTGAGACCAGAGGGAGCAGGGAAACCCACCATAACATCTTTTACATTCTCTGACAGACCCTTCTGAAAAAGGGCTGCCAAAGCATCATCATTCCATTTGGTCAGGACTGCCCACTTTCGGAATTTCTGACAGTACAATTCAGAATCCTCAAGCCCCTGATTTAATGTCAACAAGGTTTTTTCAGCTTGATCAGTGACATTAGGTTCATCGTACAATAACCCCAGAGCCAGAAAAAATGCATCAACATTACTCAAAACAGGGTCCCCAGGTGTCAGGAAAAAAGCCCAATCCTGAGGATCGCCGCGCAGGAGAGAGATGACAATTTGAACCGGCTGTGCTGCGTTCCCTGAGGACTTAGGTTTTAAGGCAAAAAACAACTTACACTTATTTTTGAAATTCAGAAATTTAGCTCGATCCCCAAAAACAAATCTGGCATGGGGATCCTGGGTTCCACAACTGGCAACCTAGCAAGAAAGGTAGCAATACTCCGAACCTTAGTGGCAAGCTGATCCACACGGCCAGACAACTGTGCAAACTCCATTGAGAAAAAAAAATCCTCCTCAGCACCCAGAGAAAAAGAGGGAAAAAATGCAACAAAAAGAAAAAAATACTCCTCAGTACCCAGAGAAAAAGAGGGAAAAAATGCAACAAACAGAAAAAAAAAAAAATCTCTGACAACTCTGGCAACCTTTTTTGTTTCCACACTATTTTTCCCTTCTGTGAGTACCATACAATTTTCAGTTGGCCGGTGATACTGTTATGTTTTGGTAGCTGAGGAGAGCAGGCAAAAACGGCAATACACCAGAGAGGTTGGAATCTACTGGATTGCAGTACCCTGACTAACCACCACAACTAAAGGCAGCCGTGGAGCGTTCCTACGTTGGTCCTAGACGCCTCGTCACAGCCTGAGAGGTTAACTACACCTAAAGATAGAAAGAGGAAAGCTATCTGCCCCGGAGCAGATCCCCAAAGAACATAGGAAGCCCCCAAACAAGTAATGGCGGTTAGACAAGAGGAAATACAGACACAGACAGAAAATAGTATGAGCAAACGCTGGGGCCCAATCTGCCTAGACAGAAACGGATAGGAAGGATACTTACTGCAATTCAAAAAACCCTAAAATAAAGCCAACGCTGCTAATTGCAAAAACACCTGAGATCACACGACCTCTACCACCTAAATTAGTTCTCTGGTGTAACAAAACTCAGCCGCAGCCACTGAAAAAACTGGAAAAGGCAAATGAACAAACAACAGTGGCTCCAGAGGAACCGAGAGGGGCCCAAGCCCCCCGGGGAGGGGAACCTGCCAACCTCACAGAAATGCAGAGAAAAATGCAAATGGCAAGCACAAAAACAAAAAACAGAAAATATCTTATCTGAGAGCAGGAGAAGAGGCAAGACTCAGCAAGCTTTCAAGTGAACCAGGAAACAATGTTAAGACAGGAACAATTGATCACCGGCAACCATGATGGGGGAAACCTCCCTTATATCCAGCCAGTCTGTAATTCCTGATTGCCAATCCTCATTGAATGGTTCAGTACTGTTTCTAACCACCAGAGGGAGCTTCTGCTCAGAATTCATTTCTAAAACATTCATAACAATACTCACTGCAATCCAAAAAAAACCCTAAAAAATGCCAACGCTACTGATTGCAAAAACACCTGAGATCACACGACCTCTACCACCTAAATCAGTTCTCTGGTGTAACAAAACTAAGCCGCAGCCACTGAAAAAACTGGAAAAGGCAAATGAACAAATAACAATGGCTCCAGAGGAACTGAGAGGAGCCCAAGCCCCCGGGGGGGAACCTGGCTAACCTCATAGAAATGCAGAGAAATATGCAAATGGTAAGCACAAAAACAAAAACAGAAAATATCTTATCTGAAAGCAGAAGAAGAGGCAAGACTCAGCAAGCTTCCAAGTGAACCAGGAACCACAGTTGAGACAAGAACATTTGATCACCGGCAACCATGATGGGAGGGAACCTCCCTTATATCAAGGCAGTCTGTGAATCCTGATTGCCAATCCTCATTGAATGGTTCAGTACTGTTTGTAACCACTAGAGGGAGCTTCTGCTCAGAATTCATTTCCAAAACATTCACAACAGACTTCTACTCAAACACACACTTCTCCAACTTGGTATAGAGGGAGTTTGCCCGTAGGAGGTCGAAGACTTTGCAAACATCTCTCCGGTGGGAGTCTATATCTGGAGAGTAGATGAGAATATCATCCAGATAGACTACGACCGAGGTGGTTAACATATCCAGAATGATATCGTTCACAAAGTCTTGGAAAACGGCAGGGGCATTACAGAGCTCAAAGGGCATCACCATGTATTCATAGTGGCCGTCTCTGGTGTTAAATACTTTCTTCCACTCGTCCCCCTCATGGATGCGTATCAAGTTATAGGCGCCCCACAGATCTAATTTTGTAAATACCCTTGCTCCCCGCAACCTATTAAAGAGTTCGGAGATAAGAGGCAGAGGATATTTATTTTTGATGATAATAGCATTAAGACCCCTGTAGTCAATGCATTGACGTAGTTTCCGATTCATCTTCTCCACGAAGAAGAAACCAGCCCCTGCAGGTGACACTGACTTCCTAATGAATCCTCTTGCCAAATTCTCCTTGATGTACTGAGACATTGCCTCCGTCTCCGGGAGAGATAATGGGTAGACTTGACCCAGTGGAGGCTCGGTGCCAGGCAAGAGGTTAATATGACAGTCATAGGGGTGGTGAGGCAGAAGAGTCTCCGCAGATCTTTTGGAGAAAACGTCCTCATATGACCAATAGTGTTTGAGGAGCGAGGATAGATCTGCGGGCACTGTTGTTGAAGCCACCATAACGCACTCCCTCTGACATCTACCCTCACAAGACTCTCTCCATCCCAGAATTCTCCTTGAGGACCACTCAATATGAGGAGAATGGTAGCGTAACCTAGGTACCCCTAATAAGACCTCATAAATGCACACGAGTATGACTAATAGGGAGATTATCTCCTGATGAGATGGAGACATGGTGAGAGTAAGTGGGATGGTCTGATCTGTTATCTGTGAGGGCTGGGTTGACCCATTCACCACTAGAGATGAGCGACTTTCCCTTTTTTCGGCAAAAGTAGGGTCGAGCGAAATCGGCCAACTATCGGGAAAAGTCGGTGGGTCGACCGAAACACGAAACCCAATGCAAGTCAATGGGGAAGCAAAGTATGCAGGGAGTGGAGGACAATAAACACATCTACAGTGCCCATTTTCAGAGCCAGCGGGCAGCTCAGCCAAAGAGCGGTGCCGGCGCGGCTTTGAGCGGTGTGGTATTCAAATCCCCTGCCAAAGCCGTGCCGGCACCGCTCATTGGCTGAGCTGCCCGCCGGCTCAGCCAATGAGCGGCGCAGGATTCAAATCCCCTGCCGTGCGGCACCGCTCATTGGCAGAGCCGGTGGGCCGCTCAGCCAATGAGCGGCACGGGATTCAAATTATATTCTAGGTTCTTCAAAGCAGCCAACTTTTGCTTTGATTACTGCTTTGCACGCAGAAAAGGTGAACGGATGGACTCTACATGCCTGGTTCCCACAGTGAAGCATGGAGGAGGTGGTGTGATGATGTGGGGGTGTTTTGTTGGTGACACTGTTGGGGATTTATTCAAAATTGAAGGCATACTGAACCAGCATGGCTGCCACAGCATCTTGCAGCGGCATGCTATTCCATCCGGTTTGCGTTTAGTTGGACTATCATTTATTTTTCAACAGGACAATGACCCCAAACACACCTCCAGGCTGTGTAAGGGCTATTTGACCTAGAAGGAGAGTGTTGGGTGCTACGCCAGATGACCTGGCCTCCACAGTCACCAGACCTGAACCCAATCGAGATGGTTTGGGGTAAGCTGGACCGCTCACCGCTTCAATTTTGAATAAATCCCCAACAGTGTCACCAGCAAAGCACCCCCACACCATCACACCACCTCCTCCATGCTTCACGGTTGGAACCAAGCATGTAGAGTCCAACCGTTCACCTGTTCTGCGTGCAAAGCAGTAATCAAAGCAAAAGGTGGCTACTTTGAAGAACCTAGAATTTAAGACATAATTTCAGTTGTTTCACACTTTTTTGTAAAGTGTAATGTTTAATTCCACATGTGTTAATTCATAGTTTTGATGCCTTCAGTGTGATTCTACAATTTTCATAGTCATGAAAATACAGATGAACCTTTGAATGAGAAGGTGTGTCCAAACTTTTGGTCTGTACTGTATATATATATATATATAGTTCATGCACTTCTACATAGCAGAATAGCCGCTAATTCAATTGCCGGCTTCTGTAAAATCATTACAGAATCCGACATGAAATGACACATGGTTTACATACAGTAAACCATTTCATTCCATGTAGTTTGATATATGGTTTTGATTATCAATTACATGAGTGTATGTGTGCAAAATTTCATTCATGTAGGTGTTAATTAAATGTGTAAATTCGTTGAAAAAAAATGCGTGGGCTCCAGCGGCCACCAGTCAGGGCAAGCCAGTGACTGAAGACAGATATTAGTAGCCTTGAGAGGGACCATTGTTTTTGGGCCCCCCCTGGCTACTAACATCTGCCCCCAGTCACCCCAGAAAAGGCACATCTATTATTAGATGTGCCTTTTCTGGCACTTAGTCGGCCTATTCCCATTGCCCTGTAGCGGTGGCTAATGGGTTAATAAAGGGTTAAGGCCAACTTGCTATTGGAAGGTGACATTAACCCCTTAATTCAATCCAATGTACTATTCCATCCATGTGACTCTGGACCTAATTCCCATGGACGGAATAGTACATCACATGCTATCAGCTGCGCTCCCGAGGGGAGTGCAGCTGATCGCGGCCGGGTGTTAGCTGATTATCACAGCTGACACCCAGCACTAAATTCCAGGAGCGGTCACGGACCGCTTCCGGCACATTAACACCTGGCACACCGCGATCAAACATGATCGCGGTGTACCGGGCCACAGGAAAGAATCGCGCAGGGAAGGGGCTCCCTGCATGCTTCCTGAGACCCTCAGAACAGCGCGATGTGATCGCACTGTTCTGAGGCCTTCCTCCCTGCAAGATCCCGGATCCTAGATGGCCGCGGGGTCCTGCAGGGAGGCGGCTTCCTCAGTGCCGGCTGAGAGCAGGCGCTGAGAAAGCCTTCAGCAGTGCCTGTGAGATCGCTGGTCTCACAGAGTGCTGTGCACACTGTCAGACCAGCGATCTGACTTTTACTGTGATGCCCCACCCTGGGACAAAGTAAAAAAGTAAAAACAAATTAAAATCACATGTGTAAAAAAAAAATACAAAACAGAGAAAAAAATATATATATTCCCCAATAAATTCATTTCTTCATGTAAATAAAAAAAAACCAAAACAATAAAAAGTACACATATTTGGTATCGTTTGGTATAAAACAAAGCAAAAAATCAATGCTTTATCATCATACCGCCGAACAAAAAGTGAAATAACACGTGATCAAAAAGACCGATATAAATAAACATGGTACCGCTAAAAACATCATCTTGTCCCGCAAAAAAAGAGCTGCAATACAGCATCATCAGCGAAAAAATAAAAAAGTTATAACTTGCAGAATAAAGCAATGCAAAAATAATTATTTTTTATATAAAATTGTTTTCATTGTATAAAAGCGCCAAAACATTAAAAAATATATAAATAAGATATCGCCGTAATCATACTAAATCGAAGAATAAAACTGCTTTATCAATTTTTCCACACGCGTAACGGTATAAACGCCCCTTCCAAAAGAAATTAATGAATTGCTGATTTTTGTTCATTCTAACCTCCCAAAAATCGAAATAAAAAGAGATCAAAAAATGTAATGTGCTCAAAAATGGTACCAATAAAAACGTCAACTCGTACCGCAAAAAATAAGACCTCACATCACTCTTTGGGTCAAAATATGCAAAAATTATAGCTCTCAAAATATGGTGATGCAAAAACTATTTTTTGCAATAAAAAGCGTCTTTTGCGTGACAGCTGTCAATCATAAAAACCCGCTATAAATAGTAAATCAAACCCCCCTTTATCACCCCCTTAGTTAGGGAAAAATAATAACATTTAAAAAAATTATTTATTTCCATTTTCCCATTAGGGTTAGGGTTAGGGTTGGGGCTAAAGTTAGGATTAGGTTTAGGGTTGGGATTAGGGTTAGGGGTGTGTTAGGGTTAGGTTTTGGTTAGGGTTATGGTTTGGGTTGGGACTAGGGTTAGGGGTGTGTTGGGGTTAGGGTTGGAGTTAGAATTGTGGGGGTTTCCACTGTTAGGCACATCAGGGGCTCTCCAAATGTGACATGGCGTCTGATCTCAATTCCAGCCAATTCTGCGTTGAAAACGTCAAACGGTGCTCCTTCACTTCTGAGCTCTGCCATGCACCCAAACAGTAGTTTACCCACACATATAGGGTATCAGCGTTCTCAGGACAAATTGCACAATAACTCTTGGGGTCCAATTTCTTCTGTTACCTTTCGGAAAATAAAAAATTGGGGGTGAAAATATCAATTTTGTAAAAAAAAAAAAATGATTTTTTTGTTTTTACGGCTGTACGTTATAAACTTCTGTGAAGCACTTGGGGCTTCATAGCGCTCACCACACATCTAGATAAGTTCCTTGTGGGGTCTATTTTCCAAAATGGGGTCACTTGTGGGGGTTTCCACTGTTTAGGCACATCAGGGGCTCTCCAAAGGCATCATGACGCCCACAGACCATTCCATTAAAGTCTGCAATTCAAAACGTCACTACTTTCCTTCCAAGCCCTGACGTGTGCCCATTCTGTAGTTTTCTCACACATATGGGGTATCAGCGTACTCTGGACAAATTGGACAACAACTTTTTTGACCATATTTTATTGTACTGGTAATCCTTCCGAATCTCTTGTTCTCTTGTAATAAAAATAAAATAATAAAACAACCATATTATTACCTCTCCGGTGCTCAGTCAGGTCCCCCGCTTCAATCCATCTGAAAGGGTTAACATGTTTACAGTGGTGACCGAAGCTAATGCTGGCAGCCTCACTGTAAACCCCCAACTGAATGAGTTCCTCTCTGCGGCTCACAGGAGATGAGATGATTAGTGTGGGAAGCTTAATTGATTGTTTCCCACACTATTTAGTTCACTTCAGGTCAGCTGGGGATTCCCTCTGACCTCCCTGAGGCTGTGCGGAGTCCCCGACTGACCTGAAGTGAACTGATTAGCGTGGGAAACAATCATTTAAGCTTCCCAGCTAATCAGCTCATCTCCTGTGTGCCGCAGAGAGGAATCATTCATTCGGGGGTTTACAGCGAGGCTGCCAGCATTAAGCAGCGGTCCCCGCTGTAAACATGTTAACCCTTTCAGATGGATTGCAACGGGGGACCTGACTGAGCGCCGGAGAGGTAAGAATATGGTTGCTTTATTATTTTATTTTTATTACAGGCGAACAAGGGATTTGGAAGGATTACCAGTGCAATAAAATATGGTCAAAAACTATGTGTATTTATTTCATTAAAATCATTTTTAATTATTGTGTGTGTGTTTTTTTTAACCTTTTAATACAATAGGATTAATAATGGAGAGTTGTCTAATTGACAACTCTCCATTATTAATTGGGCTTAATGTCACCTTCAAATAGCAAGGTGGCCTTAGCCCATTATTAACCCATTAGCCACCACTACAGGGCAATGGGAATAGACGGGCTAAGTGCCAGAAAAGGTGCATCTAATAATAGATGCGCCTTTTCTGGGGTGGCTGGGGGCAGATGTTAGTAGCCAGAGGGGGCACAAAAAAATGCACCCTCCCTAGGCTATTATTATCTGCCCTCACTCACTGGCTTTCCCTGTCTGGTGGCAAAAATACCGCTGGAGCCCACGCATTTTTTTCAACGAATTTACACATTTAATTACCACCTACATGTATGAAATGTTGCACACATGCACTCATGTAATTGTTAATTAAAACCGTATATCAAACTACATGAAATTAAATGGTTTACTGTATGTAAACCATGTGTCATTTCATGTTGGGTTCTATAATGAAAGTCGGCAATTGAATTAGAGGCTATTCTGCTATGTAGAAGTGTATGACCTAGAAACACCTGGAAACATAAACAAAAGTTAGTTTAATATGGTGTAGGTCCACCTTTTGCGGCGATAACAGCCTCAATTCTCTGAGGTATGGATTCATACAAGGTGTGAATTGTTTCCAAAGGAATTTTAGCCCATTCTTCAGTTAAAACACCCTCCAGTTTTTTGAGCGACAATGGCAACGGAAATCGACGTCTAACTTGAATCTCTAAAATCGACCATACATGCTCAATAATGTTGAGGTCTGGGGATTGTGGGGGCTAGACGACATGCTCAACTTCATTAGAATGTTCCTCGTGCCATGCTTTAATGATTCTAGCTGTATGAATTGGTGCATTATCATCCTGAAAGATGGCGTTCCCCTCCGGGAACAGTGCTTGAACCATAGAATACACTTGGTCACCCAAAATGCCAAAATAATCGCGGCTGTTAATTCTTCCATGAAGGGATATCATTGACCCGGCGGATCTCCACGAAATAGCACCCCAGATCATCACAGAATCTCCGCCATGTTTTACGGTTGGGAGAAGGCAGTCTGGATGGAATGCTTCTTTCGGCTGTCTCCAAACGTACACGAGGTCAGAAATAGGATAAACGATGATTCGTCTGAGAATATCACATGTTTCCACGGCTCGAGGGACCAATTCTGGAGGTTTCTTCACCACTCTAAACGCTTGGAAACATTTGTCATTGATAGCAGCGGTTTTGGAATTGCAGCTCTTCAGTGGAATCCCGATTTGTTCAGTTCCCGACTAACAGTTTTCGTGGAAACTGGGTTCTGTAGGTGTTCATTGAGCTCAGCAGTGATTTTCGGAGCCGTGGTCTTGCGATCCTCTCTCACAATTCGCTTGAGAGTCCGACGGTCTCTCTCAGTCAACCTTGACTTTCGGCCCGACGTTTTTCCTTCTCTTTCAAACGCAGTCATTATTTTGGAGACAGTACCTCTTGACCAGGGCCGGCTCCAGGTTTTTATGGGCCCCGGGCGAAACAGCCTCAGTGGGCCCCTTTAACACAGACCACGATTCATGATGCACAGATACAGCAGAGAAATATGGGTACAGTACAATGCCAAATACTTCACTTCTTCCATTACATGAGTGATATCTATTGTAAATTGTACAATAGCTCAAAAACCGCCAAATCCTCACAGCGCACAGAACAGACTGGACAGTACAGTCCTCCATACAATATTATGGGCACCACAGTCTCCCCCTCATCACCCATATAATACCCCATGCAGGATGTCACCCCCCATATAATGCTCCATACAGAATACTGGACCCAAAATAATGCTCCATACAGAATACTGGACCCAATATAATGCTCCATACAGGATACTGGTCCCCATATAATGCTCCATACAGGATACTGGTCCCCATATAATGCTCCATACAAAATATGGAGCTCTCCACTGCGCTATACTGTTTTCTGCACTGTTACGGCTCAGGAAAGGGCGCTGTGGAAAGACTCCCCATTATCATCATGATTGTCTCCCCATCATCATGATTGTCTCCTTATCATCATCATTGCCTCCCCATCATCATCATGGCCTCCCCATTATCATCAATGCCTGCCCATCATCATCATCTCCTCCCCATCATCATCAATGCCTGCCCATCATCATCATCTTCTCCCCATCATCAATGCCTGCCCATTATCATCATCTTCTCCCCATCATCATCAATGCCTCCCCATTATCAGCAATGCCTGCCCATCATCATCATCACCTCCCCATCATCATTATCGCCTCCCCATCATCATCAATGCCTCCCCATTATCATCAATGCCTGCCCATCATCATCATCGTCTCCCCATCATCATCATCGTCTCCCCATCATCATTATCGCCTCCCCATCATCAATGCCTCCCCATTATCATCAATGCCTGCCCATCATCATCATCGTCTCCCCATCATCATTATCGCCTCCCCATTATCATCAATGCCTGCCCATCATCATCATCGTCTCCCCATCATCATTATCGCCTCCCCATTATCAATGCCTCCCCATTATCATCAATGCCTGCCCATCATCACACACAGACAGCACCAGAGCACACAAGCACTCTCTCACATACATACATACATACACACACACATACAAAAAGCACCACACTACATACACACAGAGACACACAGAGACACACACACACACACGTCTCACCTGTCCAGCGTCCGTGCTCTCTGCCACAGCCGGCCGCTGAATGATGACATCATTCAGCGGCGCTGCTGTGAGAGAAAGCGCCGGCGCCCCCTGGAGCCCGGAGCTGCGGCAGCGGAGGCACGGGAGAGGTGAGTATTGTGCCAGCTGCTGCCGGGGCCCTGAGCAAGCGGGGGGTGGGCCCAGTGGCGGCGCTGACACCGCTCTCCTCTGCTAACGGGCGCAGGGGTGCCAGACGGCGAGTGGGCCCCCCCCGCCTGCTCAGGGCCCCGGCACTTGCCCGGGTGTGCCGGGTGCTGACGCCGGCCCTGCTCTTGACACGCCAAGCATTCGGGCACTTTCAGTTACACTAGCGCCTGCCATACCAGAACCAACAATTTGGCCTCTTTGAAAATCCGAGAGGTCTGCCATTGGTATCAGTTTCTCATCAATGTTCTTACAATTATGCAAAACAAACAGTTAATTTACATACACATCACATAACACAAATAATCAACTTTAAAACATTACCATATGTCACGGCTTGCATGTTTATAACATGTTCGAAGATTATGATGCCAAAACGTTAGGTGTTTCCATTATTTTGTCCAACCCCTGTATGTATATAGTATATATACATTACAGACCAAAAGTTTGGACACACCTTCTCATCAGAAGATTTTTCTGTATTTTCATGGCTATGAAAATTGTAGAATCACACTGAAGGCATCAAAACTATGAATTAACACATGTGGAATTATGCATTACACTTTACAAAAAAAGTGTGAAAGAACTGAAAATATGTCTAATATTCTAGATTCTTCAAAGTAGCCACCTTTTGTTTAGATTACTGCTTTGCACGCAGAAAAGGTGAACGGATGGATTCAACATGCCTGGTTCCCACCGTGAAGCATGGAGGAGGTGGTGTGATGGTGTGGGGGTGCTTTGCTGGGGACACTGTTGGGGATTTATTCAAAATTGAAGGTATAGTGAACCAAAATGGCTGCTACAGCATCTTGCAGCGGCATGCTATTCCATCCGGTTTGCGTTTAGTTGGACCATCATTTATTTTTCAACAGGACAATGACCCCAAACACACCTCCAGACTGTGCAAGGGCTATTTGACCAAGAAGGAGAGTGTTGGGGTGCAACGCTAGATGACCTAGTACAGACCAAAAGTTTGGACACACCTTCTCATTCGAAGATTTTTCTGTATTTTCATGACTATGAAAATTGTAGAATCACACTGAAGGCATCAAAACTATGAATTAACACATGTGGAATTATACATTACACTTTACAAAAAAGTGTGAAACAGCTGAAAATATGTCTTATATTCTAGGTTCTTCAAAGTAGCCATCTTTTGCTTTGATTACTGCTTTGCACGCAGAAAAGGTGAACGGATGGACTCTACATGCCTAGTTCCCACCGTGAAGCATGGAGGAGGTGGTGTGATGGTGTGGGGTTGCTTTGCTGGGGACACTGTTGGGGATTTATTCAAAATTGAAGCGGTGAGCGGTCCAGCTCACCCCAAACCATCTCGATTGGGTTCAGGTCTGGTGACTGTGGAGGCCAGGTCATCTGGCGTAGCACCCCAACACTTTCCTTTTTGGTCAAATAGCCCTTACACAGCCTGGAGGTGTGTTTGGGGTCATTGTCCTGTTGAAAAATAGATGATGGTCCAACTAAACGCAAACCGGATGGAATAGCATGCTGCTGCAAAATGCTGTGATAGCCATGCTGGTTCAGTATGCCTTCAATTTTGAATAAATCCCCAACAGTGTCACCAGCAAAGCACCCCCACACCATCACACCACCTCCTCCATGCTTCACGGTGGGAACAAGGCATGTAGAGTCCATCCGTTCACCTTTTCTGTGTGCAAAGCAATAATCAAAGCAAAAGGTGACTACTTTGAAGAACCTAGAATATTAGACATATTTTTAGTTGTTTTACATTTTTTTGTAAGTGTAATGTACAATTCCACATGTGTTAATTCATTGTTTTGATGCCTTCAGTGTGATTCTACAATTTTCATAGTCATGAAAATACAGAAAAATCTTTGAATGAGAAGGTGTGTCCAAACTTTTGGTCTGTACTGTATATATATATATATATATATATATATATATATATATAATTATTTCCTTTTTTTTTACAATGTTATTTTAACATGAATTTTTACATAGAGAGAACTGCTCTATGTAAAACCTCATGTTAAAATCGCATTGCATACGGATGGAAACGGATGGTGCGGTTAAAAGTCGCATACAAATCGCATGACAATCGAATGCCAATTGCATAGAATCGGACCTTTTTTCCATCCAGAAAACGGACCATTTTTTTTTTTTCAAAAATGGGTATGTACCCTCAATTAACACGTACATGTATGAAATTTTGCACTCATGTAATTGTTAATTAAAACTATATATCAAACTACATGAAATTAAATGGTTTACTGTATGTAAACCATGTGTTATTTCATGTCGGATTCTGTAATGATTTTACAGGAGCCGGCAATTGAATTAGCGGCTATTCTGCTATGTAGAAGTGTATGAACTACGTATATATATTATACAGTGCCTACAAGTAGTATTCAACCCCCTGCAGATTTAGCTGGCTGACACATGCGGAATTAACTTGGCATTGTGACATTTGTACTGTAGATCAGCCTGGAAGTGGGAAATGCACTGCAGCAAAAATTTTTGTTTTAATTTTTTTTTTTTTTTTTAAAACGTTAAAAGTTAATTCAGAGTGTCATTTATTATTCAACCCCTCAAACCACAAGAATTCTGTTTGGTCCCCCTAAAGTATTAAGAAGTAGTTCAGGCACCAAGAATAATGAGCTTCACATGTGTGGATTAATGATCTCTTTTGCCAGCGTTTTCTGACTATTTAAGACCCTCCCCAAACTTGTGAACACCACTCATACATGGTCAACATGGGAAAGACAAAGGAGCATTCCAAGGCCATCAGAGACAAGATCGTGGAGGGTCACAAGGCTGGCAAGGGGTACAAAACCCTTTCCAAGGAGTTGGCCCTACCTGTCTCCACTGTTGGGAGCATCATCCGTAAGTGGAAGGCTTATGGAACTACTGTTAGCCTTCCACGGCCTGGACAGCCTTTGAAAGTTTCCTCCCGTGCCGAGGCCAGGCTTGTCCGAAGAGTCAAGGCTAACCCAAGGACAACAAGGAAGGAGCTCCGGAAGATCTCATGGCAGTGGGGACATTGGTTTCAGTCAATACCATAAGTAACGTACTCCACCGCAATGGTCTCCGTTCCAGACGAGCCCGTAAGGTACCTTTACTTTCAAAGCGTCATGTCAAGGCTCGTCTACAGTTTGCTCATGATCACTTGGAGGACTCTGAGACAGACTGGTTCAAGGTTCTATGGTCTGATGAGACCAAGATCGAGATCTTTGGTGCCAACCACACACGTGACGTTTGGAGACTGGATGGCACTGCATACGACCCCAAGAATACCATCCCTACAGTCAAGCATGGTGGTGGCAGCATCATGCTGTGGGGCTGTTTCTCAGCCAAGGGGCCTGGCCATCTGGTCCGCATCCATGGGAGGATGGATAGCACGGCCTACCTGGAGATTTTGGCCAAGAACCTCTGCTCCTCCATCAAGGATCTTAAGATGGGTCGTAATTTCATCTTCCAACAAGACAACGACCCAAAGCACACAGCCAAGAAAACCAAGGCCTGGTTCAAGAGGGAAAAAGTCAAGGTGTTGGAGTGGCCTAGTCAGTCTCCTGACCTTAACCCAATTGAAAACTTGTGGAAGGAGCTCAAGATTAAAGTCCACATGAGACACCCAAAGAACCTAGATAACTTGGAGAAGATCTGCATGGAGGAGTGGGCCAAGATAACTCCACAGACCTGTGCCGGCCTGATCAGGTCTTATAAAAGATGATTATTAGCTGTAATTGCAAACAAGGGTTATTCCACGAAATATTAAACATAGGGGTTGTATAATAATTGACCCACACTTTTATGTTTAAAATTTATTAAAATTCAACTGAGCAACATAACTTTTTGTTTTGTAAGATTTATGCTTCTGTTAATAAATCCTACTCTCGTTTGCAGTTTGAAGGCTCTAACTTATTTGCATCTTATCAAACCAGCTAAATCTGCAGGGGGTTGAATACTACTTGTAGGCACTGTATATATATATATATATATATATATATTATATATATATATATATATAGAAAAAAACAGACCTTTTTTTTTTCTCGCAAATGGGTATGTAACCTGTATTTGTGTCACAATGACATGTATATATATATATATATATATATATATATATTAAACAAGAAAGAAAGGAGCATATACCATATCTCAAAAAATATCTCAATCTTTATTACAACATTACAAAAATGCCAACAATAAAGGCCCGAATGAACATAGAGGTGTGACGAGGATAAGCTGTCGGTACGAGAGACAGCAACAGACTAATGAATAGCCAGGGTATATCATATAAACGTGAGGTGAACACATCAATATATAAAAAGAAATCAGTCCAACAGATCTCTATATGTAAATCAATGGCCACATTTAAGGTGCATAGTGCATATCATAAGTCTAGCTTACCCATAGGGGAGTCCCCTTTTGAGAAAGCACTGCCGCGAAACGCGCGTCAGGGGGTCTGCTCTTGGGAGACGCACAGACTCAGCCAAACAATATGGGTAAGCTAGACTTATGATATGCACTATGCACCTTAAATGTGGCCATTGATTTACATATAGAGATCTGTTGGACTGATTTCTTTCTATATATATTGATGTGTTGGCCTCACGTTTATATGATATACCCTGGCTATTCATTAGTCTGTTGCTGTCTCTCGTACCGACAGCTTATCCTCGTCACACCTCTATGTTCATTCGGGCCTTTATTGTTGGCATTTTTGTAATGTTGTAATAAAGATTGAGATATTTTTTGAGATATGGTATATGCTCCTTTCTTTCTTGTTTAATACATTTCTGGGAGTTTTTGCTCTATTTTGACATCAGGGCCAAACTATTTTGGGGTGATTATTTTTCACCACTATTTAGCATTATTATTGTATGACTTTTGTTTCAATATATATATATATATATATATATATATATATATATATATATATGTATTCTATGTGTATATATCTATTCTTTCTTTTGTGATTTTAAAACTGTCATTTGGATACATTATATGTCGGTTTTGAAAGCCGGCGAGAAAATCTTGCCGTACGGATGCCATACGGATGACACACGGATATTTTGATGCGAGGAAATCACATCCTCGCATTGCACATGGATGACATATGGATCTCTGTTCATGGGACTTTTCTGCATATTACGGCCGTATAATACAGTCCGATTTTTATACTGTGTGTGTGACTCCGACCATAGACAGATAGATAGATAGATAGATAGATAGATAGATAGATAGATAGATAGATAGATAGATATAGATAATAGATAGATAATGATAGATAGATAGATAGATAGATAGATAGATAGATAGATAGATGACAGATATAGACAGATAGTAGTATAGACAGATAGATAGAGTGATAGATAGAAAATAGATAGATAATAGATAGATAGATATTACATAGATAATAGATAGAATGGTACATAAATAGTTAAAGACCCACGCGCACACACACACAAAATCTTCACGCAATAACGTTAATTTTAAAAAAAGGTAAACAAATGTCGTGTGCTCCCGCGCAATTTTCTGCACCAGAGGGGGAAAGCTGATGGCTTGGGCCAATATTTCTAGCCTGGGAAGGGGTTAATACCCATGGAGCTTCCCAGGCTATGAATAGCAGCCCGCAGCTAGCCTTTACTGGCTATTAAAATAGGGGGACCCACAAAAAAAATGACGTGGGGTCCCCCAGTAATTTATAGCCAGAAAGGCTATGCAGACAGCTGCGGGCTGATATTCATAGCCTAGGAAGGGGCCATGGATATTGGTGCACCCCACTGGCTTAAAATATCAGCACCCAGCCGCCCCAGAATTGGCGCATCTGCACGATGCGCCAATTCCGACACTTAGCCCCTCTCTTCCCACTCCCCTGTAGCGGTGGGATATGGGGTAATAAGGGGTGAATATCACCTTGCTATTGTAAGGAGACATTAAGCCCGGTTAATAATAGAGAGGCATCAATAAAACGCCTATCCATTATTAATCCTATATTAATAAAGGGTTAAAAAAACAACACACGCATAAGAATAAAGTATTTTAATTAAATAAACACAACACGGTTCTCTTATCTTTATTATACGCTCAGATCCAAGCAACACCCTCGATCTCCTGTAATAAAACGTAAAAAAATAAAACAACCGTATACTCCCTGTCCGACGCAGTCCAATTAATAACGAACGTCCCACGACGGTCTCCCCTATAGAACAGTGACATCAGATGATGCCACTGCTCTGTAGGGCCTCCCAGTGATGCACTGACAGGAGGCAATGGCTCCTGCAGTGCATCACTGAGTTCATTCTCTCACTTTATGGCAATGCTGCGTGGGAATTTTCTCACCCAGCATTGCCGGTGAGAGAATGAACTGTAGTGATGTCATTCTCTCCCGGCGTCTAAGCGAGACACAGGAGTGTATCTCAGGGGCGGTGTAGAGCGCTGACATCACCTGATGTCAGCGTTCTATACCGGAGATCGTCGTGGGACACTCGTTATTATCTGGACTATGGCGGACAGGTGATGTATAGGTTGCTTTGTTATTTTATTTTTATTACAGGAGACAATGGTATCGGGGAATAGGTGATTGGTGAGTATGTGCTCTATGGTATGTGTTGTATGTTATGTGTATGTTGTATGTTATGTGTATGTTATGTATATTATGTGTTGTATGTTATGTGTATGTTCTTTATGTTATGTGTTGAATGTTATGTGAATGTTCTGTATGTTATGTGTTATATGTATGTTCTGTATGTTATGTGTTGTATGTTATATGTATGTTCTGTATGTTATGTGTTGTATGTTATATGTATGTTATGTGTTGTATGTTATATGTATGTTACGTGTTGCATGTTATATGTATGTACTGTGTGTTATGTGTTGTATGTTATATGTACGTTACGTGTTGTATGTTATATGTATGCTCTGTATGTTATGTGTTATATGTATGTACTGTATGTTATGTGTTATATGTATGTTATGTGTTATATGTTATATGTATTTTATATGTATGTTATGTGTTATGTGTTATATCTATGTTCTGTATGTTATGTGTTATATGTATGTTCTATATGTTATGTGTTATATGTATGTTATATGTATGTTCTGTGTTATATGTATGTTATGTGTTATGTGATGTATCTTCTGTATGTTGTGTATGTAATGTATGTTTTTTTTTACATTCAACACATTAGCCGGATGATGGGACTACTACCAGGGGAGGAGTCCTGAGGAGATCATTTGCATGTTCATTCTGGGATAAGTGAAGTTTCCGCGAGCTCCAAGAACACTGGGTTTTGGCCGTTGCAGCTGAAAGGAGGACATCTGTAAGACGATTTTGGTACGTTTTTCACCGCTTTGATATCAGGAGGATCGGGAGGCAGTCAGCACCCATACTGCTCAGGAATCAGTACCAGGCTCTCACACAGGAGAATGATGAAGAAATACATCAGGATAAGACTTTGCCCACAAAGAACAACCTTGTACGCCCTTAGAGTCCTCCTGGATGGAGAAAGAAAAATGTTGTGAGGAAGAAATGAAGAGTTGTGGTCATGGGAGATTCCCTATTAAGAGGAACAGAGGCTGCTATCTGCAGACCGGATATAACCTCAAGAGAAATGTGCTGTCTTCAAGGTGCAAAAATTAAAGATGTGTCTGACAGGATATCAGGACTCTTCAGACCTAAAGATGACTACCCATTCCTGCTAATACATGTGGGGACAAATGACACCACAAGAAATGACCTGGAAACCATCTGCAGTGACTTTGAAAACGTAGGCAAGAAAGTGAAAGAACTGGGTGCGCAGGTGGTCTTCTCATCCATCCTCCCAGTGGATGGCCATGTAACAAGGAGGTGGAATAAGATTCTGCAGGTGAATAACTGGCTACATCAATGGTGCCGTCAGCAAGGATTTGGATTTCTGGATCACGGAGTGAATTACCTATACAATGGACTACTTGCTAGAGATGGGGTGCACCTTTTGAAGACTGGAAAACATGTATTTGGAAGTCGCCTTGCTACACTCATCAGGAGAGCTTTAAACTAGAACAATGTGGGAAGTGAAGCAAAAGGCCAGAAAAATCCACACACCTGACAAATGCTATTGAGAACTCGGCTATTAGAAGTGGAAAGGAAGAACGAAGACAAAAAAAATCTAAATAATAAAAATATTGGAGGAAGAGAAACCAATCACAAACTAAAAGGTTTCTATACAAATGCACAAAGCATGGGCAACAAACAAGGAGAATTGGAACTACTAACGCAGGAGAAGAAGTATGATGTCATTGGAATCACTGAAACTTGGTGGGACGATACACATGATTGGAATACAAGGCTAGAAGGATACAACTTATTTGCAAGAAACAGACTTGATAAACGAGGAGGAGGTGTCGCATTGTATGTTAGAAAAGCGTATATCTGCACAGAGATTGAAGCTTCAGAGACTGGGAGTTCTGTGGAAACTGTTTGGGTAAGAATACAAGGAGCAAACAATGGAAAGGACACCATTGTAGGCATTTACTGCAGGCCGCCTATGCAGGCTGAAGATTTGAATGAACTCTTTATACATCATATGGCCAAGTTCTCCAAAAAATATGACATAGTGGTCATGGGAGATTTCAACTATCCAGACATTTGTTGGGAATCTTTCTCAGGCAAAACTAACAGGTCCAGGAAATTCTTATCCTCTCTTGCTGACAACTTTATCTTCCAAAAGGTAGGGGAGAAAACGAGGGGATCTGCTACCTTGGATCTAATTCTTATAAACAGGGAGGAAATGGTTGAGGAGGTAAGAGTGGCTGTGACCCTAGGATGTAACGACCATGCTATTTTACAATTTTGGATAACTAGAGGAGGAAGACCTGTGAAGACTCAGACTTCAAAGTTAGATTTCAGAAAGACAGATTTTAAGGGACTCAGAAAGAGAATCGGAGGGATCCAATGGCTGTATATCCTTAAGGATAAAAATGTCCTGGAAGGATGGGACCCAAAGAGTGGTAGTAAATGGCTGCACATCCAGTTGGAAGAATGTATCAAGTGGGGTACCACGGGGCTCTGTCTTGGGACCTGTATTGTTCAACATCTTTATCAATGATTTAGATGAAGGAATTTAGGGTAAACTGATTAAATTTGCTGATGACACAAAGCTAGAAGGGATAGCTAATACTAGAGAAGAGAGAGAGAGGATTCAAAAATATATAAATAAACTAGAGCAGTGGGCAGCAACTAACAGAATGGTTTTTAACAGGGAAAAATGCAAAGTACTACATCTGGGAAATAAAAATGAAAAAGCGTATACAGAATGGGAGGAATAGGGCTTAGCAACAGCACATGTGAAAAAGACTTGGGTATACTAATAGATCACAGATTGAACATGAGTCAACAGTGTGATGCAGCAGCAAAAAAGGCAAATACAATTCTGGGATGTATTAACAGAAGCATACAGTCTAGATCACGTGAAGTCATTATTGCCCTCTACTCCTCTTTGGTCAGACCTCATCTGGAATACTGTGTCCAGTTTTGGGCACCACATTTAAAAAAGACATCAACAAACTGGAGCAAGTTCAGAGAAGAGCGACCAGAATGGTGTCCGGTCTGCAAACCATGTCCTATGAGGAACGGTTTCAGGATTTGGGAATGTTTAGCTTGCAAAAAAGAAGACTGAGAGGAGACTTAATAGCTGTCTACAAATATCTCAAGGCTGTCACATTGTAGAAGAATTATCTTTATTCTCATTTGCACACGGAAAGACTAGAAGCAATGGGATGAAGCTGAATGGGAGGAGACATATTAGATATTAGAAAAAACTTTTTGACAGTTAGAGTGATCAATGAGAGGAACAGGCTGCCAGGAGAGGTTGTGATTTCTCCTTCAATGGAAGTCTTCAAACAGAGGCTGGACAGACATCTGTCTGGGATGATTTAGTGAATCCTGCTTTGAGCAGGGGGTTGGACCAGATGACCCAGGAGGTCCCTTCCAACTCTACCATTCTATGATTCTATGATTCTACTACTGTCCCATCATTGGCTAATGTGTCACTCACTGACAGTGTAGCAGGCATAGCCGGATGGGACTTGCAGTCCCATCGGACGATGTCTGCATATATACACACACACACACACACAAAGCAGGACGGCACCGCTCAGCCAATGGCGGGGGATTTGAATCCCGCGCCGCTCATTGGCTGAGCGCCCACCAACTCTGCCAATGAGCGGCGCTGCTTTGGCTGGGGATTTGAATCCTGTGCCGCTCATTGGCTGAGCCGGTGGGTGGCTCAGCCAATGAGCGGTACCGGCGCGGCTTTGGCGGGGATTTGAATCCTGCGCCGCTCAAAGCCGCGCGGCACCGCTGCACACGTCATCTCGTTGCCCACAGTGTACGTCCTTGCTCATTGGTGAAAAAAAGGCGCCTGCAAGCGGCGAAATCCGACTTTGGCGCTCGGGTCGCCGAACGCTTGGCCGACTGCACGCTATGGTCGGGTTTCGTTTAATGAAACCCGACTTTGGCGAAAGTCGGCAATTTTTGAATCTGACCGACCTGTTTCGCTCAACTCTGTTTACCACTTGTATGGTCACTGGCTTGGTGAGTATGACCAGAGGTATTGTGTGCTGTTGGGCAAAGGCAGAAGACATGAAATTCCCCTCTGCCCCGTAATCCACACAAACCTCTACTGCGTGAGTGGATCAGCCTTATGTAATTGTCCCCTTAAAGGACAATTTGGAGGAAAACGTTGCGTGTCTAGTGAGACTCTTCCTATGGCCACTAGACACGGTCATTTTCCTGACCTCTGAGGACATTTGATGGTAAAATGTCCTGACTGCCGGCAGATATGACAGACCATTGGTGTACGAGCGATCCGGGACTTTGATCCCGCTCGAGAAACCTCCATGGCCTCTTGGGACTCGGGCGCCTGATCCGGACATTTCAGAGGTCTGGGGAAGTTAGGAGCCTGCTGAAACCTCTGCTGACACTGGGCTTGCTCCAACCTTCGCTCGGAGAAGCGAAGGTTGATGCGAGTGGAGACGGAAATTAGCTCCTCAAGTTTGGCCGAAATCTCCCTAGTTGCTAGAGCGTCTTTCACATGGTCAGCCAGCCCCCTCCAAAAGACAGGGAGGAAGACTTTATCTGGCCACTCCAGCTTAGAAGCTAAAGTCCGGAAATTGACGGCAAAGTGACTGACCATGGACGAGCCCTGTGTCAATGCCAGCAGTTGGAATGCCGTATCATGGGTGACTCGCGGTCTCAAGAAGACCTGCTTCAGATTGCTCAAAAACCACGGAGCACTCTGCAACACATGATGGTCTCGCTCCCACAGCGGCGTAGCCCACTCCAACGCTCTGTCCAACAGCAGGGAAATAATAAACGCTACTTTAGCCCGCTCTGAGGGGAAACGTGCAGCCAGTAGCTCCAGATGTATCGCACACTGGTTCACGGATCCCCTACACGACTTGCTATCATCTGAGAATCTCTCAAGCAACAGGAGGCTGGATAAGGTCAGAACAGGGGTGGCAGCGGACATACGGATTGCAGCCTCACTAGCTGCTGAACAGCTAGTGCAGTCACATCCACAGCTGAGGTTGTACGCTCGAAAGCCGACAACCTACCCTCCAGCTGCTGGATGTACCGCTGTAGTTGCTGTTTGTCCACCATTACTAGCCATACCCTGGCACTAGTATAATGTTAGGGTTAGCGGAACACATCAAATGAAATATATATTAATAATAAGGTATGTTCGCAACCCGGGGTCCACCGTGCAGAGATGGAACCTGCTGCTAAGCAATGGGTGAACAAGATGGTGGTTGAACGCAGAAAATACGCGGGTTAGATGTCACCCGGTGAGAACAGTGGCAAACTCTCTTACTCCACAGAGATGCCGCAACAAACTAATAGAATGCGTTTCCCTGTTAGCTGTCACAGGACACCATTGATATAGCACGTGTGAGGTCTCTAGGCTCAACCCCTAGAAAATGGGATCTTGAGTCTGACCGGCCCATAATTCTCACAGCGTCGCACAAGCGATGCCACTACTTGGCGCTGAGCGGTAGCAAAATACAGCTAACTTAAAAACAAAAGCAAAAGGTCAACTAACCACAGAGCAGTACCAAAAGTGTGTGCCAGAGCACGTGGATTGACTGTCAGGAGTCGAACCCAGTACCTCTTGTCCACTGGCCAGCAGCTCTACCATCTGAGCTATTCTGCTGGCTGCAAAGTTCCTTGCTGAACCCAGATACCATTGACTGTTCTTCCTGATTGGCTACACCTAGTGCTCTCTTGATTGGGCCTCTGATTGCCAATTACACACCCTATATAAACCTGGCCCTGTGGGTGTGTCATTGCGAGATTATTGAGCTCCAAGCCTTTAGTCAAGCGTTTCCTGCTGATCCATTGCTACAAACACTGCTCTCCTGTGAACCGACCTCGGCCTGCCTTCTGACTACGCTCTCCGCCTGATCCATTGCTACAAACACTGCTCTCCTGTGAACCGACCTCGGCCTGCCTTCTGACTACGCTCTCCACCTGATCCATTGCTACAAACACTGCTCTCCTGTGTACCGACCTCGGCCTGCCTTCTGACTACGCTCTCCGCCTGATCCATTGCTACAAACACTGCTCTCCTGTGTACCGACCTCCGGCTGCCATCTGACTACGCTACCTGCCTCTGCTTCCCCTAGTGTTTGCAGTAACATCGGCTCCAACCCAGACGGGATCTTGACAGAATAATCTCGCGCCAAAATGGAGTCCGCTGTGAACACCTGAGACGGCAAGTTACGGAGCTTCAAAGTTTTTGTACGGACTCTCAAGGAAAATATGCCAAGTTACAAACTGATTTCACGGCGATACAACAGGAAGTAATTGAGCTACAAAAACAACTACTGGACGTGCGCAATTCAGGGTCCGAATCAAATGCGCGGCTGCCGCTGCCTGCAAAGTTCAGTGGGGATCGCAAGCAGTACCGAGGATTCCTCAATCAATGCCGCATATACTTCCAGATGCAACCTGCTCCCTTTACTAGTGAGAGGAAGAAAGTTTTTTTCATGATAAATCTCCTGACGGATGAAGCTCTTGCTTGGGCTTCACCTTATGTAGAAAAGGACTATGCCCTCCTTAATGACCTGGAAGCTTTCATCGCAGCTATGAATCAAGTTTTTGATGACCCAAACCGCTGTGCCACAGCAGAAACCAAATTACATAATTTGCGCCAAGGACGTCGCTCTGTTGCGGAATATACATCGGAGTTCCGTCGCTGGGTGGCCGAACACCACCTGGAATCCAGCGGCCCAGAGAAGTCAATTTCGACGAGGGTTATCAGAACCAGTGAAAGACGAGCTTGCCAGGGTTGAGACCCTGACCAGTTGGAGGACTTTATTCAACTATGTATCCGGATTGACCAGAGACTTACTGAAAGGAGAAAGGAGAGACTGCGAGCACTTGGGGAATAGCCCTGGCTTCTCATTTTCAGCATCAGACCACCAAGAAAAGACGCAAGTTGTGTCTGAACCGATGCAGATCGACGTCATCCGAAGACCACTCTCTGCACAGGAGAAGGAGAGGCGACGTGCAGAACATCTCTGCCTCTATTGTGGGGACCCTGGACACTATGCCATCAACTGTCCTAACAAAAGGACTATAGCCTTTACCAACAACAGGTCTGCCAGCAATACGGACCTTTCTCAGCAGTCGGATTCCATCTTGCAGACTATCTCATCAGTAACGCCAGAAATAGACAAAATACATACCACATCATCTCATTTTGTAATCCCCATTCAGGTTGTAATGGGCACCCAAAAAATACAATGCTCTGCCCTGTTGGATTCGGGAGCAGGAGGAAATTTTATGGACTTAAAATTTACACGTGATAATGATATTTCCAGTAGGACCAAATCCACACCAATTGAAATGGAAACTGTGGATGGATCACCTTTGTCTTCTGGACCTGTCACGCATGAGACAATCGAACTGGAGATTTGTATCGACCCGGATCATCATGAAGCTGTCAGTTTCCTCCTTATTTCATCTCCGAAATTTCCGGTTATTCTAGGGATCCCCTGGTTTTCAGTCCATAACCCTTCTATCAACTGGGCATCAAGGACCATCACCTTTCCATCTGACTACTGTAAGAATAATTGTCATAAGGGACCCCCTGTTCTCCAACAAGTCCAAATCTCTGAGATTTCGCATGAGAAGGAAGAGAAACTACCACCTCAATATCAGCAGTTCTCTGATGTCTGCAGTAAGAAAAAAGCAGATCAATTACCTCCTCACCGTCCTTATGACTGTCCCATTGAATTGCTGCCAGGAGCAACCATTCCATTTGGACGGATTTACAATCTTTCCGAACCTGAATTGAAGGTATTAAGAAAGTTCCTGGATGAAAATTTAGAGAAAGGCTTTATTCGACCTTCCACATCTCCAGCTGGGGCACCCCTGTTCTTTGTTGAAAAGAAAGACTCCACTCTGCGGCCATGTATTGACTACAGAGAGATGAATAATATCACTGTCAAGAATCGCTACCCGCTACCCTTGATTCCTGAACTATTTGAGAGACTCCGTTCTGCGAAAATCTTTACGAAGCTGGATCTTAGAGGGGCTTACAACCTCATACGGATTCGCCCAGGAGATGAGTGGAAGACCGCCTTCAGAACGAGATATGGACATTTTGAATCTCTTGTTATGACCTTTGGCCTTAGCAATGCCCCAGCCACCTTTCAACATTTTATTAATGATGTATTTCGAGATTTCTTGGACCAATTCGTTGTGGCTTATCTCGATGACATTCTTATATTTTCAGACACCTTGGAAGAGCATCGCAGGCACGTCCAGTTAGTCTTGGAACGACTACAGGAGAACCATCTCTACATTAAACTTGAAAAATGTGAGTTTGAACAAACCAGTATCCAATTTCTGGGATATATCATCTCCCCAGAAGGTCTGAGCATGGATCCCGGCAAAATCAATGCTGTAGTGGACTGGCCTGTTCCAAGAAATTTAAAAGACGTCCAGCGTTTCATAGGATTTGCAAATTTTTACCGAAAATTTATAAAGAACTTTTCACGGATCATACTACCAATTACTACACTAACAAAAAAGACAAAAGCATTTTTCTGGTCTCCAGAGGCACAGGAGGCTTTTGACAAGTTGAAAACTCTTTTTACGTCTGCTCCATTGTTAGTACACCCAAATCCTGAATTGCCATTTACTGTCGAAGTGGACGCCTCGGACTCTGCAGTGGGAGCTATTCTGTCTCAGCGAGTTGGGGACAAGATGCAACTTCACCCATGTGCGTTTCTTTCCCACACCATGTCATCTGCAGAAAAGAACTACGACATTGGTAATAAAGAACTGTTAGCCATTAAAGTTGCCTTCTCCGAGTGGAGACATCTTCTGGAAGGTGCCAATCACCCTGTGACTGTCCTCACGGACCACAAGAATCTTGAATTCCTCCGTACAGCAAAAAGATTGTCTGCAAGACAAGCACGATGGGCCTTATTTTTCTCAAGATTCAATTTTATAATCTCTTACCGGCCTGGTTCAAGGAATGGCAAGGCTGACGCCCTGTCCAGGATGTGTTCGGAACCTCAGGAGAGGTCTAGTAATGATGATACAATTCTAGGCCCTAAAAATTTTTTGGGAATATTGCACTCTAGAGGACTAGGTAATAGAATTAAAGATGGATATCAAGAGGACTCTTTCCTTAACCATCCTTCGGAAGACGTCGATCTTTCATTCAAAGAGGGGTTTTGGATGCAGAAACACCAAATATATGTACCTGAATCTTCTCGCCTTGAAGTCCTCAAAAGTGTCCATGATTCTAAACTGGCAGGACATCCTGGAGTTGCAAAAACACAAGACTTACTACTTCGTTTCTTTTGGTGGCCTAATTGTAGGAAGGACGTGAGGAAATATGTTTCAACCTGTTTAACATGCGCACGAAACAAGACCCCACGATCGTCTCCTCTAGGACTCTTGCAACCACTCCCAGTTCCATCCAGGCCTTGGGATCTATTTCCATGGATTTTATTGTGGAACTACCCCCTTCCAAACAGATGACCGTCATCCTTGTCATAGTGGACCGACTCACAAAAATGGCCCACTTTATTCCAACTGAAGGAATTCCTACTGCTGAAAAAACTGCAGAACTGATGATCAAAGAAGTATTCAGGTTACATGGAATTCCTGACAGCATGGTGTCTGACAGAGGCGTTCAGTTTACGTCAAAATTTTGGAAGAGTTTCTGTACAGCCTTGGGAGTCACGGTGAATCTTTCTACCGCTTTCCATCCTCAGTCCAATGGCCAGACGGAGAGAACGAACCAGACTTTGGAGCAATACCTCCGTTGCTTCATTTCCTATCTTCAGGATGACTGGGTGGACTATTTACCAACAGCAGAGTTTGCCTACAACAACTCCATACATAGCGCTACATCTCAAACCCCATTTTTTGCTAATTATGGAGTACATCCAGTATTTATCCCTAATCTGCCAGTGAACACTCCCATTCCTGCTGTTAATGACAGGCTTACAAAATTACAGGAATCCCAGAAGGAATTATCAGAGATATTGCTCAAGACCCAGGAAGAATATAAGGAAGCAGCAGATAAACATCGGAGAGTGCCCCCTGCTCTTCAGGTTGGAGACAAAGTTTGGCTGTCCACTAAAAACCTTAAGACACATGTGCCATCCTCCAAATTGGGTCAGAAATTCATTGGACCTTTTCAAATTTCTGCAAAAATTAACCAGGTTGCTTTTCGTTTAAAACTTCCCAACAATCTAAAGATTCATCCAGTGTTTCACATATCCTTGCTCAAACCCTTCTGTGAAAACCCGTTTCCAGGAAGAATTCAGCCACCTCCTCCACCAGAAAGGATCCGTGGTGAAGAAGAATACATTGTGGATAAGATTCTGGACTCCCGAAAATTCAGAGGTAAACTGCAGTATCTGGTGCAGTGGAAGGGTTACGGACCAGAGGAAAATTCATGGGAACCAAGGGACAACATCCATGCTCCTAGACTAACAAGAGCCTTTCATCAAAGGTACCCGGATAAGCCAGCTCCTGAGATGTCCAGAGGCCATCCTGGAAGGAGGGGAGTACTGTCAGGAGTCGAACCCAGTACCTCTTGTCCACTGGCCAGCAGCTCTACCATCTGAGCTATTCTGCTGGCTGCAAAGTTCCTTGCTGAACCCAGATACCATTGACTGTTCTTCCTGATTGGCTACACCTAGTGCTCTCTTGATTGGGCCTCTGATTGCCAATTACACACCCTATATAAACCTGGCCCTGTGGGTGTGTCATTGCGAGATTATTGAGCTCCAAGCCTTTAGTCAAGCGTTTCCTGCTGATCCATTGCTACAAACACTGCTCTCCTGTGAACCGACCTCGGCCTGCCTTCTGACTACGCTCTCCGCCTGATCCATTGCTACAAA
>JARQOD010000002.1:353145242-353264175 GCA_033576555.1 Oophaga sylvatica | reverse complement strand
TTAAGCCTAGGTTCATTGGACCTTATAAGATCATGGAGATTATTAATCCTGTTTCTTTTCGTTTGCTTCTTCCAGGGACATTTAAGATCCAAAACGTGTTCCACAAGTCCTTGTTGAAGAGGTTTGTTGAGCCAGTGGTTCCTGCTGCTGTCCCTCCTGACCCTGTTTTGGTTGAGGGCAATCTGGAGTATGTGGTTGAGAAAATATTGGATTCTCGTTTTTCTAGACGAAGACTCCAGTATTTGGTTAAATGGAGAGGTTATGGTCAGGAAGACAATTCTTGGGTGTTTGCTTCGGACATCCATGCTAGGAGACTTATCCGTGCGTATCATAGAACTCATCCTGACCGACCTGGTTGCTCAAATGAGGGTTCGGTGACCCCTCCTCAAGGGGGGGGTACTGTTGTGAATGGGTTTGAGATGAGTTCTGAGCAGAGGCTCCCTCTGGTGGTTACAAGCGGTACTAGTGAAGATTGTGAGGACTGGGAATCAGGTGTTACTGACTGGTCTTATATAAGGGAGTCATTTTCCCATCAGGGTTGCCAGTGATCAATTGTTCTGGTCTGAATCCTTCTTTCCAGTTTCCCTTGTAGCCTGCTGTGTCGTGTCTGCATCTCCTGCTATCAGATAAGACATTTTCTTCTTTTGTGTTTGTGCTATATTTTTGCATTTTGTCCTGCACTTCTGTGGGGGCCTTCAGGGTACCCTCCGGGGGCTTTTGCCCCCTCAGTTTAGTTCAGCCACTGAGTTTTGTACTTTTGCTTTTTCCAGTTTTTTCAGTGGCTGCTGTTTTGATTTTGTTACACCAGAGAACTAATTTAGGTGGTAGAGGTCGTGTGATCTCAGGTGATTTTGAAATTAGTAGAGTTGGTGTTTTTTTCAGGGTTTTCTGAGATTGCAGTAAGTACCCTTCCTGTCCTTTTCTATTTAGATAGTTTGGGCCCCAGCGTTTGCTCATACTATTTTCTTTCTGTGTCAGTATTTCCTCTTGTCTAACCGCCATTACATGTTTGGGGGCTTTCTATTATCTTTGGGGTTCTGCTCCGGGGCAGATAGCTTTCCTATTTCTATCTTTAGGTGTAGTTAGTTTCTCAGGCTGTGACGAGGCGTCTAGGACCAACGTAGGAACGCTCCACGGCTGCCTCTAGTTGCGGTGGTTAGTCAGGGTACTGCAATCTCATAGATTCCAACTGCTCTGGTGTATTGCCTTTTTTACCTGCACTCCTCAGCTACCGTAACATAACACGCTACCACCAGTCTTGTCTCATGCCAACTGTTAAGCATCCTGAAACCATTCATGTGTGGGGTTGCTTCTCAGCCAAGGGAATCGGCTCTCTCACAGTCTTGCCTAAAAACACAGCCACGAATAAAGAATGGTACCAGAATGTCCTCCAAGAGCAACTTCTCTCAACCCTCCAAGAGCAGTTTGGCGATCAACAATGCCTTTTCCAGCATGATGGAGCACCTTGCCATAAAGCAAGGTGATAACTAAATGGCTCAGGGAATAAAACATAGAGATTTTGGGTCCATGGCCTGGAAACTCCCCAGATCTTAATCCCATTGAGAACTTGTGGTCAATCATCAAGAGATGGGTGGACAAACAAAAACCTAAACATTCTGACAAAATGAAAGCATTGATTGTGCAAGAATGGACTGCTATCTGTCAGGATTTGGTCCAGAAGTTGATTGAGAGCATGCCAGGGAGAATTGCAGAAGTCCTGAAGAAGAAGGGTCAAAACTGCAAATATTGACTTGCTGCATTAACTCATTCTAACTGTCAATATAAGCTTTTGTTACTCATATGTTTGTAATTATTATATTTCTGTCTGTGATAAAAACATCTGTCAAACACACATAAAAACCAGAGGGCAGCAGATCATGTGAAATATAATATTTGTGTCATTCTCAAAACTTTTGGCCATGACTGTATGCGGTTGGGGAAAAAATGAACACTGGGTAACTCAAAGAAATTTCCCCCTTATCTCTGCTGCTCCACACAAGCAATTTCTACTCTGTCACTGGCAGGCTGCCTAATATCCAGCGTTGCTGCACACACCAAAATCCTCCCCTGTCACTGCACAGTAACTGTACAGTTAATCGCTATCAGCACAAGTAAAATTTTTTATTTTAGGCCCTGCCTTACGCTCTCCCTGCTGAGAAGCAGCGGCAGCAAGCTGTCCCTACACTGAGATCGGCAGAATTAAAATGGCGTTCGGCGCTGAGGGATTTTATATGCACTGTGAAGCCACACAAAGCCAGCTAATCACTGCAATGCCCTTCTCTAAGATGGTGCTGGCCGCTGCCCATGTCATCGCATTGCCCACAGCCTGCGTCCTTGCTCTTTGGCCGAGAAAAGGCCTTTAAAGTATAATGGGAAAACCGACTTTGGCAAAATGGTCACCGAACTCGTGACCGACCTCGCGCCGCGGTCGGGTTTCGTTTCATGAAACCCGACTTAGGCGAAAATCGGCGATTTTTGAAAATGAATGACCTGTTTCGCTCAACCCTAGTGGAAACTCCAAGTTGGGTCTCTGTCGGGTGGGTTGCCTGTAGTGGAAGGGGTGTCAAAGACCCATTATACTATTTCTATTCTGGGGAAATTGATGATACTTTAGTGGTGTCTGTCCCTAATTTGTGAAATGCTTGGACTCTAAGTTGGGTCTCCTTCAAGTGTATTGCCTGAATTTTGCAGAGCTCTCAGAGCACCAGGCCTACATCTGTCACTCATCAACCTCTTATTGGTCAATGTTTAAGTTAGAATTGCTGGTCCAAGCCCTGTTTCATGTATCCATGCTGCACAAGTCTACTATTTGCACTCTGGGTGATGAGGGTCTGGATTCAGCTTGGACAAAGTGAACAAAAATTTTGGGCATTGGTGCAGATGCCTTCCTCCTCTTCAATCTGTGAATTTGTGGAGCAGACCTCTGATGCTCATGGAATAGAATGTGTTAACAGGTCTGCAGACACTCCAATCTGTGGTTTCCCACAGGCAGTTGGGCGGTTGGAGAGTTGTGAGGGAGGGAATGAGGGTAATTGGGTTGCCACCTCTGAGGACTGTACTGTGTGTGATGTTAAGGTGGAAGAAAAGGAAAGTCCATTTGATGCAGAACTTGCCATCCTCTGGTGCATATGCTCTTTCTGGCCCTCATCTACAAGGCGTACCACTCCAGCTTTAGATGCCAAAATGTGGACTGATGTCTGGACAAAACAATTAGCACAAATGATTTAGATGCTGAAATGTATCCTGCTGGCTGGATCATACAATTTTCACAAAGAATTTAGATTCTGAAATGTATCCTGCTGGCTGGATCATACAATTTGCACAAAGGATTTAGATTCTGAAATGTGGATTTGTGGCTGCATCACACTAATAGCATAAACTATTTAGATTCTGAAATGTTGGCTTTTGGCTGGACCACACTGTTAGCACAAACTATTTAGATTCTGAAATGTGGACTCCTGGCAGGAACACACTATTAAAAGAAAGGATTTAGATCCTGAAATGAGGCCTGGTGTTTGCACCATAGCATTAGCACAAACGATTTAGAGTCAGAAATGTGACTTGGTGCCTGCACCACAGTATTAGCACAAACAATTTATAGTATGAAATGTGGCATGGTGTATGCACCGCGTGTTAGCACAAAAGATTTAAATTAGGAAATGTGGCCTTGTGCCTGCACCACAGTATTAGCCCATACAATTTAGATTATGATGTGTGGCCTGGTGCCTGCACCATAGTATTAGCACAAACGATTTAGATTAGGAAATGTTAACTCCTGCCTGTACCTCAATATTAGCACAAACAATTGAGATTTGGAAAGGTGGCCTCCTGCCTGCACCACACTATTATCACAAATGAGTTAGATGCTGGAAGGTCGATTTCACTCTGGATCCTATCTATCTGACAAAAATCATCTATCTTACTATCTGACTACTTGCAGCAACAGCAGGAGCAGCCTATCTGGGCTTTTACACTGACAAAATGGCACCTTAACAACATGTCCACTTTTTATATGGAGAGGGACATGTGACTTTGCCAACCAATGACAGAAGCCCTTGTGTCTGGACTTTATGGATTGGCTGGTGGAAATTACAAGTAAAAAAAAATTACTGTCCGCTGCTACACCCCCTCCCCTCATTAAATATCCCCCCCCACCCTCGCTCATCATACAGCACCACTATCCTAGCCAAAGTCATAACAAAAGCTTTAGTGGAAACGCAATCATTTACCGAACTGTGCTCGAATTTTGCCGGCTCAGAGGTAAAATGCTCGGGAATCTGAACCCAAATCTGAATGTGTTACATTTGTGTGGAAATTGAGATTGTCGAACCTCTAAAGATTCGCTCATCTCTAGCTGAGATCATACAGCCAGTGTCTGAAACAGTACATGCTGCCCGTGGATCAGCTGCTAGGTTCCCTTTAAACAAGCATTGTTTCTAAGAAAGAATTGAAACTCTATATGAATTTAAATAAAAATCAAATGTTTTTCTTCAACTAGGAAAGGAATTCTTTCTCTATCTGCCTAAAGTAATAGTATCAACATTGTTCTTGTGAAGATTTTCTAAATTTCTATGTGCCCAGAACAGAGTTAGACCTCTCTCACACATCAGTATAAAACACGTATGTGTAAAACTGCTACCGGTGTCATCAGTTTGTCATCCGTGTATAGTCCATGTGTCATCTGTGCATCATCTGTGTGTCTGTTTTTCCCTCAGTGTTGTCAGTGATTTTCATGGATGGATAATGTAAGAAAGAAATTACAAAGTTTCCCTTATCTTTGCAATGTTGGCACACGGATGTCATATTTTTCACAGACCCATAGACTTGTAGTGGCCGATGTCATCCATGTTGCTGGAAAAAAACCGACATATCTCCATGTGTTTTGCAGTGACACATGGTCCATGTAAATACAAGGACATGTGCATACCAACATAGATTATAATGGGTACGTGTGGTATCCGTGAAAATAACGGATACCACACATACTAGAAACCTTGACTTGAGAAGAGGGTCTATGTAGTATTCCAGTGGAGTTTGTTTTTATTTTTTTAATTGAGGTTAGCTGCTTAGCTCATTGACTAATGTTTAGATTGTTTCATTCTTTCAAGCAAGTAACCATTTCAACAGGTTTTTCTATCATATAGTACTGCACCTGATTTTTTTTACTCAAAAAATATGCAGGAGTAGGGGTTAATTACAGAACTTGGTCTACTTAAGTACTCTTCCTGATGTCTGTAATTAATCTGACGCCAAAGGCCAGCAGTGTCCATCACTTCTCTGACATGAAGGACAAGTAGACCAGGGAAGGAGATATGGCATAATGAAGACTGGCCATGTGCCAGATTGATGTTTAACTCCTTCAGGACATCCATTCCTTTAACAGATTGTGCTTACACATACTGTGACAAAGATGTTATGAGGACATTATGCAACATAAAATGTCCTGTTGCTGTCAACCATACAATATTTCATTTCACAAATCATTCTTACCATGCCCTCAGAAAAGAGCCTATTGTGTTATTTTCTAATTATACTGAAGGTCTTTGGAAAATGTTACATGTTAGTTTCTAGCTGCTTAGAAAATAGTCAAGAAAATTGTAGTGGCATTTACACATAACTAAATTAGTGTTGTTAAATAAAAATTAAAGCTATACATAAAGTTAATATTTATAAGCTTAGTTTCTACCAAAAGCTTACACAGTCTAATTTCCACGAATATTGCAAGTTTAGAAACTTTACCCATTAACACAATTTTTAAAGCACTCATTAAAGATTAATCAATTTAGGTATTGGGCAACATAAAAGTATACAGGATAGTTCTAAGGTCAAAATCAGTAGTGAAGTAGGTCAAGATCAACCTTTTCTTACTTTCTACTCTGCGAAATCTCTTACTGTTGCTCTTATTCATTCTTGTCTGGACTATTGCAACTCTCTACTAATCGGTCTCTCTCTTATTAAATTCTCCCCTCTCCAATCCATCCTGAATGCAGCAGCCAGGATCATATTCCTCGCCAATCATTACACCGATGCCTCTACACTGTACCAGTCGTTGCACTGGTTACTCATCCAGAGTTAATTTTAAACTGGTCACTCTCACCAACAAAGTGCTCCACACTTCAGCACCACTCTATATCTCCTCCATTGTCTCAGTCTACCACCCTTCCTGTGCCCTCCATTCTGCTAATGACCCAAGAGTAACATCTCCAATAATCCAAACCGCCCACTCCCATCTCCAAGAACTCTCGGTTGCTGCACCAATTCTTTGGAATGCACTACTCAGGACAATTTGATTAATACCCAATACCCACAGTTTTAAACGTGCCCTGAAAATCTATTTCTTCAGACTGGTCTATCACATCAACATACTTGTCTAACTACCTAACGTGTTTTCCCCATACAAAATTTTATTCAAAACCAAGACCCTCATATCTTCTGTTCTCCCACCCTTCATGCAATTAATTGCCCTCTGTGTCTGAACTTTTGCATATACTGGTTGGTTACCGGTTCATGCAGCATTATATGAACACCCTATTTATTATATTGATGGTTGGACCGTACAGTGCAAGCAATTGTTAATGAAATATAACAATTGATATAGATATTGAAATTGTCAGCGGCATTTAACTAGTTAACAGCCACGGGTAGATCGCGATTCCACCCGTGGCTGTTGAGGGCACATACACAAAAAGAAGGACCAGCACATCTAAGCTAGTGTGAATAGGCGCCAACCAAAGAAAAGAACTAACCCAACAACCCAAAACTCGAATGACAGAAAACTCCAAACAGAGAATTCCCCTGACGAAGGAAGTTTTTCCGAAACACACGTCAGGGTGCACGGGTTTATGGGACCTTAACGCTTAAAGGTATATTGCCCCTTATACAACTTTATCCTCTGGCACTTTTCTTTTGCACTATGCACTTTAAATTGTACCACATTGTATCTACTTGTTGTTTTGCACATTGCCTGATTAATTTATTATATATTTGACAGAACTTGATAATTATTTATTGCTTGGTACTACTGCACACTTCTTGTTTACATAATACATTTCTTAAATCTCTTGCACCTGAGGCCTTTTATTGGGCTAACATTACCCTTGAGGGTTACTTTATATATACAGGGTGGTCCTAAAGTAGGTGGACAGAAAATAATAACAATTATTTTGATTTATATATAAAATTATATTTACTAACACAAGCATACCATTGACAATTAAATTTTATTCTGAACAATAATACAAAAGCCTTTAAATTTTATCAACGCAGGTGCTCGAACTGTTTTCCATCACAATTTGCACAGCTTTGAAGTCTGCCTGTTACGCTTCATCAAACATTTTTCCGCTAGTCTCTTTGGGTATTAATTTCTTGAAATGCATCTCTTATGTAATTTTTCAAATCACTGACACTTTTTGGTTTTCGACTATAAACTTTGTCCTTGAGTACTCCACAAAAGAAAAAATCCATTGGGGTCAAGTCTGGTGGACGTGACGGCCAATCAATTGGGCCTCTTCAGCCAATCCATTTATTAGGAAATGTTTCATCAAGATACTCGCGGACTACTCTTGAATAATGTGGAGGGGCCCCATCTTGTTGGAAATAAAGGTCATTTAAATTAGGCTGTTGCTGTAACTGGGGAACAACTTGATTCATTAGAATTTTGAGATACTTATCTTCTGTGACTGTTCCATCAAAAAAAATGGTCCAAAAACACCAAAACTTGAAATACCACCCCAAACACTGACACCAGGCTCATTTAGTTGTTGCTCTAATGTTAAATGCATGGTCTCATTATACCAGTAAATACAATTATGTCTGTTAATATGGCCAGATAATTTGAAAGAAGCTTCATCACTCCACATAATGTTATCTAAAATTACTGGATTTTCTTTAATTTCGTTAGGCATAATCTCACTAAATTGCAGCCGCCTGTCTGGATCATCCTCCAATAAACTATGAATTAGACGTGGACGATAAGCTTTCCACCCAATAGATTTCAGGATTCGCATGATGGAAGCTCGTGAAATTCCCAATTCTAAAGAGACTCTTCTGGTGGACTTTTTTGGACTCTGAACAAATGTTTCAGCAACAAGTTGTTTATTATTTTCTGTACAGGCTGTTTTGGGTCGACCAGTTTTTGGAGCATTACGGATTGAGCCAGTGGCATCGAATTTGTCACGAATGCGGTAAATGGTTTGTCTCTTTGGGGCTTGAGTATCAAATGTTTCAACCCAGTTTGCTCTAACTGTTTCAGCATTTTGAGATTTCCAATACTCTTTTAAAATCCATTTTCTTTGATCTGTATTTAAATTATTTGCCATTTTGGGGGAGATTTATCTGTGAAAACTGGATCTGTGAAACTGACTCAGTTGCCCTTAGCAACCAATCAGATTCCACCTTTCATTTTCCAAAGAATCTGTGAAGAATGAAAAGTGGAATCTGATAGGTTGCTAAGGACAACTGAGTCAGTTTCACTTTACACCATGTTTGATAAATCTCCCCCTTCATAACCCTATTACACATACTGTCCACCTACTTTTGGACCACTCTGTATATACATAATTGTATTTTCATATTTTTTTTTCCCGTTCATTCTTTGGTCCTGTATAGGTGCACATTCTTTTTAAGTATATGAACTTTCTGTATCTCCTTTTTTGCCACCATGACTAATCAATAATCGAAATAAAATTAATAAGATTAACATTCTAATTCTCTGTTTGGAGTTTTCTGTCATTCCAGTTTTTGTTTTTTGGGTTAGTTCTTATATATTAAGTGGTGTCCACTTTTTTATTCACTGTTCACTAGAGATGAGCGACTTTGCCTTTTTTAGGGTCGAGTCGGGTTTCGTGAAACCCGACTTTCTCAAAAGTCAGGTCGAACGAAGTCGGCCGACTAACAGAAAAGGTCGGGTCGGAGTCGAAAATCGAACCCCAATGCAAGTCAATGGGGAATAAAAGTCGGCAGGGAGTGGAGGACAGTAAACACACCTACAGTGCCCATTTCAATGCCAACGACATCAATTCTTATTACTTAAGATTGTCAACTTTAATTTACTTTATAATAATAGTAACGCATTGAAAACTGGAGGTTATTTGGCTAAAGTTGTGGGGGGGGGGCAGGGCTGGCTCCAGGTTTTCGTGGGCCCCTGGCAAAAGAGTCTCATTGGGCCCCTTTAACACAATTCATGATGCTCCGATACGGCACAGAAATATAGGTATAGTATAATGCCAAATACTTCACTTCTTACATTACATGACTGATATCTATTTTAAATTCTACAATAGCTCAAAAACCGGACAGTATATTCCTCCATACAGTATTATGGCCACCACATAGTGCGCCATACAGAATAATGAGCCCCATATATTGCTCCATACAGAATGGGCTCCATATAATGCTCCATACAGAACAGGCCCCATATGCGCTCCATATGATGCTCCATGTATAAAGGGCCCTATATGATGCCCCATAAATAATGCTCTAGTATATGATGGGCCACATATATGGTGCTCCAGTGTGTGATGAGCCCCATATAATGCTCCAAACATAATGGTCCCCACATATAATGCTCCATGTATAATGGTCTCCATGTGATACTCCATATATAATGGGCCCCATATGATGCTTCAGTATATGATGTGCCCCATGGATGATTGTCCAGTGTATAATGGGCCCTATCTATGATGCTTAAGTGTATGATGGGCCCCATATATAATTCTCCAGTGTATAATGCTCCCAATATATTGCTCCAACCATTAAAAGAAATGAACTATCTCTCCTTGCTGGGCACTGCTTTACTCTGGACTCCTCAGCGTCGCCATCTTCCAGCTCTCTGCACTGTGACTGTTCAGGCAGCGGGTGCACAGACGTGACATTATCGCGTTCTCTGACCTAAATGTCACTGTCAGGAAACGCGGAAGACGTCACAGTGGTGGAGCAGGGAGAGGTAAGTATTGCAAGTGCTGGGGCCCAGAGCAAGCAGGGGGGGCAAACTCGTAGGCCGCCGGGAACTGGCATAGGGCCCCTCATAGCACGCCGGTGTCTCTGACGGCGAGTGGGCCCCCCCACATGCTCAGGGCCCGGCACTTGACCAGGTGCGCCACGTGCTGACGCCAGCCCTGAGGGGGGGGCAGCCCATTTAAGGAGGTGGAAAAAGTGGCATATGTTGAGGTGTAGGCTGGACGTTCAGCAGCTGAAAATGGAGGAATTGGAGAAGTCGGAGGAAGAGGAGGACAATGGCAACCTATGTGTCATCAGGGGAAGGTGGTAAAAAATCCTTTGAAACGCAGCCATGGTTCATTTTAATGAAGGTGAGATTACCTACATTTTGGGTCGACAGCTGGTCCTTCTTTCTGTCAGGATTGATCCAGCAGCATTTAAGACTCTTTCTGATAGCACACTACCAGCAAGGCAAGCGAGCTCCTGTAAGCCATATTGTTCCAATTCAGGCCATGTGTCCAGTTTACAGGCCCAGTAGTCAAAGGGGAATGAACTGTGAGGGAGAACATCGATAGTGGAGAAGAGGTAATTTTGAACCAGAGTTGACAACTGTTGTCTCCTGTCTGTTGCATTCGATTCAGTATTAACAGTCGTGTGAGCATTACTTGAGAAATCAGACCACAACATGGTCATGAAACCCCTGTCTCCATCACCACTTCGGCTGTGTGCACCACGAACACCTCTTCCATTTGGCCCAGTACGGCTCGTGGTGGAACCTGCACCGCTGCTGTGTGCTGGGAATGCCTCTAACAAATGGTTTACTTGTTGCTTGTTTGTTCGCCAATATTAGCTCTAGGTTCTCCTGTGGCATGATGTTCTGTAATTTGCCTTTATAGCGTGGATCGAGGATGCTGGCCAACCAGCAGTCGTCATCCTTCATAATTTTGGCAATGCGGAGGTCCCTTTTTAGGATCCGCAAGACATAATCACACATGTGGGCCAATGTTCCAGGTGTCAATGATGCACTGCCAGTGGTGGGTGAAGGAGCACTTTCTGCCAAATTCACATCCCTCCAGTCACGCACAAACCCTGTACATGACCTTGGCAAGCCAACATTTTCTCTTGCCCCCTGAGAAGCATCATCCTCCCAAAATAATCATCCTCCTCATCCTCACCCTCCTCCTCTTCCTCTTCTTCCTCCACCTCGTCCAGGAAAGTTACCTGAGCAGACAATGCCTGACTGTCATGAAGGCTTCCATCCTCCTCCTCCTCCGCTGCTGATGCCTGATCCTTAATATGCGTCAAAGATTGCATGAGCAGACGCATAAGTGGAATGCTCATGCTGATGATGGCGTCGTCTGCGCTTACCAGCCATGTGCATTCCTCAAAACACTGAAGGACTTTAGAGAGTTCTTTCAGCTTTGACCACTGCATACCCGACAACTCCATTTCCGCCCTCAAACTGCCTGCCCGTGTATCCTCCCACAAATGCATTACAGCCTGCCTCTGTTCGCACAGCCTCTCAACCATGTGCATGGTGGAGTTCCACCTTGTTGCAACGTCTATGATTAGGCGGTGCTTGGGGAGGTGGAGCGATCGCTGCAGCCTCTGCATATGAATGGAGTCTATAGGCGAGCGACGAATGTGTGAGCACAGTCTTCGCACCTTATGGAGCAGGGCTGGTAACTCTGGATAATTATTTATGAAGCACTGCACCACTAGGTTCAAGGTGTGAGCCAGGCAAGGTATATGTCTGAGTTTTGCCAGGGCTATGGCCACCACAAAATTACATCCGTTATCACTGACTACCTTGCCTGGCTCAAGATGTAGACTGCCCAGCCATGACTCAGTTTCTCACTGCAAGTAGTCGGCCAGTACCTCCGCGGTGTGTCTGTTGTCGCCCAAAGACATCATTTTTAAAACAGCCTGCTGACGCTTACCACTAGCTGATCGATAGTGGGACACCTCGTGTGCAACACTGGCAGCTGCGGATGGAGTGCTCGTGGGACTGCGCTCTTTCGATGAGCTTTTGCTTCTGGAGGAGGAGGAGCGTCCAACGCCTACAGCCAACTGTTGCCTATACCGTGGGCTAGGCAGCACTGTCCCACCACTGCTGTCCCCTGTGAACCCTGCATCCACCACATTAACCCAGTGCGCAGTGATTGACACATAATGGCCCTGGCCATGCCTACTGGCCCAAGCATCTGTTGTGAGGTGCACCTTTCCACTCACTGATTGTTTGAGTGCATGGACAATGCGGTCTTTCACATGCAGGTGGAGGGCAGGGATAGCTTTTCTAGAAAAGAATTGCGGACTGGGTAGGTCATAGTGTGGGACAGCGTAGGCCATGAGCTCTCGGAACGCTGCGCTTTCAACCAAACGGAAGGGCATCATCTCTAATGAGATCAGTTTGACAATCTAGGCATTCAAAGCCAGTGAGGTTTTGTAGTCCGTCCACACTTGCAAGTGCATGGTGTTTAAATGTCTAAGCATGCAACTGGTATTCAATTTTCGGAGATTTTTCCTTCAGCTAAAGGTCTTTCCGCACTTCTTACAGATAACCTTGGCCTCATCAATAGGATTTTGGTCAAAAAAGTGCCACACTGCACTCTTCCTACTATGGGATAAATTTTCAGGGCTTTCATGCTGTGCTAATTTGACCATCGGGCCAAGCTGACCTGCAACTCATTTTGTTTTTTAACATGTTTTTGGACTGCTAGGGGCCTGCTAGATAACCGCAGCTGCGATGTCGATGCCTGCCGCGGATCCTCCTCCTCTTCTGAGCTGTTGCCACATCACCCTCTTTCCCCAATGGATGCCAATCCGGATCAACAACTGGGTCATCCATCACCTCCTCTTCAGTTTCATCTGCACCTTCCTCTGTGTCACCATGTAAGGTGTTAGAGTATGCGGGAGGGGGCACCTGAGTTTCATCAGGGTCAGATTCTGGCTCAGTAGACTGTGAGTGCAATGCAGTGCTCTGGGTGAATGTACCAGTAGAATCAGATAGCAATGGCTGTGCATCAGTGCACTCCATGTCATATTCATCTTGGACTGGGGAATTCAATATTTGACTTGATAACTCAGGCATGGTATGTGAAAATAGCTCCATGGAGTAATCTGAAGTGTGGCCTGCCGCATCCTTCACTTTTGGTGGGGGTGAAGGACACAAGGAAAGGTGTTGTTCCTGACCAGGAGCCTGCACTGACGACTCAGTGCTTGCATTTTTTGAAACTTCAGAAGAGGAGCTAGAGGCTGTTTCGGCAATCTAAGCCAAAACCTGTTCCTGATGCTCCGGCTTTAAAAGCGGTTTACCTACTCCAAGAAAAGGGAGCCTTCCAGGACTTCGGGAGCGAGATGATGACGCAGGCTCAACACCTCCTGCCTTAGGTGCTATTGTGTTTTTGGCACTACCAGCAGATGCACCACCACCACCACCATCAGTACCAGCTGACCCCCCCGCCCACGTCCGCGGCCTCTTCCACCATACTTCCTCATGTTTGGGAAAATGTACCAAAAATACCAGCAGATATATGGTACTGTATGAGGAGCGTACAGCTGTATATGGCGTAGGGGAAAATTTAAATCTCAATATATATTTCCGGAGTCACAAATAGACACTCACTCAGTATGGATTTGACCGTAATACAAAGAGCAGATATACGGTACTGTATCAGAAGCGGACAGCTGTATACGGTTTTGGGGAAAATTTAAATCTCCATATATATTTCTGGAGTCACACACAGACACTCACTCAGTATGGATTTGACCGTAATACAAAGAGCAGATATACGGTACTGTCTCAGAAGCGTACAGCTGAATACGGTGTAGGGGAAAATTGCAATCTCCGTATATATTTCCGGAGTCACACACAGACGCTTACGCAGTATGGATTTGACCGTAATACAAAGAGTAGATATACGGTACTGTTTCAGAAGTGTACAGCTGTATATGGTGTAGGGGAACATTGCAATCTCCGTATATATTTCCGGAGTCACACACAGACGCTCACTCAGTATGGATTTCACCGTAATACGAACAGCAGATATAAGGTACTGTCTCAGAAGCATACATGTCAGGAATCGAACCCAGTGTCTCTTGTCCACCGGCCGGCAGCTCTACCATCTGAGCTATTCTGCTGGCTACAAAGTTCCTTGCTGAACCCAGATACAATTGACTGTTCTTCCTGATCGGCTTCACTCAGTGCTCTCTCGTTTGGCCTCTGATTGCCAATTACACGCCCTATATAAACCTGGCCCTGTGGGTGTGTCATTGCGAGATTATTGTGCTCTTAGCCTTTAGTCAAGCATTCCCTGCTGTTCCTGCTGCTACAAACACTGCTCTCCTGTGAACTGACCTCGGCCTGCCCTTCTGACTACGCTCTCCGCCTGATCCATTGCTACAAACACTGCTCTCCTGTGAACTGACCTCGGCCTGCCACCTGACTACGTTATCTGCCTGCTCCTCTGCTACCGAACTGCCTTTCCTGTGTACCGACCTCCGGCTGCCACCTGACTACGTTATCTGCCTGCTCCTCTGCTACCGAACTGCCTTTCCTGTGTACCAACCTCGGCCTGCCCTTCTGACTACGCTCTCCGCCTGATCCATTGCTACAAACACTGCTCTCCTGTGAACTGACCTCGGCTGCCACCTGACTACGTTATCTGCCTGCTCCTCTGCTACCGAACTGCCTTTCCTGTGTACCGACCTCGGCCTGCCACCTGACTGCGCTACCTGCCTCTGCTTTCCCTAGTGTTTGCAGTAACATCGGCTCCAACCCAGATGGGATCTTGACAGAATAATCTCGCACCAAAATGGAGTCCGCTGTGAACACCCTGAGGCGGCAAGTTACGGAGCTTCAAAGTTTTTGTACTGACTCTCAAGGAAAATATTCCAAGTTACAAACTGATTTCACGGTGCTACAACAGGAAGTAATTGAGCTACAAAAACAACTTCTGGACGTGCGCAATTCAGGGTCCGAATCAAACGCGCGGCTGCCGCTGCCTGCAAAGTTCAGTGGGGATCGCCAGCAGTACCGAGGATTCCTCAATCAATGCCGCATATACTTCCAGATGCAACCTGCTCCCTTTACCAGTGAGAGGAAGAAAGTATTTTTCATGATAAATCTCCTGACGGATGAAGCTCTTGCTTGGGCTTCACCTTATGTAGAAAAGGACTATGGCCTCCTTAATGACCTGGAAGCTTTCATCGCAGCTATGAATCAAGTTTTTGATGACCCAAACCGCTGTGCGACAGCAGAAACCAAATTACATAATTTGCGCCAAGGACGTCGCTCTGTTGCGGAATATGCATCGGAGTTCCGTCGCTGGGTGGCCGACACCACCTGGAATCCAGAGGCCCAGAGAAGTCAATTTCGACGAGGGTTATCAGAACCAGTGAAAGATGAGCTTGCCAGGGTTGAGACCCCTGACCAGTTGGAGGACTTTATTCAACTATATATCCGGATAGACCAGAGACTTACTGAAAGGAGAAAGGAGAGACTGCGAGCACTTGGGAATAGCCCTGGCTTCTCATTTTCAGCATCAGACCACCAGAAAAGACGCAAGGCGTGTCTGAACCGATGCAGATCGACGTCATCTGAAGACCAGTCTCTGCACAGGAGAAGGAGAGGCGACGTGCAGAACATCTCTGCCTCTATTGTGGGGACCCTGGACACTATGCCATCAACTGTCCTAAGAAAAAGACTATAGCCTTTACCACAACAGGTCTGCCAGCAATATGGACCTTTCTCAGCAGTCGGATTCCATCTTGCAGACTATCTCATCAGTAACGCCAGAAATAGACAAAATACATACTACATCATCTCATTTTGTAATCCCCATTCAGGTTGTAATGGGCACCCAAAAAATACAATGCTCTGCCCTGTTGGATTCGGGAGCAGGAGGAAATTTTATGGACTTAAAATTTACACGTGATAATAATATTTCCAGTAGGACCAAATCCACACCAATTGAAATGGAAACTGTGGATGGATCACCCTTGTCTTCTGGAACTGTCACGCATGAGACAATCGAACTGGAGATTTGTATCGAACCGGATCATCATGAAGCTGTCAGTTTCCACCTTATTTCATCTCCGAAATTTCCGGTTATTCTAGGGATCCCCTGGTTTTCAGGCCATAACCCTTCTATCAACTGGGCATCAAGGACCATCACCTTTCCATCTGACTACTGTAAGAATAATTGTCATAAGGAACCCCCTGTTCTCCAACAAGTCCAAATCTCTGAGATTTCGCATGAGAAGGAAGAGAAACTACCACCTCAACATCAGCAGTTCTCTGATGTCTGCAGTAAGAAGAAAGCAGATCAATTACCTCCTCACCGTCCTTACGACTGTCCCATTGAATTGCTGCCAGGAGCAACCATTCCATTTGGACGGATTTACAATCTTTCCGAACCTGAATTGAAGGTATTAAGAAAGTTCCTGGATGAAAATTTAGAGAAAGGCTTTATTCGACCTTCCACATCTCCAGCTGGGGCACCCCTGTTCTTTGTTGAAAAGAAAGACTCCACTTTGCGGCCATGTATTGACTACAGAGAGATGAATAATATCACTGTCAAGAATCGCTACCCGCTACCCTTGATTCCTGAACTATTTGAGAGACTCCGTTCTGCGAAAATCTTTACGAAGCTGGATCTTAGAGGGGCTTACAACCTCATACGGATTCACCCAGGAGATGAGTGGAAGACCGCCTTCAGAACGAGATATGGACATTTTGAATCTCTGGTTATGACCTTTGGCCTTAGCAATGCCCCAGCCACCTTTCAACATTTTATTAATGATGTATTTTGAGATTTCTTGGACCAATTCGTTGTGGCTTATCTCGATGACATTCTTATATTTTCAGACACCTTGGAAGAGCATCGCAGGCACGTCCAGTTAGTCTTGGAACGACTACAGGAGAACCATCTTTACATTAAACTTGAAAAATGTGAGTTTGAACAAACCAGTATCCAATTTCTGGGATATATCATCTCCCCAGAAGGTCTGAGCATGGATCCCGGCAAAATCAATGCTGTAGTGGACTGGCCTGTTCCAAGAAATTTAAAAGACGTCCAGCGTTTCATAGAATTTGCAAATTTTTACCGAAAATTTATAAAGAACTTTTCACGGATCATACTACCAATTACTACACTAACAAAAAAGACCAAAGCATTTTTCTGGTCTCCGGAGGCACAGGAGGCTTTTGACAAATTGAAAACTCTTTTACGTCTGCTCCATTGTTAGTACACCCAAATCCCGAATTGCCATTTACTGTCGAAGTGGACGCCTCGGACTCTGCAGTGGGAGCCATTCTGTCTCAGCGAGTTGGGGATAAAATGCAACTTCACCCATGTGCGTTTCTTTCCCACACCATGTCATCTGCAGAAAAGAACTACGACATCGGTAATAAAGAACTGTTAGCCATTAAAGTTGCCTTCTCCGAATGGAGACATCTTTTGGAAGGTGCCAATCACCCTGTGACTGTCCTCACGGACCACAAGAATCTTGAATTCCTCCGTACAGCAAAAAGATTGTCTGCAAGACAAGCACGATGGGCCTTATTTTTCTCAAGATTCAATTTTCTAATTTCTTACCGGCCTGGTTCAAGAAATGGCAAGGCTGACGCCCTGTCCAGGATGTGTTCGGAACCTCAGGAGAGGTCTAGTAATGACGATACAATTCTAGGCCCTAAAAAATTTTTTGGGAATATTGCACTCTAGAGGACTGTGTAATAGAATTAAAGATGGATATCAAGAGGACTCTTTCCTTAACCATCCTTCGGAAGACGTCGATCTTTCATTCAAAGAGGGGTTTTGGATGCAGAAACACAAAATATATGTACCTGAATCTTCTCGCCTTGAAGTCCTCAAAAGTGTCCATGATTCTAAACTGGCAGGACATCCTGGAGTTGCAAAAACACAAGACTTACTACTTCGTTTCTTTTGGTGGCCTAATTGTAGGAAGGATGTGAGGAAATATGTTTCAACCTGTTTAACATGCGCACGAAACAAGACCCCACGATCGTCTCCTCTAGGACTCTTGCAACCACTCCCAGTTCCATCCAGGCCTTGGGGATCTATTTCCATGGATTTTATTGTGGAACTACCCCCTTCCAAACAGATGACCGTCATCCTTGTCATAGTGGACCGACTCACAAAAATGGCCCACTTTATTCCAACTGAAGGAATTCCTACTGCTGAAAAAACTGCAGAACTGATAATCAAAGAGGTATTCAGGTTACATGGAATTCCTGACAGCGTGGTGTCTGACAGAGGCGTTCAGTTTACGTCAAAATTTTGGAAGTAGTATAAGAAGACTCGGCACTCAACTTAAGTAGATGGTGGTTATATTTATTGTAGTCGGTGATGCCAAACGTTTCGGTCCTCAAGGACCTTCAACAGTGACTGTACAAAAATAATGGTGAATAAATTAAATCTTATGTTGCAAAGGCTAAATAAAGTATAAACACGTGGTCTTGAGGATTAATATTGCAAAGAAAGGACATAGAAGAAAGCACAATAATGGTTCAGTCGTTTCAATGTTGTACAGGATGTACATCCTGTACAACATTGAAACGACTGAACCATTATTGTGCTTTCTTCTATGTCCTTTCTTTGCAATATTAATCCTCAAGACCACGTGTTTATACTTTATTTAGCCTTTGCAACATAAGATTTAATTTATTCACCATTATTTTTGTACAGTCACTGTTGAAGGTCCTTGAGGACCGAAACGTTTGGCATCACCGACTACAATAAATATAACCACCATCTACTTAAGTTGAGTGCCGAGTCTTCTTATACAACTTTTGGTTTGGGCACCTACTCTGGCACCTCCACATACTGCAGTGCACACGTTCATTCTCTTACAAAAAATTTTGGAAGAGTTTCTGTACAGCCTTGGAAGTCACGGTGAATCTTTCTACCGCTTTCCATCCTCAGTCCAATGGCCAGACGGAGAGAACGAACCAGACTTTGGAACAATACCTCCGTTGCTTCATTTCCTATCTTCAGGATGACTGGGTGGATTATTTACCAACAGCAGAGTTTGCCTACAACAACTCCATACATAGCGCTACATCTCAAACCCCATTTTTTGCTAATTATGGAGTACATCCAGTATTTATCCCTAATCTGCCAGTGAACACTCCCATTCCTGCTGTTAATGACAGGCTTGCAAAATTACAGGAATCTCAGAAGGAATTATCAGAGATATTACTCAAGACCCAGGAAGTATATAAGGAAGCAGCAGATAAATATCGGAGAGTGCCCCCTGCTCTTCAGGTTGGAGACAAAGTTTGGCTGTCCACTAAAAACCTTAAGACACATGTGCCATCCTCCAAATTGGGTCAGAAAATCATTGGACCTTTTCAAATTTCTGCAAAAATTAACCAGGTTGCTTTTCGTTTAAGACTTCCCAACAATCTAAAGATTCATCCAGTATTTCACATATCCTTGCTCAAACCCTTCTGTGAAAACACGTTTCCAGGAAGAATTCAGCCACCTCCTCCACCAGAAAGGATCCGTGGTGAAGAAGAATACATTGTGGATAAGATTCTGGACTCCCGAAAATTCAGAGGTAAACTGCAGTATCTGGTGCAATGGGAAGGTTACGGACCAGAGGAAAATTCATGGGAACCAAAGGACAACGTCCATGCTCCTGGACTTACAAGAGCCTTTCATCAGAGGTACCCAGATAAGCTAGCTCCTGAGATGTCCAGAGGCCATCCTGGAAGGAGGGGAGTACTGTCAGGAATCGAACCCAGTGTCTCTTGTCCACCGGCCGGCAGCTCTACCATCTGAGTTATTCTGCTGGCTACAAAGTTCCTTGCTGAACCCAGATACCATTGACTGTTCTTCCTCATCGGCTTCACCCAGTGCTCTCTCGTTTGGCCTCTGATTGCCAATTACACGCCCTATATAAACCTGGCCCTCTGGGTGTGTCATTGCGAGATTATTGTGCTCTTAGCCTTTAGTCAAGCGTTCCCTGCTGTTCCTGCTGCTACAAACACTGCTCTCCTGTGAACTGACCTCGGCCTGCCCTTCTGACTACGCTCTCCCCCTGATCCATTGCTACAAACACTGCTCTCCTGTGAACTGACCTCGGCCTGCCACCTGACTACGTTATCTGCCTGCTCCTCTGCTACCGAACTGCCTTTCCTGTGTACCGACCTCCGGTGCCACCTGACTACGTTATCTGCCTGCTCCTCTGCTACCGAACTGCCTTTCCTGTGTACCGACCTCGGCCTGCCCTTCTGACTACGCTCTCCGCCTGATCCATTGCTACAAACACTGCTCTCCTGTGAACTGACCTCGGCTGCCACCTGACTACGTTATCTGCCTGCTCCTCTGCTACCGAACTGCCTTTCCTGTGTACCGACCTCGGCCTGCCACCTGACTATGCTACCTGCCTCTGCTTTCCCTAGTGTTTGCAGTAACATCGGCTCCAACCCAGACGGGATCTTGACAGTACAGCTGTATACGGTGTAAGGGAAAATTGCAATCTCCGTATATATTTCTGGAGTCACACACAGATAGTCAGCATGTATTTGTCCGTGATACCAGCCGGTACACGGTAGTGTGTGAGTAGCGTACAGCTCTATACGGTGTTGGAAAAAATGAACGGTAGGTAAGTGTGCAGAAAAAAAGAATCAAAGTATTAGTGCTGTGTAAAAAGCAGTCTGCACAGAAGTGTACACACAGCAATATCAGACAGCCTAATAACAAGTGCTGCTGCACACAAGAAAATCCTCCCCTGTCACTGCACACTAACTGTACAGCACAATTGCTATCAGCACAAGCACAGAAGAACTTCTCTTTCCTGCCCTAACTCTCTCCCTACTGATAAACAGCGTCAGCAACCTCTCCCTACTGTTAATATCGGCAGAGGTAAAATGGAGGTCGACGCTCAGGGCTTTTATAGACACTATGACACCCCCCAAAGCAAGCCAATCACTGTAATGCCCTTCTCTAAGATGGTGGTGGACTCTGCCCATGTCATCTCGTTGCCCACAGTGTAAGTCCTTGCTCATTGGCTGAAAAAAGGCACCTGCAAGCATTATGGGAAAACTGACTTGGGCGCTCGGGTCGACGACCGCATGGCCGACTGCACGCTAAGGTCGGGTTTCGGCCAACGAAACCCGACTTTGGCAAAAGTCGGCGACTTTTGAATCTGACCGACCTGTTTCACTCAACTCTACTGTTCACCAGATAGATCACATCACTTTCATTATGGTAGATGTGAGGATATGAATATTTTCTTAGAAATATATATATTTGATTAATTCTTTTTTTATATATATTTTGTGATCTCTGGTGTCTGTTTTACTTTTACTTAAGTCAACCAAAGAAAGCATATAAGTCAAAAAGATTAATGTTTGCACTATAACTTACCAAGAATGATTACTCTAGAGCAGTGGTCCCCAACCTTTTTTGCACCAGGGACCGGCTTCAAGCAAGACCATTCTTCCATGGCCCGGCAGGGCGGGGATGGAGGTGGGGCTTTGGTCATAAGGGGGTGGGGCTATGGACGGGGTTGTAGTTTAGTAGTAGTGCATTCTTATCATTCTTATCTTATATACAAGGCTCTGCTCCCACCCTCTTAAACATGGCTCCGATCCCACCCTATATACATGGCTCCTCTCCCACCCTATATACAAGGCTCTGCTCCCACCCTCTTATACATGGCTCTGCACCCTCCCTGTATACAAGGCTCCGCTCCCACCCTCTTATACATGGCTCCGCTCCCACTATGGCTCTGCTCCCACCCTCGTATACATGGCTCCGCTCCCACCCTCTTATACATGGCTCTGCACCCTCCCTGTATACAAGGCTCCTCTCCCACCCTATATACATGGCTCCTCTCCCACCCTATATACATGGCTCCTCTCTCACCCTATATACATGGCTCCTCTCCCACCCTATATACATGGCTCCGCTCCCACCCTATATACATGGCTCCTCTCCCACCCTATTTACATGGCTCCTCTCCCACCCTGTATACAAGGCTCCGCTCCCACTATGGCTCCGCACCCTCCCTTGTATACAAGGCTCCTCTCCCACCCTCTCCTGGGCTCCCCCGTCATCCCTGTCATACTTACCCTCCTCGCTCCATCGCTGAACTTCCCAGCATCCCTGTCGGCGCCGGCAGCTTCCTCCTTTGTGGTGCGGTCACGTAGTACCGCTCATTAAGGGCATGAATATGGATGCCACGCCTATGGGAGTGGCATCGCGTCCATATTCATGCCCTTAATGAGCGGTACTACGTCACCGCTCAGTGCTGGATGAAGCTGCCACGGCCGGGACAGGGATCGCAGCGGCGGAAGGTGAGTATCGATGATGGAGCCGGCGACTGCAGCTGTCACTACAGCGCTACAGCCACCGGCTCCATGTGGGTCCAGCGTTCTGTGCCGTGGCTCCGCGGCCCGGCATCAGAACTGCTACGGCCCGGTGGTGGGCCGCGGATCGGCGGTTGGGGACCCCTGCTCTAGAGCATAGGAATTGCATTGCTGCCATAGAAAATGGGAGAAAAAAATTGAAAAAAACGTTATATAGTATATATATGAAGTATGCATCTGCAAAAATTGTTATGAAAAAAGGAAGGTTCTTAGTGCATAGATTGGCCAATATATGTGTGCCCAATTACCATGTCAAGGTGTCCTTCGTAAATTGGGTCCCTGTCCTGTAACGTCACCTCTGTTGGGCAAAAAAGTTTACAATTCATGGGGCAGGAATTGACCAGCTAATCTGCTTAAAATCACCTGTGGCTAATCGGAGTGGGAGTGCACATGTCCAAAAGGCTTTGATACAAACAGACAAAAAGAAGGACCAGCACATCTAAGCTAGTGTGAATAGGCGCCAACCAAAGAAAGCATATAAGTCAAAAAGATTAAGGTTTGCATCATAACTTACCAAGAATGATTACTCTAGAGCATAAGAATTGCATTGCTGCCATTGAAAATGGGAGGAAAAAATTAAAAAAGCGTTATATGATGTATATATGAAATATACATCTGCAAAAATTGCTATGAAGAAAGGAAGGTTCTTAGCGCATAGACTGGCCAATATATGTGTGTCCAATTACCATGTCAAGGTGTCCTTCATAAATTGCGTCCCTGTCCTGTAATGTCACCTCTCTTGGGCAAAAAAGTCTACAATTTATGGGGCAGGAATGGACCAGCTAATCTGCTTAAAATCACCTGTGGCTAATGGGAGTAGGAGTGCACATGTCCAAAAGGCTTTGATACTAATAGACAAAAAGAAGGACTAGCACATCTAAGCTAGTGTGAATAGGCGCCAACCAAAGAAAGCATATATGTCAAAAAGATTAAGGTTGAGCTCACGTGTCAGCTGTATACAGTGCCTTGCAAAAGTATTCAGCCCCCTGGAACTTTTCAACCTTTTCCCACATATCATGCTTCAAACATAAAGATAACAAATGTTAATTTTTGGTGAAGAATCAACAAGTGGGACACAATTGTGAAGTTGAACGAAATGTATTGTTTTTTTTTATTTTTGTGAAAATACAAAAACTGAAAATTGGAGCGTGCAAAATTATTCGACCACTTTAACTTAATACTTTGTTGCGCCACCTTTTGCTGCAATTATAGCTGCAAGTCGCTTGGGGTGTGTCTAAATCAGTTTTGTACATTGAGAGACTGAAATTCTTGCCCATTCTTCCTTGGAAAACAGCTCTAGCTCAGTGAGGTTGGATGGAGGTTGTTTGTGAACAGCAGTTTTCAGCTTTTTCCATAGATTCTCGATTGGATTCAGGTCTGGACTTTGACTCGGCCATTCTAACACTTGGATACGTTTATTTGAGAACCATTCCATTGTAGAGTTTGCTTTATGTTTAGGATCATTGTCTTGTTGGAAGACAAATCTCCATCCCAGTCTCAGGTCTTTTGCAGACTCCAACAGGTTTTCTTCAAGAATGGTCCTGTATTTGGCTCCATCCATCTTCCCATCAATTTGAACCAGCTTCCCAGTCCCTGCTGAACAAAAGCAGGCCCAAACCATGATGATGCCACCATCATGTTTGACAGTGGTGATGGTGTGTTCAGGGTGATGAGCTGTGTTGCCATTACGCCAAATATATCGTTTTGCATTGTTGCCAAAAAATTTGATTTTGGTTTCATCTGACCAGAGCACCTTCTTCCACATGTTTGGTGTGTCTCCCCGGTGGCTTGTTGCAAACTTTAAATTACACTTTTTATGGATATCTTTGAGAAATGGCTTTTCTCGTGCCACTCTTCCATAAAGGCCAGATTTGTGCTGTGCACGACTGATTATTGTCCAATGGACAGACTGTCCCACCTCAGCTGTAGATCTCTGCAGTTCATCCAGAGTGATCATGGGCCTCGTGGCTACATCTCTGATCAGTTTTCCCATTGTTTGAGATGAAAGTTTAGAGGGATGGCCGGGTCTTGGTAGATTTGCAGTGGTATGATACTCCTTCCATTTCAATATGATCGCTTGCACAGTGCTCCTTAGGATGTTAAAAGTTTTGGAAATCATTTTGTATCCAAATCCGGCTTTAAACTTCTCCACAACAGTATCACGGACCTGCCTGTTGTGTTCATTGGTCTTCATGATGCTCCCTGTGCTTCAAACAGAACCCTGAGACTGTCACAGAGCAGGTGCATTTATATGGAGACTTTATTACACACAGGTGGATCATATTTATCATCATTAGTCATTTAGGACATCATTGGATCATTCAGAGATCCACAATGAACTTCTGGTGTGAGTTTGCTGCACTGAAAGTAAAGGGGCCGAATAATATTGCACGCCCCATTTTTCAGTTTTTGTATTTCCGCAAAAATTTAATATAACCAATAAATTTCATTCAACTTCACAATTGTGTCCCACTTGCTTTGATTCTTCACCAAAAATTAACATTTGGTATCTTTATGTTTGAAGCATGATATATGGAAAAAGGTTGAAAAGTTCCAGGGGGCCGAATACTTTCGCAAGGCACTGTATATCAGCTGACATATGACCGGAAAGGTTCGGGCTCCGGCGCTGATGGGGACGGGGGAGTCCGACATTTGCGTACTATTACGCCCGATGTCAGAAAGGGGTTAAAGTGGAGAACTAAGGGTCCGCCAGACTTCTACTAGTAAATTCTGATCCATGTTCTAGTATTTACTAGTGAAGGTAATATAGGCACTTTCGTTGTAGCACTTAAAGAGGACCTGTCACCAAGTCAAAATAGTAAATTTTTGGTTTTATTTTATTCCTGCTTCTGCAATGAGTATTCTGCTTTTTGGTGTGTTTATTTAAATTTGTCACATGGTTCCAGAGATATAGGCATTTTTAGTTGATAATAATTCTATTATTCTTATGAGAATCCTCTGAGCAACACCCCCTTGGTAAATACCTTACGAATTATCATAAAATAAAAAGACATATCTCTGGAAATGTGTTCAGATTTAGAAAAAAAAAAAAGAAAACCATAATACACAAGAAAGCAGTGGGAATAAAATAAGAGCAAAATCTGGCTCTTTTGACCTGTTCACAGGTACACTTTAAAGTGCCCATACACTTAAGATAAATGTCAGCTGAACACTCAATCGGCCAATATTAATCTTTCCTTATGCTCCCATGCACATTTACATTCAGCCAACTGTACATGTGTTTTCAATTTTGCGTCGAGAGTAAACTACGGTTAGTGGACTCTTAGGCCACAGTCACATGTTCAGTATTTGGTCAGTATTTTACATCAGTATTTGTAAGCCAAAACCCGGAGTGGACCAGTCAGAGGGAAAGTATAATAGAAACACGTCACCACGTCTGTATATATTACCCACTCCTGGTTTGGGCTTACAAATTCTGATGTAAAATACTGACCAAATGCTGAATGTGTGAATGTGGCCTTACTATGGCTTAATTATTATTATTATTTATTTATTTATTTATATAGCACCATTGATTCCATTGTGCTGTACATGAGAAGGGGTTACATACAAATACAGATATCACTTACAGTAAACAAACTAACAATGATAGACTGATACAGAGGGGAGAGGACACTGCCCTTTCGGGCTTACATTTTACAGGATGGTGGGGAAGGAGACAGCAGGTTGGTGGGTTGCAGCAGTTCCGGTGTTGGTTGAGTCGATATTTCCGGTAGTGGTGGGGAGGTAGCAGGGTCATTGCAGGCTGTAAGCTTTCCTGAAGAGGTGGGTTTTCAGGTTCCGTCTGAAGGATCTGAATGTGGTTGATAGTCGGATGTGTTGGGGCAAAGAATTCCAGAGGTTGGGGGATATTCGGGAGAAGTCTTGGAGGCTGTTGGGTGAGGAGCAAATAAGTGTGGAGGAGAGAAGGAGGTCTTGGGAGGATCGGAGATTACGTGAGGGAAGGTATTGGAAGATTAGTTCAGAGACATATGGGGGAGACAGGTTAAAGATGGCCTTGTAGGTCAGCATTAATAATTTGAACTGGATACGCTGAGGAAATGGGAGCCAGTGAAGAGATTTGCAGAGGGGAGAAGCGGAGGAGTAGCGAGGAGAGAGATGAATTAGTCGGGCAGCAGAGTTAAGGATGAACTGGAGAGGTGCGAGGGTGTTAGCAGGGAGGCCACAGAAAAGGATGCTGCAGTAGTCGAGGCGGGAGATGATGAGGGCATGCACAATCATTTTAGTAGATTGAGGGTTGAGGAAAGGATGGATTCTGGAAATATTTTTGAGCTGAAGGCGACAGGAGGCAGAAAGAGCTTGGATGTGCGGTTTGAAGGACAGGGCAGAGTCAAGGGTTTACTCCAAGGCAGTGGACTTCTGGTACAGGGAAAAGCGTGATGTTGTTATTTGTGATAGGTCAGGTAAGGAAAATCTGTGAGATGGGGAAAGATGATGAGTTCAGAATTGTCCACATTGAGTTTGAGGAAGCGGGAGGAGAAGGAGGATATGGCTGATAGACACTCCGGGATTCTGGACAGCAGAGAGGTGACGTGTGGGCCAGAGAGGTAGATCTGAGTGTCATCAGCATAAAAGTGGTACTGGAATCAGTGGGACTTTATGAGTTGCCCCAGGCCAAGTGTATAGATTGAGAAGAGTAGGGGTCCTAGAACAGAGCCTTGGGGACTCCAACAGAGAGAGGGTGGGACGAGGAGGTAATGTGGGAGTGGGAGATGCTGAATGTTTTGAATGTATTGGAGACGACTTCGGAGCTGAAGCTCCCTCTGGTTGTTGCTGAGGGGATTGAACCTATGTTGAACACCAAGAGTCCTACACCTGCAGTTGACGAGTGGTTTTCAGGTGGTACTGACTGGCCTGATATAAGTGTGCTGACCTCCCATGATCCTCGCCGGTGATCAATTGTTCTTCCTGGTCTAGGTTGGAATTCAGCTTGCTTTTCTGCTGTCTCCTGCTTGCATTCAGATAAGTCTCTTTCAGTATTATTTACTGTGGTTTGAATTCCTTGCTTTTTGCTGCATTGCTTTTTGTCTTCAGCCGGGTCTCCTTTGGGGGCTTTGGCTGGTCTCCATTAGTTTTTTTGTATTTGTTCATTTGCTCAGTTCTTGTGATATTTTACTGCTGGGTTGCTACGTGTCCTCACCAGAGATCTGATATAGGTGGTCGAGACCGTGTGGTCTCAGTATTTTTGGATTCAGAAGTGTTCGAGTTTTTCCTAGGGTTTTTCTGGGTTGCAGACAGTATTCTCTCCTGTGCTGTCCTATCTATACAGTTTTGGGCCCCAGCGTTTGCTCAATCTATTTTCTGTCTGTGTTCGTATTTTCATCTTGTCTAACCGCCATTATATGTCTGGGGGCTTCCTATTCTTTTGGGATCTACTCCAGGGCAGTTAGCTTTCCTCTTTCCATCTTCAGTGATAGCTATCTCTCCGACTGTGACGAGGTGTCTAGGGCTCCGTAGGAACGTCCCACGGCTGCTTCTAATTGTGCGGTTAATTTAGGGGTCTGCAACCTATTAGTTTCCAACCTCTCTGGTGTTAGGCTGCCTATGCGGTTTTTTGCTCCTGCCTCCTCAGCTACCTTAACATAACAGAATCACCGGCCATACTGAAAATTCTATGGTACTCAATAGAAGGGAAAAATAGTAAAGGAAAAAAAAAAAGTTGTCAGAGTTGTCAGAAATTTTTTTTTTCTGCTTGTTACATTTTTTCCGTCTTATAGGAATATTTTTTTTTTCTCCTCAATGGAGGTCAAGCATTTGTCCGATCGTGTGGAGCAGCTTGCTGCTGAAGTTCGGAGTATTGCTATCTATCTTACTGGGTTGCCTGCTGTGGAACCTAGGATCCCTCTGCCGGATTTAGTTTTGGGGGATCGGTCTAAGTTTTTGAATTTTAAAAATAACTGTAAGTTGTTTTTTGCTTTGAAGCCTAAATCCTCAGGGAACACAACGCAGCAGGTTCAAATTGTCATCTCCCTGTTGCGCGGTGACCCTCAGGATTGGGCCTTTTCCCTGACACCTGGGGATCCTGTTTTGAATGATGTTGATGTGTTTTTTCAGGCTCTGGGGTTATTGTACGATGAACCTAATGTTACTGATCAAGCTGAAAAAACCTTGTTGGCATTGAATCAGGGTCATGAAGCCTCTGAGCTGTATTGTCAGAAATTCAGAAAGTGGGCAGTCCTTACTAAATTGAATGATGATGCTATGGCAGCTCTTTTTTGGAAGGGTCTGGCAGAGACTGTAAAGGATGTTATGGTGGGATTCCCTGTCCCCTCTGGTCTCAATGACTCTATGTCATTAGCTATTCAAGTTGACAGACGTCTGCGCGAGCGTAGAAATATGCGTGAGATTGTGATGCCTTGCGGGCCTGCCCCTGAGCCCATGCAGTGTGATGGAGTGACTTCTGGGGCACAGCGTCATGAATTTCGTAAGCGTAATAAGTTGTGCTACTATTGTGGTGACACTTCTCATGCTATTTCCGTCTGCCCCAGATGTTTTGCGCGCTCAGTTGTTTTGGGTAGTGTTCAGACTAAATTTCTGATGACTGTTACTTTGATTTGATCCATGTCCACATTTTCAGCTCAGGCTTTTGTTGATTCAGGGGCAGCTATAAACCTGTATTTGTTCATTTGCTCAGTTCTTGTGATATTTTACTGCTGGGTTGCTACGTGTCCACACCAGAGATCTGATATAGGTGGTCGAGACCGTGTGGTCTCAGTATTTTTGGATTCAGAAGTGTTCGAGTTTTTCCTAGGGTTTTTCTGGGTTGCAAACAGTATTCTCTCCTATGCTGTCCTATCTAGACAGTTTTGGGCCCCAGCGTTTGCTCAATCTATTTTCTGTCTGTGTTCGTATTTTCATCTTGTCTAACCGCCATTATATGTCTGGGGGCTTCCTATTCTTTTGGGGTCTACTCCAGGGCAGTCAGCTTTCCATCTTCAGTGATAGCTTTCTCTCCGGCTGTGACGAGGCTTCTAGGGCTCCGTAGGAATGTCCCACGGCTGCTTCTAATTGTGCGGTTAGTTTAGGGGTCTGCAACCTATTAGTTTCCAACCTCTCTGGTGTTAGGCTGCCGTTGTGTTTTTTTGCTCCTGCCTCCTCAGCTACCTAAACATAACAGCTGAATGTGCAGTTGGAAAGCTATGAGGAGATCCAGATAGGGCGAAGTCCTTGATGCCAAAGGAAGAGAGAATCTGTAGTAGAAGGCAGTGTTCAACTGTGTCAAAAGCAGAGGACAGGTCTAGAAGCAGGAGTTTGCTTTGGCTGTAAGTAGGTCGTTAGTAATTTTGGTTAGGGCTGCCTCAGTGGAGTGATGGGTGCAGAAACCAGATTGTAGATTGTCAAAGAGCAAGCTAGATGAGATGTGGTAGGAAAGTTCAGCGTGGACATGCATCTCCAGGAGTTTGGAAGCGAATGGGAGCAGCGATATTGGGTGATAGCTGGACATAGTGGTTGGGTCGAGGGTTGGCTTTTTAAGGATAGGCGTGATTGTGGCATGTTTGAAAGCAGAAAGGAAAGTACCGGAAGTTAGTGATAGGTTGAAGAGGTGGGTTAGGGATGGGATAATAGTGGTGGTGAGGTTGGGGAGGAGGTGGGATGGGTTCAAGTGCACAGGTTGTGACGTGCGATTTGGAGAGGAGACAATTAAACTCCCCTTTGGTGATGTTGGAGAGGGAGGTTATGGGGTTTGGGCATTGGTCTGGTATACAAAGGGGTTGTGGTGGTTGAACAATGAAGACTTGCCTTGTTTGGTCGATCTTATTTTTGAAGTGTGTGGCAAAGTCCTCAGCAGAGATGAGGGAGGTAGGAGGGGTCAGTGGTGGGCGGAGGAGGGAGTTAAAAGTTTTGAATAACTGGGGTTGTAGGATAGGGAAGATACGGTGGTTGTGAAGTAGGCCTGTTTAAAAGAGGTGAGAGCAGATTTGAAAGAGAGTGTTGCATGTTTGAATGCAGTGAAGTCGTCTTGCGAATTTGCTTTCTTCCAACGTCGCTCTGCAATCCTAGACACTTACCGGAGCTTTTTAGTGGTTTTATTGTGCCAGGGTTCTCTGTTGGTACGTCTCACTCTGCCATGAATGAAAGGGGCGACCGTGTCAATAGCTGATGCGAGAGTGGCATTGTAGAAAGCAGTGGCACTGTCTGTGTCATGGAGCGAGTATATGGATGCCAGTAGTAGAATAGAGTCAGAGAGTGTGTGGGTGTCTAGGTGTGCAAGGTTTCTGAAGGGGGTGCGCATGTTGCTGGACATGGGTGACAGGAGAGGAGGACAGGGATGAGAAAGTAAGTAGATGGTGGTCGGATAGAGGGAGAGGGGAGGTTGTGAGGTTAGATAGAGAGCAGAGACTGTTGAAGACTAGGTTTAATGTATGTCCATCTGTGTGGGTGGATGCGGAGGATCACTGAGTAAGTCCAAAGGATGAAGTAAGGGACAGGAGTTTGGAGGCTGCTGACTGAAGGGTATCAGTGGGGATGTTGAAGTCACCCATGATGATAGTGGGGATGTCAGTGGAAAGAAAGTGAAGAAGCCAGGTAGAGAATTGGTCAATGAAGGCAGTGGTCGGGCCTGGAGGTCGGTATATAACGACCACTTGGAAGTTGGAGGGAGAGTAGATGTGGACAGAGTGGACTTCAAAAGAGGGGAGGATTAGGGAGGGAAGAGGAGGGATTGGGTTAAAGGTGCAGTTAGAGGAAAGGAGAAGACCCACTCCTTCACCATGTCTGTTGCCAGGGCGAGGAGTGTGGGAGAATTGGAGGCTGCCGTAACACAGCGTAGAAGGGGAGACGGTGTCAGAGGGTATCAGCCATGTTTCTGTGAGGTCGAGGAAGGCAAGATTGCGAGAGAGAAAGAGGTCATGAATCATATGAAGCCTATTGCAGATGAAGCGGGCATTCCAGAGTGCTCCAGAGAGAGTGAGCAGGGGAGTGGGTGTCAATGGCACGGGTTTTAAGTTGTAAGGATTGCGGTAGTTCTTATTAGATAGGGAGAGGTAGGATGGGGTAGTAATGGAGGGTATGAGCTGTTTTATGTTTTATTAGGACAGATTTGAGGTTGAGGTCAACAGAAGAGGTCAGGTGGGGAGGAAAGAGGGAAGGGGGATGATTATTTTGTTAGAGGGTGCTGGGGTTTGGGGATAGCGATGGAGAGAGAATTAACAGAGCAAACACTGTGAGGGCATATGTAAACATGGTGAAGGAGTAATATGGGTAAATAGAAAAGCCAGGTGCAAGTAATAATAAGTGCTTACTCAGCAGAGAAACCCGAAAGAGACATAGTGTGGGGTCCTGACTCCTGCTGTGACTAACTGCCGTTGAAATAACTGCAGCTTCTTGATACTTATACCACATACGTCCCACCCCACATAAGAGGCTAGAACCAGAGCTTAATAAAAAATCATTTTATTAATATAAACTACAGTAAAAATAGTAAAAATAGCGAGATCACTACTGCGTCACCATTTATGACGCAGTAGCGATCTCGTTAGCGACTTAGCTGTGTGTGACATGAAGCAGCGATGTGGCCCCTGCTGAGATGTCGATGATCGCTTATGAATGTTCTGAGCCGTTTTTTGGTCGTTGTTGTCACGCTGGTGAGCCTGAATCGCTGAGTGTGACACCCTTTATGAACGACTTCACCAGCGTCGCAGGTGGGACTAGGTTTTCCCAACGACCGCAGAGGTCGTTATACAGATCGCTGATGAGATGTGTTTGGAATCACAGATCGCTGATGAGTTGTGTTTGGAATCTAACTAGCGATCACATAGCGATCTCAGTAGCGATCTCACCAGGTTAAGTCGTTGTCGTGATCGCTAGTGCGATCGCTAAGTGTAGCAGTGCCTTTAGTGTTCAGTACAATGCAACAAATGAATTTAGCAAACATTCAGTAGGCACTGTTAGGAAATGTTCCACAGTGGTAAAAATCAGATGACAGCAAGCAGGGATTGTAGCAGAGAATGTACCATTAACCCCTTCACCCCCAAGGGTGGTTTGCACGTTAATGACCGGGCGAATTTTTACAATTCTGACCACTGTCTCTTTATAAGGTTATAACTCTGGAACGCTTCAATGGATCTTCGCGATTCTGATATTGTTTTCTCGTGACATATTGTACTTCATGATAGTGGTAAAATTTCTTCGATAAATCTTGCATTTATTTTTGAAAAAAACACAAATATGGCGAAAATTTAAAAAATTTTGCAATTTTCAAATTTTGAATTTTTATTCCCTTAAAACAGAGAAATTTGTCACACAAAATAGTTAGTAAATAACATTTCCCACATGTATACTTTACATCAGCACAATTTTGGAACCAAAATTTTTTTTTGTTAGGAAATTATAAGGGTTAAAAGTTGACCAGGGATTTCTAATTTTTACAGCAAAATTTACAAAGCCATTTTTTTAGGGACCACCTCATATTTGAAGTCACTTTGAGGGGTCTATATAGCAGAAAATACCCAAAAGTGACACCATTCTAAAAACTGCACCCCTCAAGGTACTCAAAACCACATTCAAGAATTTTATTAACCCTTCAGGTGCTTCACAGCAGCTGGAGCAACGTGGAAGGAAAAAATGAATATTTAACTTTTTAGCCACAAAAATGATATTTACAAACTTTTTTTTTATGTTCACAAGGGTAAAAGGAGAAAATGGACAGATAAAGTTGTTGTGCAATTTCTATTGAGTACGCCAATACCCCATATGTGGGAGAAAACCACTGTTTGGGCACATGGCAGAGCTCGTAAGGGAAGGAGCGCCGTTTGACTTTTTCAACTAAAATTGGCTGGAATTGAGATTGGACGCCATGTCGCGTTTGGAGAGCCCCTGATGCGCCTAAACAGTGGAAACCCCCACAAGTGACACCATTTTGGAAACTAGACCCCCTAAGGAACTTATCTAGATCTGTTGTGAGCACTTTGAACCCCAAAGTGTTTCACAAAAGTTTATAATGCCTGGGTGTGAAAAAAAAAAACAATTTTCCACAAAAATTATTTTTTAGTCCTAAATTTTTGATTTTTCCCAAGGAAATTGGACCCCAAAAGTTGTTGTCCAATTTGTCCTGAGTACGCTGATACCCCATATGTGGGGGGGGTACTGTTTGGGCGCACGGCAGGGCTTGGAAAGAAAGTAGTATAGTTTTGGAATGCACGTTGATGGGGTCATGTTCCGTTTGCAGTGCACCAGATGAGCCTAAACAGTGGAAACCCCCCACAAGTGACCTCATTTTGGAAACTAAGACCCCCTAAGGAACTTATCTAGATCTTTGGTGAGCACTTTGAACCCCAAGTGTTTCACACAAGTTTATAATGCCCGGGCATGAAAATAAAAACTATTTTTTTCCCATAAAAAGTATCTTTTAGTCACTAATTATTTATTTATCCAGGGTAACAGGAGAAATTGGACCACAAAAGTTGTTGTCCAATTTGTTCTGAGTACGCTGATACCACATATGTGGGGGGGAACCACAGTTTGGGCGCACGGCAGGGCTCGGTATGGAAGGAGCACCATTTGACTTTTTCCAACCAAAATTGGCTGGAATTGAGATTGGACACCATGTTGCATTTGGAGAGCCGCTGATGTGCCTAAACAGTGGAAACCCCTCACAAGTGACCCCATTTGGGAAACTAGACCCCCTAAGGAACTTATCTAGATCTTTGGTGAGCAATTTGAACCCCCAAGTGCTTCACACAAGTTTATAACGTAGAGCCGTAAAATTAAAAAATCATATTTTTTCCACAAAAATGATTTTTCACCCAATTTTTATTTTCCCAAGGGTAACAAGTTATTGTGCAATTTGTCCTGAGTACGCTGATACCCCATATGTGGGGGTAAACCACTGTTTGGGTGCATGGCAGAGTTTGGAAGGGAAAGAGCTCCGTTTGACTTTTTCAACGCAGAATTGGCTGGATGCCATGTCGTGTTTGGAGAGCTCCTGATCTGCCTAAACAGTGGAAACCCCGACAAATGACACCATTTTGGAAACTAGACCCCTCAAGTAACTTATCTAGATGTGTGGTGAGCACTTTGAATCCTGAAGTGATTCACAGAAGTTTATAACGTACAGTCGTAAAATAAAAAATCTTTTTTTTTTTTTTACTAAAATGATTTTTTCGCCCCCAATATTTTATTTTTACAAGGATAACAGGAGAAATTGGACCCCAAAAGTTGTTGTCCAATTTGTGCTGAGTACGCTTATACCCAATATGTGGGAGAAAACTACTGTATGGTCACACGTTGGGACTCGGATGGGAAGTAGTGACGTTTTGGATTGCAGACTTTGATGGAATGGTCTGGGGGCGTCATGTCGCATTTGGAGAGCCTCTGATGTGCCTAAACAGTGGAAACCCCCAACAAGTGACCTCATTTTGGAAAATAGACCCCTCAAGGAACTTATCTAGATGTGTGGTTAGCACTTTGAACCCCAAAGTGCTTCACAGAAGTTTATAATGTACAGACGTAAAAATAAAAAATCCTTTTTTTTTTTACAAAAATTATTTTTTCTCCCCCAATATTTTATTTTCACAAGGATAACAGGAGAAATTGGACCCCAAAAGTTGTTGTCCAATTTGTCCTGAGTACGCTGATACCCAATATGTGGGAGAAAACTACTGTATGGATACACGTTGGGGCTCGAAAGGGAAGTAGTGACGTTTTGGATTGCAGACTTTGATGGAATGGTCTAGGGGCGTCATGTCGCATTTGGAGAGCCCCTGATGCGCCTAAACAGTGGAAATCCCCACAAGTGACCCCATTTTGGAAAATAGACCCCACAAGGAACTTATCTAGATGTGTGGTGAGCGCTATGAAGGCCCAAGTGCTTCACAGAAGTTTATAACGTACAGCCGTAAAAACAAAAAAAATCATTTTTTTTACAAAAATGATATTTTCGCCCCCAGTTTTTTATTTTCCCAAGGGTAACAGAAGAAATAGGACAAATTGCACAATAACTCTTGGGGTCCAGAGTACGCTGATACCCCATATGTGGGGATAAACTACTGTTTGGGCGCATGGCAGAGCTCAGAAGTGAAGGAGCACCGTTTGACTTTTTCAACGCAGAATTGGCTGGAATTGAGATCAGACGCCATGTCACATTTGGAGAGCCCCTGATATGCCTAAACAGCGGAAACCCCCCAATTCTAACTCCAACCCTAACTCCAACACACCCCTAACCGTAGTCCCAACCCTAACCACAAACCTAACCCTAACACACCCCTAACCCTAATCCTAACCCTAATCCTAACTTTAGCGCCAACCCTAACCCTAACTTTAGCCGCAACCCTAACCCTAACCCTAATGGGAAAATGGAAATAAATACATTTTTAAAATTTTATTATTTTTTCCTAACTAAGGGGGTGATAAAGGGGGTTTGGTTTACTATTTATAGCGGGTTTTTATGATTGGCAGCTGTCACGCTAAAAGACGCTTTTTATTGCAAAAAATAGATTTTGCATCACCACATTTTGAGAGCTATAATTTTTGCATATTTTGGCCCACAGAGTCATGTGAGGTCTTATTTTTTGCAGTATGAGTTGACATTTTTATTGGTACCATTTTGAGCACGTGAAATTTTTTTATCGCTTTTTATTTCGATTTTTGGGAGGTTAGAATGAACAAAAATCAGCAATTCATGAATTTCTTTTGGGGGAGGCGTTTATACCGTTACACGTGTGGTAAAATTGATAAAGCAGTTTTATTCTTCGGGTCAGTGTGATTACGGCGATACCTATTTATATCATTTTTTTATGTTTTGGTGCTTTTATAGATTAAAAACAATTTTATATAAAAAATTATTATTTTTGCATCGCTTTATTCTGCGAGCTATAACTTTTTTTATTTTTTCACTGATGATGCTGTATGGTGGCTAATTTTTTGCGGGACAAGATGACGTTTTCAGCGTTACCATGTTTATTTATATTGGTCTTTTTTTTTGCGTGTTATTCCACTTTTTGTTCGGCAGTATGATGATAAAGCATTGATTTTTTGCTTTTTTTTTTTTTTTTTTTAAGGGTTCACTAAAGGGGTTAACTAGTGGGACAGTTTTATAGGGGGGGTCGTTACGGACGCGGCACTGAGTAAGCCGCCTCCCTGCAGGACCCGGCGGCCATCTTGGATCCGGGTCCTGGGAGGGAGGAAGGCCTCAGAACAGCGCTATCACATCGCGCTGTTCTAAGGGTCTCAGGGGAGCATGCAGGGAGTCCCCTCCCTGCGCGATGCTCCCCTGTGCCCCTGGTACACCGCGATAATGTTTAATCGCGGTGTGCCAGGGGTTAATGTGCCGGGAGCGGTCCGTGACCGCTCCTGACACAAGTCCCGGGTGTCAGCTGTGATAATCAGGGCTGATCGCCCTGGACGTACTATTCCGTCCATGGGAATGAGGTCCAGGGTCACATGGACGGAATATTACGTCCAATGGAATAAAGGGGTTAAAGGAAATGTTGCACAGTGGTAAAAATCAGATGACAGCAAGTAGGGATTGTAGCAGAGATTGTACCTGTGCGAAAAAAGGAGATGGATGTTAATTCACAGCCGTTGAAATTACTGCAGCTTCTTGATACTTTTACTGCAGTGACACTTATGATACAGAAATATGCGTACAGGACCCCACACGCGTGCCCCTCTTAGGCTGCTATTGAATATATAGGACTTAATGTCAGGTAAACCAAAAGATTCGTAAATACAAAATGCTCACTCGGTCTTCCACCAATATCAACTGTTGGATGAAAGTCAGCAAGCCCAATAAAATTTCACCAATGTTTGCATAAGCGTCGATGCTTAATCTACTAAACCTAAACTCTTTTTCCATTTTAGTCCATAGAAAAATCAAGCATAGATTAATATGTAAGTGCAAACTTAAGGATTATCTTTATTAGTACATATTTCTATCTGTAATATAATAACTAAAGGAGAGCGCGAATGAAAAGGACATTAGAGTTGCTTTATTATTGTATCTTTATATAATCTATTTTTCAGTGTTCAGTTTACTGCAGCTTTATAATAATAATTTTATTTCTATAGCACCATCATATTCCACAACAATTTACAATTCAGAGGGGACAAGTACAAAGATTAGAGTAACACATAATTCAGCAGATACCAAAAGGAGTGAGGGCCCTGTTTGCAAGTTTACAATTTATGAGACTATCTTGACATATTCATCAACAATTTAGCTTCTTTTATGTCTTAAAATAAACATACAAGTAAAATGTCAGCATAATTATATGCTGCAATGTCTGTGCTATGGTTTTATATCTCTTTGCAGCAATATGCCAATAAAATGCTAATAATAACATGCAGACTAGCAATAAATATCACCCGTCTATTCAAAATGATTATCGTAATTAACTTCATATTATAAAATAACTATTTTTTTTCTAACAATAATTATATATTACTAACTAGATTAAACCCATTAAACAGTGATTGGCTGTGTATGAATCATTTATTTCAAATTACAATACCAAGTAACGAACCTCTAACTTGTCAATTAAATATATATAGATTTATATTTATGTGATAAAGTTACAAATTATAATAAAAGTTTGTAACATGTCTGCTAATTTACGCTTCAATCCCAGATCCATTCTGCACTGTACTTAGGTAAAACAGATAGTCCACACTTTCTCACAAGTGACAGAAATATTAAGGTTATACACAGGTGGAAAGCAGAATTTATGCCTTGTGCGAAGCATATGATGAAAAACGCTTTGAGAACATCTTCACCTCACCAAATAGCAAGTTAAAACTTTCATTTATATTTGTTTGTCAATAAAAGAGTTATACATAAGTTTAGTCTGTAAATTTATGATCTGGGCACTGTACATTTTGCCAAAACAGCAAACATATTTATGCAAAAGAAATATAAAACTTGATTTATGAACTCATTAAAAACATTTTATGCATTTTAACACCAGGGTATAATCTCTCTCTAGGTCTGTGTAATGGATGATCATGTACATAGATCTATAAATACAAGCCACTAGGGGCACTGCTTTTGCCTACATTTTTAAGCAGAAATGCTGAAAGAACAGAGGGCAGAGCATGACACTACTCCATGGCAGGTCTCTACTGGGAAGAAAGTTTTACAATGCATCACATGGCGGACATAATTCTTTAGAATGGGAAAAATAAAATTTTGTTCAGGCAAAATGTTTCAATAGTATAGTAAATATGTTTTTCTCCTCCAATAGGATTCATAAAGCATTCCCTGCATCTCAGCCTGTTAGAGACAAGAATCTATTACTGCCTGGCTAGCTAATGTTATCACTATTGATGTGGAAGAAGCATACAGGATATTTAAAATCTAATGTATTATAATTGTAGACAAGGATCATGAAAGGGTCTAGAAATTAGCTTGCCTGCTATATTATATTTAACCCCTTGAAGACCTTGGACTTACTGGGGCGCACGATCGCCACCAGGTGTTCTGAAGAGGCTAGTTGCACGATACTATGGTGTTTATGGTGTTTGCTTCAACACTCTAGACTGTAGATAAGAGTGATAACAATTTATTTTAGTGCCGCATGCAACACAAATAGGCACTCCTTATAGTGGGTTTAACAGCCACTTGTGTGGTTTAGAAAAATGTGCATACTTCATTTTCCTGAATTATAAATAACTTCTTATACAACTAGAGGTACACTTTCACACAATTCAGCAAAAAGAATTCATAGATGTGTTTCTGAACATTAGGATTAATCTCTAAGTCATTCAGTGAAGTCGTAGATGTAGAGGATAATGTCATAGTGTTGTTGTTAATGGCTTGCGTTCTATAGAGTAATTAAGGTTATGGTTTGGGCCCTGTTCTTTCTAACTTGCTTATAAGTGACATAGGAGTACATTTGGTAGATATGATTTGTGTGTCACGGGGCAGTTGTAGGAATACAGGGGATGAGGAACCTGGCCCCCTGAACTGACCCTAAGGCTAAGGAAGGGCCCTGTCTTTCCTTAACTTGAGGGTAAACTTGAAGGTAGTGAGGCCCAAGCCACCGACCTGTCCCTGTCTCCTGTTTAGTCCTGAGCTAAACCCACCAACCCCTCCCCAGGAGGTGAAACAGAGAATGTGAATAACACCAAAACAACAAAAGGAAAGAGAGACACCTAGGCGTTAAATAACTAAATAATAACACTCAGCTTTCTCTGCGGCTAAACACCGCACAGCAGAGTAAGGCACCAGAACAGGGAAATGGCAAAAGCACCACTGCGCTCAGCAGCTCCTGGCTCCAGCTTGGTTGGTATCCAAAGAAGCAATATCACCAACAGTCAGTTGACAACTCAGGTGACCTTGTAAAGGATAGTGGGAGTGGTCTCCACCTTCTCCTGACAAGTCAGAGCAATGTAATTACACCAGTGGCCACCGGGGGAAAAGACTGAGATTAACCCCAAGGCCTGAAAGGAAAAAGGTTTTAGTATGCAGAGAGAGATCTGCCACAGATCCAAATGTGGATTGTGACATTGTGTTTGCTAATGACAATAGAATCATCTTGATATTCCTGAAGGAGTCAATAATATTGAAAAGTACAAGTATTTATCGAAACGTGAAAACAATAAAAACTACAGTTTAATGTTTAAAAGGTAAACTACTACATTTAAGGTGAAATAAACATCTGTCTGAGTATATAAAGAATATAAACTATTCTTTAAGAAATGACTTCAGAAGATAAAGGGGTGATGATTTATTGCCCCAAAATGAGCTCAAAAAATGCTCAGGAAGTAGAGCAAGCAAGTCAGATGCTTCGATGCAAAGTTTGAGATTAAACATATTGTGAACCCACTAATTATTGTGGGACCACATCAAGAATACTGTGTTTAGTTCACTAGAACTTCCACTACAAAAAAATTGATAATGAACAGTTCATTTGCATACAAAGATGTGTTACACAAATGGTAAAAGACTTTGGCCAATGGAAAAATTACAATGGACATCTTTAGGAAACCTACAGCCACTAATGCATTCCTCTGTGCAAATTCCTCCCACCCCACATTGACCATCAGGGGAATCCCGATCGGTCATTTCTTAAGGGTCAAAAGGATCTGTACCGTTACTGCAGCATTTGAAGATCAAGCCGAGGATTTGATGCATCGTTTTAAAGAGAAAGGCTACAGCAATAAGCAAATTAAGCATGGATATTTGAGAGCTAAAAAAAACTACACAACAGAGTCTCATCTACAACAATAGGAAAAAAGATACCAAAGGTGATCATCAAGTGCGGCTTATTTCAACCTATAATAGCCAAATGGGACCAAATGTCTGAAATCATGAATAAACATTCGAAAATTCTGCTCACAGATCCAGTCCTATCCAGAGTTCTCTCCCAGCCCCTTCTCTAGTTGCACAACAATGTAAAAATTGATTGATCTACTTGTTCATAGCTTATATGATCTAACTCGTAGCAATAACAATCAAACAGCTAATAAATCTATACTTGTTTTTTTTTCCTTTGGTTTGTGTAAGGCCTGTATTTACTTGGTCAAGGCAAAGACTTTCCGTAATTTTGATGGCAGAAGAAGTTATGATATATGAAAACACCTAAGCTGCAGCTCTAAAGGTGTTATCTACTTTGCGGAGTGCCGTACATTAAGGTCTATATTGGTCTCACCACTAGAGAACTTAAAATACGAGTCAGATGACAAGTTCGCGTTAACAAAATAGCGAAAGATGATGATCCCACTACTCTTAAAACTATTCCTAGCCATTTTAGCCAGTTGCATAACTGTTGCACTAGAGAACTTAATATCAAGGGTATTGATCAAATTGGTATGGGTCCAAGAGGAAGAGATCTGGGTAGGGCCCTGGCACAATTAGAGAGCCGATGGATATTCCGCTTGGGTATGCTTTCTCCCAGGGCTTAAAAGAAACCCACGGCTTTGGAGCTTTTCTGTGATCACTATTTCTTCTGGCAATATAAATTAATTTTTCCTGTATTTGTTTCATGGTTATCTCTTCAGGGGAATTTTTAATGTTATAAGTGTAATACTATGTTTTTAATATGTTTATTGTCTTTCTTGTATAACTGTTTGCATATTATATATCCTAGTACTTACCCCCATTGATGTCCTGGTTGTCAAGTTGGAAGCTTTTGGAAGTATCTTGGCTACCCTGTTGTAGTATGTAGAATCTGAGGGATCTTCTTGCCAATCTGGCTGGGAGGATGCAATATCAAACTACAAATCGGAAAAAGCTGAATAATTTCTTGGGATGCAAAACAATAATATCCCTTATGGACTAATTATTATAAGGACTTACCTTTGTTTATATCATTAATATTATTCTAGAGAGTGTGAGATGTACCTTGGCCCCTCCTTTTAAGAGGAAAAAAGAAGACTTGGATTTAAAGAACTTTTTTCCATTTTTTTCTGCCAACCTCTGATACTTTGGCGCCAATTTGTTGGGAAAGTGTAAAAATAAATTACAAATCTGATATGAGAATAATTTTGAGCATGTAATATAGTCATGTCTATGTTTGGACTAAAATAGTAGGATAATGTCTATATCTATCACTAATTTTAACTTCTTTCACATCACTTTTTTCTAATGTTTTCCACATTAACAATGACTTCTTTTTATAAGTGGTTTATTTATATATTGGCCCAATATCCACATGAGTCATTTTAGTGCTCAATTATTCCCAATTATAGATCACTCTCACCTTCTAATTTATTAATATATGTTTATATACACATATCTTTGTAATCTGTATTTCTACACAACCATAGACTCTTTTTATCACTATCTGTACTTTACCTCCTTTTTAATTATCAATGTTCCCTCTCAATGTATGATGGCATATATATTGTCCTGTACATATACACACACTCTGCACTTTAGCACTTCATTTCTCTTGGCTATCTGACCTTGATTTTCATTGTTATTTTTATGCTCAAATGTATACACTCATTGGATACAAATCCATCACATTTAGTATATATATATAGAGAGAGAGTTTCGCACCTTTTACAGCTTCAATTGAGTCTCAGCCTTATGCTTTTCTCCTGGCAATGTATCTAACCACCTCTTAATAGCAACTACACTTTAGCAATAGCAACTACACCTCTTAATAGCATGGGTGCTTTGAGACACCAGGCCGTCTGCCCTGCCGCTGCATTGCCACTGTGGCGATTGTCGGCGCACGGCTCCGTTAGGGCGGTAGGACGCACTGCGAGGTTTGCCGTGACGTGGCAGTGGGCTTCATATAGTCTGATTAGAATGTTAACCCCTTCCCGACCTGTGACGCCACGTAGGCGTCATGAAAGTCAGTGCCAATCCGACCCATGACGCCTATGTGGCGTCATGAAAGGATCGCGTTCCTGTGGGCCGGGAGACCGGGGTCACTCAAAGGTCACCCGACCCGCAGTTACAGGACCCTTTGTGCTTCACCACAGGGGGGTTGGCTTAACCCCCCCGTGGCCACGATCGCTCTGATTGGCTGTTAAAAGTGAAACAGCCAATCAGAGCAATCTGTAATATTTCACCAATATAATTGGTGAAATATTACAATCCAGCCATGGCCGATGCTGCAATAGCATCGGCCATGGCTGGACATCGAGCCCTGACCCCCCCACACGGATTCACGGCGGCGATCGGCCGCCGCCACCGAAAGATGGCAGCGGTCGGTCACCGTCGTCACTAAAAGCTCCCCTCGTCCTGGCCTCCGCTGCCCCCACCTTCCGATAACCCCCCTCACCTTCCGACACCCATACTCACCTCTCCCGGTCCACCGATGTCCCTGGATCCTTCCCGGAGGCTGCCTGGGATTCTTCATGGGCGCCGCCATCTTGGAAAATGGCGGGCGCATGCGCAGTGCGCCCGCCGGCCGACGCATGCGCAGTGCGCCCTGCAGAGTCAAAAATTTTATTTTGATCACTGTGATAAACTGTCACAGTGATCAAAATAAAAAAAAGTAAGTGAACCCCCCCTGTCATAGGTAGGGACAAATAATAAAGAATTTTTTTTTTTTTCCTATTAGGCCCTGTGCACACGTTGCGGATTTCGCTGCTGATCCGCAGCTGATTTCGCTGCTGATCCGCAGCTGATTTCGCTGCTGATCCGCTGCTGATTTCGCTGCTGATTCGCTGCTGATTTCACTGCAGCATGTCAATTCTTTGTGCGGATTCCGCAGCGATTTTACACCTATTCCATTATAGGCGTAAAACCGCAGAGAAAAACCGCAGCAAATCCGCGCTAAATACGCAGGTAAAAGGCAGGTCGTTTTACCTGCGGATTTTAGAAAAATCCGCAAGTGAATCTGCAACGTGTGCACGGGGCCTTAGGGTCAGGCTGGGTTCATATTGCATTATGGCAGTCCGTTAGATGGACTGCGTTTCACCGCGGTATAACGCGGTGTAACGCAGTCCGTTAACGCTGCCATTCACCCCATTTGTGTGCGCATCGCAACGCATGCCATGAAGCGGCATGCGTTCGTGACGTGTCGTCATTCAGTGACGGAGCCTTGGACACAGGCTGCAGCGTCTGGGCTCCGTCACCGCTAGCACAGATGAATCATCGCTGATTCCTCTGCACTAGCGGGTATAGTATAACGCGATCGCGTTATGCTATACCGTTACCAGCCCGTCAACGCTACGTGTTGATCGGGCTGGTAAAACGCAATATGAACCCAGCCTTAGGGTTAGAACTAGGGTTAGGGTTAGAACTAGGGTAAGGGTTGGAATAAGGGTTAGGGTTGGAATTAGGGTTAGGGTTGGGATTAGGGTTAGGTTTGTGCTTAGGGTTAGAGTTACGATAAGCGTTAGGGGTAGTGTTGAGCATTCCGATACCGCAAGTATCGGGTATCGGCCGATATTTGCTGTATTGGAATTCCGATACTTAGTTCCGATATTTTTCATATATCGTATACCGGAATCGGAAGTTCCCATAATTCTTTGAGAGGCAATGTGATTTTAGTCAGCCAATGAGGAATCTTATGAAGTGTGGGCACATCCTGTAATGCTGCGGTCATCTTAACTAATGGCATGGCTGTGATTGGCTGCTGAAATTATGTCAGAATGCACTATAAAAGGCGCCGCCTCCATTTTAGCGTCACTGTGCTGTGAACTCAGTTAGGGACAGAACGCTGCTGTGCTGACTCTGAGGGACACTTAGACATTGCGATTTTGTGTACTCTACTGTGCTTTAGGCAGGCTAGTTTACCAACCGCTGTGTAAAGCTTCCTTTTGCCAGTGTTGTTTTAACAGCTCTGTGCAAGGTGTGTGTGAGAGTGCAGGTGACGCTGCAGTTTGCTCTGCATCCACCGCTGTTTGTAGGCATCTGCAAGTGTCACTCACTGACTCTTTTTTTTATTTGATTTTGTGGAATTGGTGCAGCTCCATTATATTTGCAAAAAATCTAATCTTTTAGTGTGACGCGCTTCCATCCGTATACAATACATTGGTTGCAAACACTATAGAAGTAGACAAAGGGGCCTTTCACAGCTACTGAACAGTTGTGTTTCTTGGTGCTGCTCCATTATATTTGAAAAAAATCTAATCTATTAGTGTGACGCGCTTCCATCCGTATACAATACAGTGGTTGCAAACACTATAGAAGTAGACAAAGGGGCCTTTCACAGCTACTGAACAGTTGTGTTTCAGTGTTCACTGTAGTCTGTGAGCTTTTCATTTTTTGAGTGCAGATCACGCTCCAGTTAGTTCTTCAACTACTGCTGGTTGTAGTCTGCTGAGCGTGTGTCACTGCCTCATCCTTCACATTTTTCTCTAATTGGTGCTGCTCCATTATATTTGAAAAAAATCTAATCTATTAGTGTGATGCGCTTCCATCCGTATACAATACAGTGGTTGCAAACACTATAGAAGTAGACAAAGGGGCCTTTCACAGCTACTGAACAGTTGTGTTTCAGTGTTCACTGTAGTCTGTGAGCTTTTCATTTTTTGAGTGCAGATCACGCTCCAGTTAGTTCTTCAACTACTGCTGGTTGTAGTCTGCTGAGCGTGTGTCACTGCCTCATCCTTCACATTTTTCTCTAATTGGTGCTGCTCCATTATATTTGAAAAAAATCTAATCTATTAGTGTGACGCGCTTCCATCCGTATACAATACAGTGGTTGCAAACACTATAGAAGTAGACAAAGGGGCCTTTCACAGCTACTGAACAGTTGTGTTTCAGTGTTCACTGTAGTCTGTGAGCTTTTCATTTTTTGAGTGCAGATCACGCTCCAGTTAGTTCTTCAACTACTGCTGGTTGTAGTCTGCTGAGCGTGTGTCACTGCCTCATCCTTCACATTTTTCTCTAATTGGTGCTGCTCCATTATATTTGAAAAAAATCTAATCTATTAGTGTGACGCGCTTCCATCCGTATACAATACAGTGGTTGCAAACACTATAGAAGTAGACAAAGGGGTCTTTCACAGCTACTGAACAGTTGTGTTTCAGTGTTCACTGTAGTCTGTGAGCTTTTCATTTTTTGAGTGCAGATCACGCTCCAGTTAGTTCTTCAACTACTGCTGGTTGTAGTCTGCTGAGCGTGTGTCACTGCCTCATCCTTCACATTTTTCTCTAATTGGTGCTGCTCCATTATATTTGAAAAAAATCTAATCTATTAGTGTGACGCGCTTCCATCCGTATACAATACAGTGGTTGCAAACACTATAGAAGCAGACAAAGGGGCCTTTCACAGCTACTGAACAGTTGTGTTTCAGTGTTCACTGTAGTCTGTGAGCTTTTCATTTTTTGAGTGCAGATCACGCTCCAGTTAGTTCTTCAACTACTGCTGGTTGTAGTCTGCTGAGCGTGTGTCACTGCCTCATCCTTCACATTTTTCTCTAATTGGTGCTGCTCCATTATATTTGAAAAAAATCTAATCTATTAGTGTGACGCGCTTCCATCCGTATACAATACATTGGTTGCAAACACTATAGAAGTACACAAAGGGGCCTTTCACAGCTACTGAACAGTTGTCTGCAGTGTTCACTGCAGTCTCTGAGGAATAACCACACTTAGGCCTTATAACTTTTCTGACTTTCTTTATCAATCTACCAAGATGAAGAAGGCAGGGAGTAAGGCACGTGGTCGTGGCCGTGGAGTTTCAGCAGGGAGAGGACGTGGGGATTCTGTGGCTGCTGCCGCACCCAGTGACACAGCATCCACCAGTTTTCCCGTGAGCGTTCCTTTATGCGCACTTTTGTAGGAGCTCAGCGTACCCCCCTGCTGCGAGAAGAACAAATTGAAGCCGTTGTTGGTTGGATGGCAGCCAATGCATCGACTTCAATTGCTTCCACCTCCTCTCAGGACCACAGCACTGTTGAACAACCATCTGTCTCTTCACCGCCTGCCAAATTGCCCAGGCAGTCAGAGAGTTTTGAACTGGAGCCAGCTGAGTCTCTGCTTCTGTTCTCAGAATCTGTTGGCTTGGAAACAGGGGCCCAGCCAAGCAGCATTCTGGAATGTGAAGAAGAGGCAGTATGCAGTGATGCGCAACAGCTGTGTCTCTCTGAATGTGAAGAGGCGGGTGAGCCAGTGCGATGGTCAGCACACCGCAGAACGCATCTGATGATGATGAGACTCAGGTGCCAGTTTCTGTTGAGCAAGGTGCTGGCCAGACCACCCAACAGCAGCAGGTGTTGGAAGAGGGTAGTGGAGATGATGAGGTCCAACACCCAACATGGCGTGAGGAACAGGAAGGTGGTGGTAGCAGCTCTGAGGAAGAGATTGCCCGAACGGTCCAAACAGTAGGGAGAGGTAGGCTGCAGACTCGGTTGCCTGTACCTCCAGTTTGGCACCCATCCGTAGCAGTTCTCTTCCAACAGCCAAACCGGGCGCTCCCAGGACTTGCACTGCGTGGTCCTTTTTTGACACACTTGCAGATGATATTTGCTATGTCAAATGCAAGTTGTGTAATCAAAAAGTTAAAAGAGGTAAAAATATCAGTAACCTCAATACCACAAATATGTGGAAACATGTACGGACAAAGCACGTAGCTGAGTTACAAAGACACACTGGAGATGTAGGCCAACCTACAGCAGCACCTACATCTTCAGCTCGTGTTGGAGCCTCTTCCTCCAGCTCACACACAGCTGGTTCGGCTTCCTCACAGGATCGCCATGGAAGAACCTCTGTAACTGTTGTCCAGAGACCCAGTGTTATTCCACCCACAGCTGCAAGTTCCCTGTCATCCTCACACTCCCAGGCCACAAAACAGCCATCGGTAGCACAGGCATGGGATAAAAGACGGCCATACTCGGCAAACCATCCACGAGCACAGGCTCTGAATGCTGGCATTGCAAAACTCCTGTCCCTTGAAATGCTGTCATTCAGGCTGGTGGAGACTGACAGTTTCCGTGACTTAATGTCATTGGCAGTCCCACAATACAATGTGCCCAGCCGATTTTATTTCAGCAGGCAAGCCGTCCCTGGTCTGCAAAAGCATGTTGAGGGCAAAATTAAACATGCGCTACTAAACGCCGTCAGTAGACAGGTCCACCTGACCACCGATGCGTGGACCAGTACCCATGGCCAGGGACGATACCTTTCCCTCACTGCCCATTGGGTCAATGTTGTGGAGCCGGGTACAGATCTTGCGAGTGGCGCTGTACGTGTTCTGCCAACTCCAAGGATTGCAGGAATCAAGTCTGTCCACATTGACTCCTCCTCCTACTCCAGTTCCTCAGAATCATCGCTGCAGGAGCCGTCACGGTCTACCTCCACATGGACCCGTGAACGCTTACCTGAAGCGACCGATATGAGCACAGCCGTGGCCAAACGTCAACAGGCCGTCCTGAAATTAATTTACATGGGGAATCGAAGCCACACAGCGCAGGAGCTCTGGAATGCCATCAAGCAGGAGAGCGACGTGTGGTTTTTGCCAGCGAATCTCCAGCCAGGCTTGGTAGTGTGTGACAATGGCCGAAATCTGGTGGCAGCTCTGGGCCTTGGCAACCTCACTCACATACCATGTCTGGCACATGTGCTCAACTTGGTCGTGCAGAGTTTTTTGAGGGACTATCCGGATCTTGATGCACTGCTGCACAAGGTCCGCCTAGAGTGCGCTCACTTGCGACGTTCCAGCATGGCCAGATCGCGCATTGCAGCTCTGCAACGCAGATTTCGCCTTCCTGAACATCGCATCATATGTGACATACCCACCAGGTGGAATTCCACGTTACATATGTTGGAGCGGTTGTGTGAGCAGCAGCCAGCAGTAATGGAGTATCAGCTGCATCAGGCGCAATTAACTCGCAATTTGCGTCGTTCACACTTCACCACTACTGAGTGGGCCTCTATGAAGGACATCTGCCACGTTTTGCGTGCGTTTGATGAGTCAACGCGGATGGCGAGTGCAGATGATGCACTAGTCAGCCTGACTGTCCCCCTTATCTGCCTGCTTCAAAAAACACTGCAAGCAATAAGGGATGAGGTTTTGGAAGAGGTGGAGGATGAGGAGTCACAAATTCCATCACCTTCTGGACAGTCAGCGCAACGTGGTTCCTCACAAAGGGCTGGGCAGTGTTCACTTTGTGAGGAGGATGAGGAGGAGTCAATGGAGGAGGAAGACATCGCTCCAGGGGGAGGTACACAACGCTCTAGTCAGTATGTAGAGCGAGGGTGGGGTGATGCAGAGCAGTCAGAGATGACGCCTCTTGCAGGGGACAGCGTTTCTTGGCCAGTTGGGAGTCTGCAGCACATGGTTGATTTCATGCTGCAGTGCCTGAGAAACGACCGCCGCATCGCCCACATTCTCACCACGTCTGATTATTGGGTGTACACCCTCCTAGACCCTCGCTACTGGGACAACTTACAAAGCCTCATCACACCGTTGAACTGGGAGCGTAAAATGCGGGAGTGCCAAGACATACTGGTGCAATCCATAAAGTTCTCCATTCCAGCCGAGAGCACTGCTGCTGCTACTGCTTTACAAAGCAGCTCTGTGCGTCGAGGCAGTGGAGACAGCTCTGCAACAAGAGGGAGCACAAGCAGCGCCTCTGCACAGGGCAAGACCAGTATGTTCCAAATGTGGCGAAGTTTTGTGGCAGCGCCACCAATGTCTACACCATCCGAGACGGCTCCAGTCAGCAGGAGGCAACGTTTCCGTAAGATGGTGACAGACTACATGTCTTTCCCTCTCAGTGTATCCCAGATGGCTCTTCCCCATTCAAGTTTTGGGTCTCTAAGCTGGATACATGGCCAGAGCTTAGCCAGTATGCATTGGAGGTGCTGGCTTGCCCTGCTGCCAGTGTATTATCGGAGCGCGTCTTTAGTGCCGCAGGTGGTGTACTAACAGACCGTCGCATGCGACTATCCTCCGATAATGTAGACAGGCTTACTTTTCTGAAAATGAACAAGGCATGGATCTCGCCAGAATTTGTCTGTCCGTTTTCAGATTAAATAACTGGTTCGCAACGTTATCCATGTCTCCTGTTATGTTCATCTTTCTACCACCTGAACTCTACTCCCTGGGCTACAACACTGCCAGTTGCTGCTCAGAAGTGTCGTGTCCACAGACCAATACACAAGCTATAGTGTTAGTGGGGTTCAGTAACGCCAGCTGTTCCCCTGCTGTGTGTCCGACAACAAGTCTCCTGTTCCCTACACATGCACAGAAAAACCCATGTCGAACATGCTCCAAATAGGGAAGAGCAGTCACCCTGATTGTTATGCTTAAAACAGGAAATTGTGAAGTTTTCCAGGCCTAGAATGATAAATTTTTATGACAAATATGGACAAATAATAATTTGTCATCACAGCGCATATCTGCACATGTCTATTATAAATGGTAACAAAAACTAAAACATAGTCTTCACTTTTTGAAATTAATGCATAAAAGTACATTTCATACTTATCAATTAATGCTTTTTAAGGAACTTTATCTGTACCTGTAAGATAATGCAGTCAATGGATGTACAAATCATAAAATCCTCATCATCATCATCACGATTTTATTTATGACAGACATTATAAAATACACATACTGATGCCAACTGTAACTTCACACACCATATATGAAATGGCCAGCATCTAAACCTGGTAATAATGTGCAATAATAAATTATTACATCTAGAAAGTGCATCATGCATACTGACAATAGGTAGTACTAGTTATACCTGCAAGTGCTGTTGAAACAACCACAACAGATATAAATTAATATGGTATATAGGTATCACAGTGCATAGTTACTCATGGACAATGTCGATGTAATACTGTACCTCAATAAAGTCAGCGTGAACCATTATGCTTGTTAGTCTTGTAGATTGTTAAAGAGGGAACAGTCTTTTTTTGTTGGTCATAGGTGGAGTATTAGACAGTAAATGATTACTGCTGTTGTATTTTTGGCGTCCTAGGGCGCAATAACGCTGCGTAACGTCACATTTTATAGAGTCATCTAATTGACACACGCTACCCTACCCTACGCGTGACAGTAGGAAGGTAGTGTTGACGGATAAAGCCTTGCGCAACCAGACATGCTTTTACCCTCTTCAACACTGTCCAAGCAAAAAATGCATGATTGCAGTCGCAGACTTTATTGACGTACAGTAAACATCGCCATTACCCATCAGAGGCTGTCCACTGTCTGATACAGACATAGAATATACCTTAGCTATCCGTAGCCTTTCTTTCACCTACACTTGCAGACACACACAAAAATTGTGACAATGCATTATGTTTTTTTAAATGGTTATTTTTATCGTACATTATTGTGTCATCACATTGATGAGTCCATGCTGGACATGTCATACATGCTGTACAAAGTAACGATTTTATTAACTTAAATAATTGAAATGTCTGTGACTGTCACATCTAAATTGCAATGATGATGATGATGAGTGACGATTACAAAATCCATTGTCTTCACTATGTTATGGTTTAACATAGCGTTCCTTAAGCATTATTCATAAATACAAAAATGGACTTTTATTCTTAAATTTACAACACTATATTTTGTAACCAATTTTTTGGGTGGTGTGTTGTTCCATTTCTTGTTGGCATGTGCATATATGCGTTTATATTTGCAGTGTCTTTATTTTTATTATTGAAGTTAGGAAACGTGTATCTTCGTACCGTGTTAGCCATTAGATAGAAAAATATTTACACTTGAGAGTCCACAGTGGTTGATACCTTTGAATGGATAACTGAAAAGATGGTAACAAATTGCAAGCTTTCGAGGCTACTCACGTCTCTTCATCAGGCAAAGACTAAAACAAAAAATGAAGCATCACATATTTCTATACACAACAGGACACAGGAATAGTGCAATAGGTAAGACAAGTAAGTGACGTGTAGCAGAACTGTCATTATCACAGAGGGATGAACATAAATATTGGAACAGTTCCTAGATAAGGATAGAAAGTTTTATTGCCCTCTGATTGGGGTCTGGTTTTGTGTTTTAATGCCCCTGGAAGGGCAGAGACGCAGATTCCTTAATTGATATAGAATGACATAAATCCGTGTGATCTATTCATTCCATCACTAACAGTGTCAAAGGTCATGATGAGCTTATATTCTGAAACCTTTGTATCTTTGTCATATTTGAAGTTATAGTATGAGTAAAGAACTTAGCGTGCACTCAGTCAAGTAAGACAAGGTGCTGGTGTAGCGGACCTGAGGTCCCAAATCTAGAATAATATAATACACCGCACACTTAGTTGAATATGATGCAAGGGGGAAAACTATTATTTATTTATATACAGATAGGTAGTTTAGGCAAGGCAATATATGACAAGCGATTAAATTTTTAACGTTTCGGCTCAACCGGAGCCTTTATCAAAAAAGTCGCTTGAGGTCCAGTGCCAATGAATAATTATTCATTGGCACTGGACCTCAAGCGACTTTTTGCTGCTCAGAAGTGTTAGATGCACAGATGAAAACAATCGCTGATGTGTTTGTGGGGTTCAGTAACGCCTGCTGTTCCCCTGCTGTGTGTCTGGCAAAAATTACTGCTGCTAACTACAACTTCAACTTCAAACGTCTCATACTAGGCCTCTGCCTACACCCTCCTTGACCCTGGGCTTCAACAGCGCCAGTTGCTGCTCAGAAGTGTTAGATGCACAGATGAAAACAATCGCTGATGTGTTTGTGGGGTTCAGTAACGCCTGCTGTTCCCCTGCTGTGTGTCTGGCAAAAATTACTGCTGCTAACTACAACTTCAACTTCAAACGTCTCATACTAGGCCTCTGCCTACACCCTCCTTGATCCTGGGCTTCAACAGCGCCAGTTGCTGCTCAGAAGTGTTAGATGCACAGATGAAAACAATCGCTGATGTGTTTGTGGGGTTCAGTAACGCCTGCTGTTCCCCTGCTGTGTGTCTGGCAAAAATTACTGCTGCTAACTACAACTTCAACTTCAAACGTCTCATACTAGGCCTCTGCCTACACCCTCCTTGACCCTGGGCTTCAACAGCGCCAGTTGCTGCTCAGAAGTGTTAGATGCACAGATGAAAACAATCGCTGATGTGTTTGTGGGTTCAGTAACGCCTGCTGTTCCCCTGCTGTGTGTCTGGCAAAAATTACTGCTGCTAACTACAACTTCAACTTCAAACGTCTCATACTAGGCCTCTGCCTACACCCTCCTTGACCCTGGGCTTCAACAGCGCCAGTTGCTGCTCAGAAGTGTTAGATGCACAGATGAAAACAATCGCTGATGTGTTTGTGGGGTTCAGTAACGCCTGCTGTTCCCCTGCTGTGTGTCCGGCAAAAATTACTGCTAGCTACCTAATCATGGTGAAAAAAACCTGACATCTCAAAGTGTCTAGTGCTGCACATAGATATGAGGCTACACCCTGATTTCTATGCTGTAAACATTTGAAACGTCAACTTTCAAACCATAAAATGATTAGTCTTTGTCACAAATCTGTAACAAAATAAATGTGACATATTATTACAGATATGCACATGTCGAAAACAAATGCAAACACAAAATCCTACTTATGCTATAGGATACTGATGGTCAACCTTGTCACTCCATAGCTTAGACAAATCCAACTCACATCATGATGACTCCAATGCTGCAATGTTGGAAGTGCATAATGTGGGTTGAACTTTGACAACTGCTGCAGTGCGAAGGTTATACTTCAGTGTTCTTGCCTTTGAAATAAAAGCATACAAGTAAATATAATAATCCAATGTTGATTAAGGGACGTGATGTACACGTGTAATATTGTGCAAACAATGCATGTAGGAATAGTCCTCTTCAACATTACTTATATTTGTGTTATTTTAAAAAATACATATTTGATTAGAAAGTTAACAGCCCATATCATAAAGGTCCTTCATGTAAACATGATAATCGCTTACAAAAATCATGCATTACCTTGGTAAAGTCAATAGTGCATAGTCACAATAGCAAAATATATACCTGTAAGTGGTGCTGAAAGAACGACAACTGATAGAATACGTGAATGATATATATTTATCAGACTGAATAGCGACATCTGTACAATGTCGATATAATACTGTACCTTAACAAAACAGCTGTGTCACACCTCACACTCGTTTTTCTTGTAGCTTGTTATGTAATAGGGCACATGCGTGTATGTTTCATCATAGGTGCATGTTTACTGAGTAAAGCAGTCATGACAACGCCTTTGTGTTGTCGGTACGCTTGCGATGATGAACGATGCGCACCGTGAATGTTAGTCTGCGTCATAAGACGTACAGACGCTCCAATACCCAACGCGTCACAGCAGGAAGCCAGTCTGTGCGTCCAAACAGAGGCGCAACCATACATGCATGTAACCTTTTATAAAGCTAGATAAAAAAAAGGATGTAGTAGTAACGCACACTTTATTGAGGTACAGTATTACACCGCCATTCACCATCTGTGGCTATGCAGTCTCATCTATATATACCTTATCTATCCGTTGTCATGCTTGCAAGTCCACAGTCAGGCATAAATATCTGTTTTCACTCTGCACTATGCACTTTTTAAATTTTTGTTTTGTTATTATAAATGATTGGCACATATTATCAGTATTACATGATGGAAATTTTAGATATTTTTTAAAAAATTGTAGTTATATTATTCACCAAATGTAAAGTTTTATGAATGTCAAAGAAAACTTGTAATGCTGATTATGTTTTTAAGTCAGCCATTCATTGTCTACACAATAAAAATGGTGTACATACTGTTACTTACCCATCATTAATGGATTCTGATGTGTACTTGTATGCTTTTATTTTAAACCGTATAGCAGATTATTTAACCTATTTTAATTGTGGTTTGCATTGCTTTTCAACATGTTAATGTATGCGTTTATGTTTGTAAATTTTTAATTTACATATATTTTTTTAAGTTAAATCATCTTATGGTACTAAAGTTTATATTTCTCTTGTTTGGAGTATAGACATTTTTAATTGACACGTAACAAGGAAAATACTTGATATAGTATTTAAACATCCTCCTTGACCCTGGGCTACAACACCGCCAGTTGTAGCTCAGAAGTGCTGTTAGCACAGTCTACACTTGCTCCTGTGTTACTGGGGTTCAGTAATGTCAGCTGTTCCCCTGCTGTGTGAACGGCAAAAAGTCCTGCTGCCTCCACCCTGTTCTCTTCTCATCCTGGGCTACAACACCGCCAGTTGTTGCTCTGAAGTGCTGTTAGCACAGTCTACACTTGCTCCTGTGTTACTGGGGTTCAGTAATGTCAGCTGTTCCCCTGCTGTGTGAACGGCAAAAAGTCCTGCTGCCTCCACCCTGTTCTCTTCTCATCCTGGGCTACAACACCGCCAGTTGTTGCTCGGAAGTGCTGTTAGCACAGTGAACACTTGCTCCTGTGTTACTGGGGTTCAGTAATGTCAGCTGTTCCCCTGCTGTGTGAACGGCAAAAAGTCCTGCTGCCTCCACCATGTTCTCTTCTCATCCCTGGGCTACAACACCGCCAGTTGTAGCTCGGAAGTGCTGTTAGCACAGTCTACACTTGCTCCTGTGTTACTGGGGTTCAGTAATGTCAGCTGTTCCCCTGCTGTGTGAACGGCAAAAAGTCCTGCTGCCTCCACCCTGTTCTCTTCTCATCCCTGGGCTACAACACCGCCAGTTGTTGCTTGGAAGTGCTGTTAGCACAGTGAACACTTGCTCCTGTGTTACTGGGGTTCAGTAATGTCAGCTGTTCCCCTGCTCTGTGAACGGCAAAAAGTCCTGCTGCCTCCACCATGTTCTCTTCTCATCCCTGGGCTACAACACCGCCAGTTGTAGCTCGGAAGTGCTGTTAGCACAGTCTAACACTTGCTCCTGTGTTACTGGGGTTCAGTAATGTCAGCTGTTCCCCTGCTGTGTGAACGGCAAAAAGTCCTGCTGCCTCCACCATGTTCTCTTCTCATCCCTGGGCTACAACACCGCCAGTTGTTGCTCGGAAGTGCTGTTAGCACAGTCTACACTTGCTCCTGTGTTACTGGGGTTCAGTAATGTCAGCTGTTCCCCTGCTGTGTGAACGGCAAAAAGTCCTGCTGCCTCCACCATGTTCTCTTCTCTTCCCTGGGCTACAACACCGCCAGTTGTTGCTCGGAAGTGCTGTTAGCACAGTGAACACTTGCTCCTGTGTTACTGGGTTCAGTAATGTCAGCTGTTCCCCTGCTGTGTGAACGGCAAAAAGTCCTGCTGCCTCCACCCTGTTCTCTTCTCATCCCTGGGCTACAACACCGCCAGTTGTAGCTCTGGAAGTGCTGTTAGCACAGTCTAACTTGCTCCTGTGTTACTGGGGTTCAGTAATGTCAGCTGTTCCCCTGCTGTGTGAACGGCAAAAAGTCCTGCTGCCTCCACCCTGTTCTCTTCTCATCCTGGGCTACAACACCGCCAGTTGTTGCTCGGAAGTGCTGTTAGCACAGTGAACACTTGCTCCTGTGTTACTGGGGTTCAGTAATGTCAGCTGTTCCCCTGCTGTGTGAACGGCAAAAAGTCCTGCTGCCTCCACCATGTTCTCTTCTCATCCCTGGGCTACAACACCGCCAGTTGTTGCTCGGAAGTGCTGTTAGCACAGTGAACACTTGCTCCTGTGTTACTGGGGTTCAGTAATGTCAGCTGTTCCCCTGCTGTGTGAACGGCAAAAAGTCCTGCTGCCTCCACCATGTTCTCTTCTCATCCCTGGGCTACAACACCGCCAGTTGTAGCTCGGAAGTGCTGTTAGCACAGTGACACTTGCTCCTGTGTTACTGGGGTTCAGTAATGTCAGCTGTTCCCTTGCTGTGTGAACGGCAAAAAGTCCTGCTGCCTCACCATGTTCTCTTCTCATCCCTGGGCTACAACACCGTCAGTTGTTGCTCGGAAGTGCTGTTAGCACAGTGAACACTTGCTCCTGTGTTACTGGGGTTCAGTAATGTCAGCTGTTCCCTGCTGTGTGAACGGCAAAAAGTCCTGCTGCCTCCACCATGTTCTCTTCTCATCCCTGGGCTACAACACCGCCAGTTGTAGCTCGGAAGGCTGTTAGCACAGTCACACTTGCTCCTGTGTTACTGGGTTCAGTAATGTCAGCTGTTCCCTGCTGTGTGAACGGCAAAAAGTCCTGCTGCCTCCACCCTGTTCTCTTCTCATCCCTGGGCTACAACACCGCCAGTTGTGCTCGAAGTGCTGTTAGCACAGTGAACACTTGCTCCTGTGTTACTGGGGTTCAGTAATGTCAGCTGTTCCCCTGCTGTGTGAACGGCAAAAAGTCCTGCTGCCTCCACCATGTTCTCTTCTCATCCCTGGGCTACAACACCGCCAGTTGTAGCTCGAAGTGCTGTTAGCACAGCTATACTTGCTTCTGTGTTACTGGGTTCAGTAATGTCAGCTGTTCACCTGCTGTGTGAACGGCAAAAAGTTCTGCTGCCTCCACCCTGTTCTCTTCTCATCCCTGGCTACAACACCGCCAGTTGTTGCTCGGAAGTGCTGTTAGCACAGTCTACACTTGCTCCTGTGTTACTGGGGTTCAGTAATGTCAGCTGTTCCCCTGCTGTGTGAACGGCAAAAAGTCCTGCTGCCTCCACCATGTTCTCTTCTCTTCCCTGGGCTACAACACCGCCAGTTGTAGCTCGGAAGTGCTGTTAGCACAGTGAACACTTGCTCCTGTGTTACTCGGGTTCAGTAATGTCAGCTGTTCCCCTGCTGTGTGAACGGCAAAAAGTCCTGCTGCCTCCACCCTGGTCTCTTCTCATCCCTGGGCCACAACACCGCCAGTTGTAGCTCTGAAGTGCTGTTAGCACAGTCTACACTTGCTCCTGTGTTACTGGGGTTCAGTAATGTCAGCTGTTCCCCTGCTGTGTGAACGGCAAAAAGTCCTGCTGCCTCCACCCTGTTCTCTTCTCATCCCTGGGCTACAACACCGCCAGTTGTTGCTCGGAAGTGCTGTTAGCACAGTGAACACTTGCTCCTGTGTTACTGGGGTTCAGTAATGTCAGCTGTTCCCCTGCTGTGTGAACGGCAAAAAGTCCTGCTGCCTCCACCATGTTCTCTTCTCATCCCTGGGCTACAACACCGCCAGTTGTTGCTCGGAAGTGCTGTTAGCACAGTGAACACTTGCTCCTGTGTTACTGGGGTTCAGTAATGTCAGCTGTTCCCCTGCTGTGTGAACGGCAAAAAGTTCTGCTGCCTCCACCATGTTCTCTTCTCATCCCTGGGCTACAACACCGCCAGTTGTAGCTCGGAAGTGCTGTTAGCACAGTGAACACTTGCTCCTGTGTTACTGGGGTTCAGTAATGTCAGGTGTTCCCCTGCTGTGTGAACGGCAAAAGTCCTGCTGCCTCCACCATGTTCTCTTCTCATCCCTGGGCTACAACACCTCCAGTTGTTGCTCGGAAGTGCTGTTAGCACAGTGAACACTTGCTCCTGTGTTACTGGGGTTCAGTAATGTCAGCTGTTCCCCTGCTGTGTGAACGGCAAAAAGTCCTGCTGCCTCCACCCTGTTCTCTTCTCATCCCTGGGCTACAACACCGCCAGTTGTTGCTCGGAAGTGCTGTTAGCACAGTGAACACTTGCTCCTGTGTTACTGGGGTTCGGTAATGTCAGCTGTTCCCCTGCTGTGTGAACGGCAAAAAGTCCTGCTGCCTCCACCATGTTCTCTTCTCATCCCTGGGCTACAACACCGCCAGTTGTTGCTCGGAAGTGCTGTTAGCACAGTGAACACTTGCTCCTGTGTTACTGGGGTTCAGTAATGTCAGCTGTTCCCCTGCTGTGTGAACGGCAAAAAGTCCTGCTGCCTCCACCATGTTCTCTTCTCATCCCTGGGCTACAACACCGCCAGTTGTAGCTCGGAAGTGCTGTTAGCACAGTGAACACTTGCTCCTGTGTTACTGGGGTTCAGTAATGTCAGCTGTTCCCCTGCTGTGTGAACGGCAAAAAGTCCTGCTGCCTCCACCATATTCTCTTCTCATCCCTGGGCTACAACACCGCCAGTTGTTGCTCGGAAGTGCTGTTAGCACAGTCTACACTTGTTCCTGTGTTACTGGGGTTCAGTAATGTCAGCTGTTCCCCTGCTGTGTGAACGGCAAAAAGTCCTGCTGCCTCTACCATGTTCTCTTCTCATCCCTGGGCTACAACACCGCCAGTTGTTGCTCGGAAGTGCTGTTAGCACAGTGAACACTTGCTCCTGTGTTACTGGGGTTCAGTAATGTCAGCTGTTCCCCTGCTGTGTGAACGGCAAAAAGTCCTGCTGCCTCCACCATGTTCTCTTCTCATCCCTGGGCTACAACACCGCCAGTTGTAGCTCGGAAGTGCTGTTAGCACAGTGAACACTTGCTCCTGTGTTACTGGGGTTCAGTAATGTCAGCTGTTCCCCTGCTGTGTGAACGGCAAAAGTCCTGCTGCCTCCACCATATTCTCTTCTCATCCCTGGGCTACAACACCGCCAGTTGTTGCTCGGAAGTGTCATTGGCACGGGTACTCACTCCTGCCCAGACTGGTTACAGCACGCCATCTGTTTCCTCTCAGTGTAAACGTCACTTAGCCTCCAATAAGTTGTCCTGTCGTGTTGCGGTGGGGTTAGCTGACTCTATGGTGCTTGGAGTTTAGATGCTTCCTATGTGTGCTGCGGGATATGCAAATAAAGGCTGTTTCCGTTGTGACAATAGGACAATAACCCACTGTAGTACTGTGGGATTCGGTAACTGCGGCCGGCTCGCGGCCTGTCATCTTAAATTTCCATGGGTACCTTCTGCTACCCGTCCGGGTTCCAGTACCGTCAGCTGGTTCTCCGCAGTGCCTTTGGCCTAGGTGCCTCCATCTCGGTATCCGAGTTCCAGCAACGTCTGCTGGTCCTTGGTAGTGCTTTGGAGCACAGGTACCTTCTGCTTAGTAACCGTGTCCCAGTAACGTCAGCTGGTCCTCGGTTGTGCCATTGGCTCTTTTCCTTCTGCTGCCCCTCCGGGTTCCAGCACAGTCAGCTGGTCCTCGTTACTTGCATTGGCTCTTGTACCTTCTGCTACCCGTCCGGGTTCCAGTACCGTCAGCTGGTTCTCCGCAGTGCCTTTGGCCTAGGTGCCTCCATCTCGGTATCCGAGTTCCAGCAACGTCTGCTGGTCCTTGGTAGTGCTTTGGAGCACAGGTACCTCCTGCTTAGTAACTGTGTCCCAGTAACGTCAGCTGGTCCTCGGTTGTGCCATTGGCTCTTTTCCTTCTGCTGCCCCTCCGGGTTCCAGCACAGTCAGCTGGTCCTCGTTACTTGCATTGGCTCTTGTACCTTCTGCTACCCGTCCGGGTTCCAGTACTGTCAGCTGGTTCTCCGCAGTGCCTTTGGCCTAGGTGCCTCCATCTCGGTATCCGAGTTCCAGCAACGTCTGCTGGTCCTTGGTAGTGCTTTGGAGCACAGGTACCTCCTGCTTAGTAACCGTGTCCCAGTAACGTCAGCTGGTCCTCGGTTGTGCCATTGGCTCTTTTCCTTCTGCTGCCCCTCCGGGTTCCAGCACAGTCAGCTGGTCCTCGTTACTTGCATTGGCTCTTGTACCTTCTGCTACCCGTCCGGGTTCCAGTACCGTCAGCTGGTTCTCCGCAGTGCCTTTGGCCTAGGTGCCTCCATCTCGGTATCTGAGTTCCAGCAACGTCTGCTGGTCCTTGGTAGTGCTTTGGAGCACAGGTACCTCCTGCTTAGTAACCGTGTCCCAGTAACGTCAGCTGGTCCTCGGTTGTGCCATTGGCTCTTTTCCTTCTGCTGCCCCTCCGGGTTCCAGCACAGTCAGCTGGTCCTCGTTACTTGCATTGGCTCTTGTACCTTCTGCTACCCGTCCGGGTTCCAGTACCGTCAGCTGGTTCTCCGCAGTGCCTTTGGCCTAGGTGCCTCCATCTCGGTATCCGAGTTCCAGCAACGTCTGCTGGTCCTTGGTAGTGCTTTGGAGCACAGGTACCTCCTGCTTAGTAACCGTGTCCCAGTAACGTCAGCTGGTCCTCGGTTGTGCCATTAGCTCTTTTCCTTCTGCTGCCCCTCCGGGTTCCAGCACAGTCAGCTGGTCCTCGTTACTTGCATTGGCTCTTGTACCTTCTGCTACCCGTCCGGGTTCCAGTACCGTCAGCTGGTTCTCCGCAGTGCCTTTGGCCTAGGTGCCTCCATCTCGGTATCCGAGTTCCAGCAACGTCTGCTGGTCCTTGGTAGTGCTTTGGAGCACAGGTACCTCCTGCTTAGTAACCGTGTCCCAGTAACGTCAGCTGGTCCTCGGTTGTGCCATTGGCTCTTTTCCTTCTGCTGCCCCTCCGGGTTCCAGCACAGTCAGCTGGTCCTCGTTACTTGCATTGACTCTTGTACCTTCTGCTACATTTACAAATTGAAGATTTTTTCAATGCTTTTTTGGGTAATCACTCTGGATCTCCAACAATGAAGACGACGACCCTGATGACCACCCCGAAGAAGATGACGACCACAAGGACGACGAGCATCAAGCCAACCAGCCTAAACACCATCACAAAGAAGAAATAAAAGATTACCAAACAGGACTAAGAAGGTTAAGACAAACTACAAGATACAGAACAAGAGACTTAAGAACAATAAGCAGAAGATCAAAAAGCAGAAGAACATGAAGTATAAGACCAAAATGAAGAGCAAAATATATGCTCTAAATTCTAAGCAGAAGAAGACTAAGCAGTGTATGGGGGTGAGTCCGTTCCTCCTCGTGGTGCCCCTGGAAAATGCCTGCTGCTGCAGGCTAAACTGAACACGGACAAATACTGTTGTAATTTAAATCTTTTGTGACAGCAAGAACGGAAGGATGAAAAATTCATACTTTGACAGATTACAAGTACAGGATTCTCTGTCACAAATAAGAATATGATGAAGAAGATGAAGTACAATATGAATAAGAATAATAGTTTAATAAGAAGAATATGAGTAATGTTAACAAAAAGATGAATAGCAAGAAGTTTAAGAAGAAGATAAATAAGGTGAAGATGAAGAATAATTTGATGAAAAAGATGATGCTGCTGAAGATTATGAAGGAGAAAGTGTGTGAAAAGTTAAAAAGGTGAAGAGCATGGAAGTTGTGAAATATACATATTTGCCAAAATAGAAAAAACGTTAACAACATTGTCAATTTATTCGTCAATCCGAACATCTTTAAAAAAAATATATATATATATATATGCTATTCCATTTGATTGGGTTAAACATCTATGCCTTTAATGTCTCCTCAACCTTCCCCAATACATTCTACATTACTCTTTGTTGTTTTCCTTCATGTACAATTAACCAACAAGGCAAGAATGGGGTTTTTTTAATTCCGATATTTTGTTCCCATAGACTTACATGGGACTTCCGGTATCGGTATCGGGTATCGCCGATATTTTAATGGTATCGGCGATACCATTCCGATTCTGCTACTTTTGGATATCGGAAAGTATCGCTCAACCCTAGTTAGGGGTGTTTTGGGGTTAGGGTTGGGATTAGGGTTAGGCTTGTGGTTAGGTTTATGGTTAGAGTTGGGATTAGGGTTAGGGGTGTGTTGGGGTTAGGGTTATGGTTAGGGTTTGTATTAGGGTTAGGGGTGTGTAGGGGTTAGGGTTGGGGTTAGGGGTGTGTTGGGGTTAGGGTTGGAGTTAGAATTGAGGGGTTTCCACTATTTAGGTACATCAGGGGGTCTCCATACGCGACATGGCGCCACCATTGATTCCTGCAAATTTTGCGTTCAAAAAGTCAAACAGTGCTCCCTTTATTCCAAGCCCCGACGTGTGCCCAAACAGTGGTTTACCCCCACATATGGGTATGAGCATACTCGGGAAAAATTGCACAACAACTTTGGGGGTCTAATTTCTCCTGTTACTGTTGGGAAAAAAAATTGGGGACTAAAAAAGTTATTTTTGTGGAAAAAAAATGATTTTTTATTTTCACGGCTCTGCGTTATATACTTCTGTGAAGAATTTGGGGGTTCAAAGTGCTCACCACACATCTAGATAAGTTCCTTGTGGGGTCTAGTTTCCAAAATGGGGTCACTTGTGGGGAGTTTATACTGTTTAGGCACATCAGGGACTCTGCAAACGTAACATGACGCCCGCAGACCATTCCATCAAGTCGGCATTTCAAAACGTCACTACTTCCCTTCCGAGCCCCGAAGTGTGCCCATACAGTAGTTTTCTCCCACATATGGGATATTAGCGTACTCAGGACAAATTGGACAACAACTTTTGAGGTCTAATTTCTCCTGTTACCCTTGGGAAAATAAAAAAATTGGGGACTAAAGATCATGTTTGTGGAAAAAATATGATTTTTTTTATTTTCATGGCCCGGCGTTATAAACTTCTGTGTAGCCCTTGGGGTTCAAAGTGCTCACTACACATCTATATAAGCTCCTTGGGGGGTCTAGTTTCCAAAATGGGGTCACTTGTGGGGGTTTCTACTGTTTAGGCGCATCAGGGGCTCTGCAAACGCAACATGACGCCCACAGAACATTCCATCAAGTCTGCATTCCAAAATGGCGCTCCTTCCCTTCTGTGCTCTCCCATGCGCCAAAACAGTGGTTCCCCCCCACATATGGGGTACCAGTGTACTCAGGACAAACTGTACAACAACTTTTGTGGTCCAATTTCTCCTGTTACCTTTGTGAAAATAAAAAATTGCGGGTTAAAAAAATCAGTTTTTGAGGAAAAAAATGATTTTTTATTTTCACGGCTCTGCATTACAAACTTCTGTGAAGCACGTGGGGGTTCAAGGTGCTCACCACACATCTAGTTAAGTTCCTTGCGGGGTCTAGTTTACAAAATGTGGTCACTTGTGGGGGTTTCTACTGTTTAGGCACATCAGGGGCTCTGCCCGCCCGCAGACCATTCCATCAAGTCGGCATTTCAAAGCGTCACTACATCCCTTCCAAGCCCTGATGTGTGCCCAAACAGTGGTTCTCCCCCACATGTGAGGTACTAGCGTACTTAGGACAAATTAGACAACAACTTTTGTGGTCCAATTTCTCCTGTAACCATTGTGAAAATAAAAATAGGGGGCTAAATAATCATTTTTTGAGAAAAAAAAATGATTTTTTATTTTCACGGCTCTGCGTTATAAACTTTTGTGAAGCACCTGGGAGTTCAAAGTGCTCACTGTGCATCTGCATAAGTTTCTTAGGGGGTCTAGTTTCCAAAATAGGGTCATTTGTGGGGGAGCTCCAAAGTTTAGGCATACAGGGGCTCTCCAAACATGACATGGTGTCCGCTAACGACTGGAGCTAATTTTCCATTCAAAAAGTCAAATGGCGCTCCTTCCCTTCTGAGCCCTGCCGTGTGCCCAAACAGTGGTTTATGACCACATATGAGGTATCTGTGTACTCAGGAGAAATTGCCCAACAAATTTTAGGATCCAATTTATACTGTTGCCCATGTGAAAATGAAAAAACTGAGGCTAAAAGAAAATTTTTGTGAAAAAAAAAAGTACTTTCTTTTTTTTACGGATCAATTTGTGAAGCACTTGGGGGTTCAAAGTGCTCACTCTGCATCTAGATAAGTTCCTTGGGGGGTCTAGTTTCCAAAATGGGGTCAATTGTGGGGGAGCTCCAATGTTTAGGCACACAGGGACTCTCCAAATGCGACATGGCATCCGCTAAATATTCCAGCATATTTTCCATTCAAAAAGTCAAATGGCGCTCCTTCCCTTCTGAGCCCTGCCGTGCGCCAAAACAGTGGTTTATGACCACATATGAGGTATTGGTGTACTCAGGAGAAATTGCTCAACAAATTTTAGGATCCATTTTATACTGTTGCCCATGTGAAAATGAAAAACCGAGGCTAAAAGAAAATTTTTGTGAAAAAAAAGTACTTTCTTTTTTTACGGATCAATTTGTGAAGCACCTGGGGGTTCAAAGTGCTCACTCTGCATCTAGATAAGTTCCTTGGGGGGTCTAGTTTCCAAAATGGGGTCACTTGTGGGGGAGCTTCAATGTTTAGGCACACAGGGACTCTCCAAATGCGACATGGCAACCGCTAAATATTCCAGCATATTTTCCATTCAAAAAGTCAAATGGCGCTCCTTCCCTTCTGAGCCCTGCCGTGCGCCCAAACAGTGGTTTATGACGGTGTACTCAAGAGAAATTGCCCAACAAATTTTAGGATCCATTTTATCCTGTTGCCCATGTGAAAATGAAAAAAACTGAGGCTAAAAGAAAATTTTTGTGAAAAAAAAAGTACTTTCTTTTTTTTACGGATCAATTTGTGAAGCACCTGGGGTTCAAAGTGCTCACTCTGCATCTAGATAAGTTCCTTGGGGGGTCTAGTTTCCAAAATGGGGTCACTTGTGGGGGAGCTCCAATGTTTAGGCACACAGGGACTCTCCAAATGCGACATGGCAACCGCTAAATATTCCAGCATATTTTCCATTCAAAAAGTCAAATGGCGCTCCTTCCCTTCTGAGCCCTGCCGTGCGCCCAAACAGTGGTTTATGACCACATATGAGGTATCGGTGTACTCAGGAGAAATTGCCCAACAAATTTTAGGATCCATTTTATCCCGTTGCCCATGTGAAAATGAAAAAACTGAGGCTAAAAGAAAATTTTTGTGAAAAAAAAAGTACTTTCTTTTTTTTACGGATCAATTTGTGAAGCACCTGGGGTTCAAAGTGCTCACTCTGCATCTAGATAAGTTCCTTGGGGGGTCTAGTTTCCAAAATGGGGTCACTTGTGGGGGAGCTCCATTGTTTAGGCACACAGGGACTCTCCAAATGCGACATGGCAACCGCTAAATATTCCAGCATATTTTCCATTCAAAAAGACAAATGGCGCTCCTTCCCTTCTGAGCCCTGCCGTGCGCCCAAACAGTGGTTTATGACCACATATGAGGTATCTGTGTACTCAGGAGAAATTGCCCAACAAATTTTAGGGTCCATTTTATCCTGTTGCCCATGCAAAAATGAAAAAATTGATGCTAAAAAAAATTTTGTTGGAAAAATTAAAATGTCCATTTTTTCCTTCCACGTTGCTTTAGTTCATGTGAAGCACCTGAAGGGTTAATAATCTTCTTGAATGTAGTTTTGAGTAGCTTGAGGGGTGCAGTTTTTATAATGGTGTCACTTTTGGGTATTTTCTGCCATATAGACCCCTCAAAGTGACTTCAAATGTGAGGTGGTCCCTAAAAAAAATGGTTTTGTAAATTTTGCTGTAAAAATGAGAAATCGCTGGTCAACTTTTAACCCTTATAACTTCCTAACAAAAAAAAATGTTGTTCCCAAAATTGTGCTGTTGTAAAGTAGACATGTGGGAAATGTTATTTATTAACTATTTTGTGTCACATAACTCTCTGGTTTAACAGAATAAAAATTCAAAATTTAAAAATTGCGAAATTTTCAAAATTTTGGCCAAATTTCCATTTTTTTCACAAATAAACGCAAAAATTATCGACCTAAATTTACCACTAACATGAAGCCCAATATGTCACGAAAAAACAATCTCAGAATCGCTATGATCCGTTGAAGCATTCCTGAGTTATTACCTCATAAAGGGACACTGGTCAGAATTGCAAAAAATGGCCAGGTCATTTAGGTCAAAATAGGCTGGGTCATGAAGGGGTTAAACTAAGAACCTCAAGTTCAGTTATATAAATTTTGCCTAGCCGAATTAGATCAACTAATAATTATTGCAGGTGTGGTTCATGCTCATTTTGTGGCGTATAACACACCTAGATAAGTTCCTTAGGGGGTCTAGTTTCCAAAACTGGGTCACGTGTGTGGGGTTTCCACTGTTTAGGCATAGCAGGATCTCTCCAAACGAGACATGGCATCTGATCTCAATTCCAGCCAATTTTTTTTTAAAAAGTCAAATGGCACACCTTCACTTCCGAGCTCTGCCATGCGGCCAAACAGTGGTTTACCCACACATATGGGGTATCAGCATACTCAAGACAAATTGCACAATAACTTTTGGAGCCAATTTCTCCTATTACCCTTGGTAAAATTAAAAAAATTGGATCTGAAGTACATTTTTTGTGAAAAAAAGTTAAATGTTCATTTTTTTTTATATATAGGAAAGATGTGTATCTTCGTACCGTGTTAGCCAGTAGATAGAAAAATATTTAGACTTGAGAGTCCTCAGTGGTTGATACCTTTTAATGGCTAACTGAAAGGTATCAACCACTGAGGACTCTCAAGTCTAAATATTTTTCATTTTTTTTTAAACATTCCAAAAATTCCTGTGAAGCACCTGAAGGGTTAATAAGCTTCTTGAATGTGGTTTTGAGCACCTTGAGGGGTGCGGTTTTAGAATGGTGTCACTTTTGGGTATTTTCAGTCATATAGACCTCTCAAAGTGACTTCAAATGTGATGTGGTCCCTAAAAAAAATGGTGTTGTAAAACTGAGAAATCACTGTTTAAATTTTAACCTTTATAACTTCCTACCAAAAAATTTTGGTTCCAAAATTGTGCTGATGTAAAGTAGACACGTGGGAAATGTTACTTATTAAGTATTTTGTGTGACATATCTCTGTGACTTAAGGGCAAAAAAAATTCAAAGTTGGAAAATTGGAAAATTTTCAAAATTTTTGCCAAATTTCTGTTTTTTTCACAAATAAACGCAAGTAATATCAAATAAATTTTACCACTCTCATGAAGTACAATATGTCACGAGAAAGCAGTGTCAGAATCACCAGAATCCATGGAAGCCTTCCAGAGTTACTACCTCATAAAGGGACAGTGGTCAGAATTATAAAAATTGGCCTGGTCATTAACGTGCAAACCACCTTGGATGGGTTAAAGGGAATCTGTCATCCTAAATTGGCAGGATATTTAAATGATGGCAGTCAGGTCAGATGGGCGGTGTTTTGGGTACTTGCCTTAACATGTTGTTCGCCGCTGTCTCCATTATTTCTGGGAATTGTAGTCGTTGCCCTCCATATAACGCGCCTGCGCATTGCAATCTGCGGGCAAAGCATACTGCGCGTGCGCAATTCAAGATTGCAATGCGCAGGCGCATTATATGGAGGGCAACATTTAAATATCCCGCCAATTTAGGGTGACAGATTCCCTTTAAGGGGTTAGATAACTCGGCCACAACTACCTTCCCCCATGCCACCTTGTTACAAAGAAACCATATAAAGAAAAAATGAGCACCAAGGAACAAGTAATTGAAAAGGTAAAGCTTTATTAGTGTTAAATATAAAAAATAAGTATGGTTGAGGAGGTAGTGACAAGCCAGAATATGGAACCGCAGCTCTAAGTGCAACAAACTGGCAAAGTTCACAAAGAGTACATTGCTCAAAAGTGCATGTGCAGCCATACTGTATATAGTAATGCAGAAGGTTGTATGAGTTTTCACGGCTCACAAGAGGCGTAGCTAGGGTTTTGGTTCAGGAGGGGGCCAAACTTCTGAGTGGTCCCTAACCAGGTAACCTTGATTACAACTGGGTGACGCACCCCAATATTGGAGGAAAACCTCAGCAGATGACCCTGCTGTTGCTGAAAATCATCTCCATATAAAGACCAATATTGTTATTACCGCCATATGGTCAATGGTAAATAATACCAATCCTACAGAACATATAAGACTTACAGATAATGACTTACCGCTAACGTTCTTTCTGATGAAATCGTTCACTTTTCACGTCTTTTCTTTCTGGTCCAGACCGACATGATGACTTCTCCAGCCAGGACCCGGCTGCAGAGAATACAACAAAGACACATTTCACTTCTCATATTTTCAGCACTGTCCCCAATGGGACTATTCCCAACCTGCACAAACGCCTCATCCTGCTAATACCCCAATACTGAGCCACTGCTGCCGTATGTGTCCCTATTACTGCACCTGCTGGGTGGTTCTCTGTGCTCTGTAAATTCTAAAGCAGCCCTCTAGAATATAGTAATGCCGGATGCAAGTGCCCTAGAAAACAGTGCCCACATTTTGTCCTCTAAAAAGTAATAATGCCCTGTGTGTGCCCCTTTGACAGTCACAGTAACCTGAGTTCCCCTATAACAATAAGTGCCCTCTTTACATTTAATAATGTCCCGAGTCTCCCCATGTACAGCTCCCCAATACACAGTATGATACTCTCTTATACACAGTATAATGCTCCCTCACTGTATATATACTGACCTCTTAATATTCCCCAAACTATTTAATGGCTCCAACACTGTATGATGGCCCCCTAGATAGCGTCCATATAGCATAATACACCAGATAGTCCTCAATACTGTATAATGCACTCCACATAGGCAGTCTATAGTATAATGCACTCCCCATAGGTCTCCATATAGTATAATGCACTCCCCATAGTTCTCAATATAGTATAATTCACTCCCTATAGGCAGAGTGTATAGTATAATGCACTCCCCATAGTTCTCAAAATAATATAATGCACTCCCTATAGGCAGAGTGTATAGTATAATACACCCACATAGGCAGCCTCTATATTATAATGCACCCCCATAGGCAGCTTCTATTTTACAATACACCCCCATAGGCAGATTCTATATTATAATACACCCCCATAGGCAGCCTCTATATTATAATGCACCCCCATAGGCAGCCTCTGTATTATAGTGCACTCCCCATAGGCAGCCTCTATATTATAATGCACCCCCATAGGCAGCCTCTGTATTATAGTGCACTCCCCATAGGCAGCCTCTATATTATAATGCACCCCCATAGGGAGCCTCTATATTATAATGCACTCCCCATAGGCAGCCTTTGTATTATAATGAACCCCCATAGGCAGCCTCTATAGCAGGGGTCTCAAACTGCATTCCACGAGGGCCGCAAACCGTGCGTGTTTTCAAGATTTCCTTAGCATTGCATTAGGTGCTGGAATCATTATCTGTGCAATACAAGGAAATCCTGAAAACATGACCTGTTTGCGGCCCTTGAGGAATGCAGTTTGAAGCCTCTATATTATAATGCACTCCCCATAGGCAGCCTTTATATTGCAATGCACCCCCATAGGCAGCCGCTATATTATAATGCACTCCCCATAGGCAGCCTCTATATTATAATGCACCCCCATAGGCAGCCTCCATATTATCAGGCACCACCATAGGCAGCCTCTATATTATAATGCACCCCCATAGGCAGCCTCTATATAATAATGCACCCCCATAGACAGTCTCTATATTATAATGCACCCCATAGGCAACCTCTGTATTTTAATGCACCCCCATAGGCAGCCTCTGTATTATAATGCACCCCCATAGGCAGCCTCTGTATTATAATGCACCCCCATAGGCAGCCTCTATACTATAATGCACCCCCATAGGCAGCCTCTGTAGTATAATGCAACCCCATAGGCAGCCTTTGTATTATAATGCACCCCCATAGGCAGCCTCTATACTATAATGCACCCCAATAGTCAGCCTCTATATTATAATGCACCCCCTTAGGCAGCCTCTATACTATAATGCACCCCAATAGTCAGCCTCTATATTATAATGCACCCCCACAGGCAGGCTCTGTATTATAATGTACCCCCATAGGCAGCCTCTGTATTATAATGCACCCCCATAAGCAGACTCTATATTATAATGCACCCCCATAGGCAGCCTCTATATTATAATGCACCCCCATAGGCAGCCTCTATATTATAATGCACCCCCATAGGCAGCCTCTATATTATAATGCACTCCCCCATAGGCAGCCTCTATATTATAATGCACTCCCCCATAGGCAGCCTCTATATTATAATGCACTCCCCCATAGGCAGCCTCTATATTATAATGCACTCACGCATAGGCAGCCTCTATATTATAATGCACTCCCCTATAGGCAGCATCTGTATTATAATAAACCCCCATAGGCAGCCTCTATATTATAATGCACTCCCCTATAGGCAGCCTCTATATTATAATGCACCCTCATTAAAAAAAAAAAAAAAAAATTATAATAATAATAAATATTCACCTCTCTTCCTCCCAGCTCCTGTGCTGCTCCCTGCTCCCGCTCATCTCCTGACAGCAGGCGCCGGATAGTGATGTCATCGCGCCCGCTGTCAGTGTCTGCGTCAGACACTGACGGAGATGATGGGAGAGGGAGCTTAGTGCTCCTTCTCTCATCAATGCGGTCAGCTGTATCGGCTGGATGCCAATACAACTGACCCTGCGATGTTGGGCAGGGGCCCACTGCTGGCACCGGGCCCCCCACCGCCTGCTCAGGAGCCCATAGTGGCCGGGCGGCAGTGCAGGGAGATAGATTCTCCCTGTTCTGCTGCAGAATGTAACTGTATAGGCATGCTGTGCACGCCCATACAGTTACAGTAGCGGAGCTCTGGGTGGGCCCCCTCAGAGCGCCGGGCCGGGGCGACCACCCCTCTGCCCCCCCCCTTGTAGCTATGCTACTGCGGCTCACTGAGTGATTTTAAAAAGCTACAGTATCCTTGACATGATGAACCAAATGTTTTATCAGCCCATACATTAATCTGATGCTCTTCAGCAAACAGGGATGTATCATCTTAACAGCCAGGTTCAGCCATACCTAGAATGCATCTTTTCATAGGCATATACTCTGAGTCCTGCATCCATGGTCTTGGGTCAAAAAATCAGAAAAGTTTTAAATTGACATACTGTCATGTCCAGCCTCTGATATAATTTTAAAGAGAGCCAAGTACATCTGGTCATCCACTGTAAGTGTAGAACACCTTACATTTGTCTAAATGAATCAGATTTGGATAAATGTTGAATTTCATTTACATAATGCTAATGCCAAAGATTAAATTGATCATATCATCTGCCTGCCTAACTTTCCGTTGTATGTCTTCTACACAGTTCTGCTGCCAGTGCTGATGACTCATGCTCAGTTGGGCATCTATTCTCGTCCATCATGTCATCTATACTGTAGTACTAGGGCTACTCTATCTTGGCCCTCTTTTACCAGATATCTCCTTACCTTAACTTACTGCCTATGTCAGTAAACAGTGTTCCTGTTTATTGCTCAGCCTCCTTTTCCTTATACTCTATGGAGATAGGAGGACTATTCCCACATGATGTGGTGGCATCAATGTACACGCCTATAACCACTTATGTCATTTAGTACGTGTTGTACTCTATTGGCCGATCTCCACTATGTACTCTGGTACAAGCACGATCTAAGCCACGCCTCCTGATGAAGAACGGCGAAACGCGGGTTGAGGCGGCAGGCTGGAGTCTATACGACATAATCAGGGTTTGGCGGCAGTATCTTGGTTTTTAAACAAGAGCAATTTGGAGAGTAGTTTGGTAACATTTATTTTATCCCTCTTGGAATTCATTTTACCTCACAATTGTTTCACTTTTAAGGATCAGGTCTTTCTCCAATTACAAGTGACAGCTATGAGGGCGGCTTGCGCCCCCTCATATGCTAATTTATTCCTAGGTCTCTGGGAATGCGATATTTTCCAGTGTTCTTCTCTTGTTGTTATTGAAAAAATACAAAATTGGCTGAGGTATATAGATGATATTATTTTTTTTGGGAGGGTACTGTTGATGAACTCAACAGTCTGATGTCTCAACTAAATAATAATGATATGAATATCCATCTAACCTATTCTTTTGGGCACAAGGTGACCTTCTTGGATATTGAGATTGCAGTTAATGATGATGGAACTATTTCCACTACTATTTTTAGAAAGCCCACGGCAACTAATTCCGTTCTTCATGCCAAATCCTCCCATTTACCATCTACAATTAAATCTATCCCTGTAAGTCAATACTTGAGGGCTAAAAGGATTTGCTCAACAGAACAGGCCTTTCAAGAACAAGCAAATGATTTGTACTCAAGATTTCGGGAACGGGGGTATGGACACAGATCAATTAGGCATGCCTACAATAGAGCCTAAAAAGTAACAGGAAATCAATTATTATATTCCAATAAAGGAAAAAAGAAGACATCTGAGACATCAAACGTGAGATTCATAACACCGTATGTCAATGGAATGATCTTACCAAAATTATACGTGACCGGTGGAAATATTGACTGATCCTATTCTGAAAAAAACACTTACTAGCAAACCTCTGATTACTGCCCAAAGAGCCAAAAATCTATCTGACTTACTTGTTAGAAGAAGTCATTACTGCCCTAAAAAACAAACCCAAACCAATATATTTGGAGAAGTTCAAGGTTTTTATCCTTGTAAAAAATGTAAAGCTTGTGCTAATACTATTAAAAGCAAAGAATTTTCAAACTTTGATGGGACAAAAACATTTTTAATTAGGAGATATCTTACCTGTTCGTCACAGGGAGTGATTTACCTTGCACATTGCCCATGTAGCCAGATCTATATTGGGATGACAACCAGAGAACATAAGAATACGAGAACACGTGCGAGATATTGAGAAATCTAAAGAAGCTAAAGAGGGTGAACAACTTAAGACCCTCCTAGACACTTTAAAGCAGCACACAATTCTGATGCACATGTTCTCCAAATCATGGCCATTGATCAGGTAATTCTTGGTATAAGGGGAGGTAATTTATTCAGAGCTCTATCCCAGGTGGAGAGCAGCTGGATTCATCGGCTCAACACCCTGGTACCTTATGGTTTGAACGAAAGTCAGGGCTTTGGGTCTTTTTTATAAAAACATTTATAATATAATTGTTATTCTGGGCTTTTTAATTTTTTAATTATTTAAGAATTCTTTTAATCCATGTTGTCCTTGTATCTTGTGTATGTCTATATTTATTTTGTGTTTTTAACTTGTTGTTTTTCAATTACAGTCTTCTTACTCACCTTTTGCGATCCTTTCCTCTGTCTACCAGTTGTGGTTCCAGCTGGGTTATGATGATTTTGGGTTGATAACCTTCCACCTTTTCATGGCACATTATTTATTTCTTTCTTCTATCAAGAGGATTCATATCAAGAAAAGAATTTATGATTTTTTACTATACAGAATTTCAGTATTATACAGCTTTTGGACGTCTTAATGAATTGTTCATTTTATTATTATTATTATTACAATTCTGATAACAGGTTGTTTGGTTTTTTGTACTTTTTATTTTATTTATTTTTTATTATTTTTTATAATTTCATTTTTATCTTATTCACTTTAATTAATTATGTATATTTAACATTGAATATTTTCATATTATTTAACATGTTTATATATTCACTTTTATTGTCTTATATAATTGTATATTACCTATCAAGTCACTTGTATATTCACTTTTATTGCTATATATTCTAATTTATGTTATAACACGGGTTAATGCATCTTTACTGATCATGATATTCATTTCAGTAACCTAACACTTTCTTTATTTTTCATTAATTTTTCCTTTTTTCTACACATGAAGTACTGATTATTATTTTCTTTTGGTCACTTATCAGTAATCTTCTTTTTGTCTGTCTTGTACAGTCATTCATATCTTCCTCTTTTTTAGTCCCATTTATTTCCTTTCCCAGTCGTTGCCCTCGTATATCCCTGCTATTTAAGTTCTTATTTGAGGCTGGTGCGCATGCCCCGGCTCTGCTACATCCGGGCCTTCCCAATGCGCTCAGATGGTTCGCATGTGATCCCTGCTGCTGTGCAGCGGTGGATCGCTTGCATTCCACGGGCGCAGGAGGAAGTGCCCTACGTGGTGTGGTGGCACCTGAGCATGGGCCAACTTACAATGTTCCTGTTTATTGGTCAGCCCCATTTTCCTTATACTCTTTGGAGATAGGAGGACTATTCCCACGTGATGTGGTAGCACCAATGTACATGCCTATAACCACTTACGGCATTCATTAGGTGTTGTACTCTATTGGCCGATCTCCACTATATACTCTGGTACAAGCCCAACCTAAGCCACGCCTCCTGACAAAGAACGGCAAAACGCGCATTGAGGCGGCAGGCTGGGGTCTGGGTCCTCTCCCACATGTACAGTGAGTTGTTCTTGACAGCACATGCACCTTATTTTTTCCTATATTCTGTGAAGAACTTTAATGATCTTTTGCGCTGGTTATTTCTTGCCCACATTAGGTTATTTGCACATATTCACCTTATCTCCTCATGGGACATGCAGTTGATTGCATAATGGCATTGATCAAATGCACGATTTCTGTCCTTGAGTGTTGAAGCCTGTATGCACTAAGCACTTTATTCTTTTTTCAGGCTATAACAAAATCCCATTTGTATGAGATCTCTATATACCTTAATACTGGCAATGGATGATCCTAAAAAATAATATGAGTATTTTTTTTTATGTCATTTATTTTTATTTATTTATTTTGTGCATCTTTAATTTTACATGGTGGTTGAGAATTTTCCCTTCCCTCCCTTTTTCATCCTGCTTGGTCTGTGTTATTCTGTATTATTGTATTATTATATGTATTTATGTTGTTCATTAAAATAATTTTCGTATCAAAACTCTGGACCCCGTTTTTCTTGTATCCAGGGGTTATTTTTGTGATCTCCTTACCTGTCCAGTCTTAATTCTCTATCATGTGGCTTCTGCCACTGGCATTGCACAGCCCAAATCTCCTGGATGCACACAAAGCTAATAAAAGGACAAATCAGCAGCATTGAAAATATGAAATAGGGGGTTTACACCCTCAGCAGTCAGCAACAATCAACAAATATGGAGAATGAGGCAGTTCATCCAGTGAAATAAACATTTTATTAATCCATGCTATGATTCAGCTCCATAGAGCTATTCTCAAACTTGTTTTGCTTGGAAAAGCTGAGCTGAAAGTTTGCATGGTCTAATAAAAGGTTTATTTTAGTGGATGTGCTGTTTTACTCTTAATATTTGCCAAATGCACACCATGTTTTATAGTGCTAGACTTTACTGATGCCAGGAAATGTACTCTTGAGGGTACATAAATATGAACAAGCTTTCAAAATTCTGTTGCTTCTGCTGCTGCCACAAAATCTGCAAACAGCCACGCCAACCACAAACACCACCACACACAAGAAACAGCTTGGAAATTGAGCTAATTTTTTGCAAGGCTTGTTGAGAGACCATTGCTTCTTCACTTTGACAACAGCTAGCCTTTTCCTGCTCCTTAAAAAATGGATAGTTCGATAAAAAAATCCTTTGTGATTTTTTAATAATTTTGACAATAGGAAATCTGTTGTGGTTTCCAAAAAGGGAAACATTTTTCACTCCTAATTGAGAAGCCATTACTTCTTTGCAAGACAGACTGTGGAAAGGACAGTCAGAAGGAGTGCCAGCTGCAAGTATCCAAATAGTGGGTAAAAAACAATGCTACTTCAGTCGGGTGTCTAATGAGGAAAAAAAAATGGAATAAAGATCAAAATACCCAGACCAAGGGGGCGCAAAGGATGAAAAGTAGTTTAAAAAAAGCTCATTTATTGACATGAAATTAGTCCACAACGCGTTTCGACAGATGAATCTGTCTTCATCAATTACTTCTTTTCAACACACTTGTTTTTGCTCCCAAAATGAAGGAATCATTTTTGGATGACTTTTTAAAAAACTGTCACTTCTTTGCTAGGCAACGTTAAAATCTCTTATGGGTATGTACACATGTTAAGTATTAGATGTAGAAATTTCTTCACCATTTCTGCATCTCTTGGCAGGAAAAATGCAGCTTAAAATACATGCGTATTTGGTGCAGATTTTTCCTCACGCATTCGTATGGGTGAAATCTGCTGAAAGAATTGGCATGCTGCAGTTTTAAAATCTGCAGAATGCCAAAATCTGCAAGTCAAAAATAAACAACATGTGAATGAGTCTTCAGGATTTTTATTCACTTTGCTGGAAACAGGAAACCCTTCAGATTTTGTGAGAAATCTTCACAGCAAAAAACATGTGAAAAACGTGATAAAAATGCAACGTGTGCACAAATACTCCAAAATTAATTTAATTAGCCAAAAAAAGTCTTACACTGCAGTGTGTTATTAAATAGGCTGTTTGTTATCACGTTTACTATCCATTTTCCTCTAGACAGATAGGATCAGATGACATTAATAAGTGCTGTGTTTGCTTTAATGATCTCAATAACTGTTCAATACAGTCCGAGAAGACCTCAAAGTGTTTTACATGTCTTTTATAAGCAATTAGAGGCTTTGTAGTATAGGGATTTGCTGCATGAATTTATTAGCTGTGAATAGAGGGTTTTTTTTTAGAAAAATTCGACTAAACCAAATTTCAAAAGATTCGCCCATCTATATCTAGAAGACTTCACCTTTGTAGAGCTCAGTAGGAAACTGAGATAATCATGAATTCTGCTTCTAATAATAAGCTACCATATAGTCTTTTCTAAAGTGTGTATAATGTGATAGTTAAGGGATGAATAGCATGCCTTTTCTTGTTTTGTTATGTAATCATTCTTAGTTTATTTGTGTATGTCTAACAGCAAAAGGTAAAACAGTTTTAAAGATTCATAAAATATATTTATTAATCACCTAGGAAAGTGAAAAACAATTTTAGATTGCCAGTGCTTATACTTATCACATGTGGGTGCAATTTTTTGATGATATGTTAATGTGACTTCATGTTAAAATGTAACTGTAGAGTGTAGCTTATCACTTTAAGTCTTAAACTGGTCTACAGTTGATGGCGGAGACAACCATCCTTAAAGCTTTACTTGCATGTAAATTTTTTGCTTGTTTCATAGTCTTTTTTAGGCTAGGTTTATATGACACTCTTGATTTTTCTGTATCTTTTCCAAAATTATTACTCAAAATTGAAATTTCTTATGTAACTAGATCTCTTTTGTAATATCATAGGAATGAAGGTTAAAGGGAACCTGTCACCAGTTTTGTCCTGAGCAGGCCCGGATTCCTGATCTGCCCAGCCGGGCAGATGCCCTGTGGGAGGGCAGCTAAGTGGGCTGCCGCCGCCGGCCCTTTAAAACGGGTGGGGAACCTCCTGCCCGTGGGCCACATGCTGCCAGCAGGCAGGTCCCTGCAATCCGCAATGCTCCTGCGGCAGCCCTGCCAGCTACCGGCCGTTTAATCCCCAAGTGCATGCAGCGTTCATTACAGAATGCTGTCTGCACATGAATGATGATGTCCTTGGGGTGGGCGGTGTTAGTGCCGAGTTGGGCAGGGTTAGCACTGAGGTGGGCAGGGTTAGTGCCCAATGCTCTCCCGTTCTCCTGTTCCGGAACAGGAGCTCAGTGCCTGTCTGCAGGTAATTTCTGTGCCTGGTGATCTGTGCCCCTCAGCTATGTGCCCCACCAGCTATGTGCCACAATATAAACTTTGTGCCCCACAACTATATGCTCCCTGTGATCTGTGCCCCCAGCTATATGCAACCCTGTGATCTGTGCCCCCCAGGTATATGCACCCCTGTGATCTGTGCCCCACAGCTTTATGCACCCCTGTGATCTGTGCCCTCCAACGATATGCCCCCTGTGATCTGTGCCCCCAGGTATATGACCACCTGTGATCTGTGCCCCCCAGATATAGGCACCCCTGTGATCTGAGCCCCCAACTATATGCCCCCCTGTGATCTGTGCCCCCAACTATATGCCCTCTGTGATCTGTGCCCCCAACTATATGCCCCCCTGTGATCTGTGCCCCCAACTATATGCCCTCTGTGATCTGTGGCCCCCAGTTATATGCAACCCTGTGATATGAGCCCTCAACTATATTCCCCCTGTGATCTGTGGCCCCAACAATGTGCCCCCTGTGATTTGTGCCCCCAGCTATATACACCCCTGTGATCTGTGCCCCCCAACTCTATGCCTGACTGTGATCTGTGCCCCCCAGATATATGCACCCCTGTGATCTCTGCCCCACAGATATTTGCACCCCTGTGATCTGTGTCCCCCAACTATATGTCCCCTGTGATCTGTGCCCCCAATTATATGCCCCCCTATGATCTGTGCCCTCCAATTATATGCCCCCCTGTGATCTGTGGCCCCCAACTATATGCCTCCCTGTTATCTGTGTCCCCCAGCTATATGTTCCCCTGTGATCTGTGCCCCCAACTATATGCCACTCTGTGATCTGTGCCCCCAGATATATGCACCCTTGTGATCTCTGCCCCCCAGATATTTGCACCCCTGTGATCTGTGCCCCCAACTATTTGCCCCCCCTGTGATCTGTACCCCCAACTATATGCGCCCCTGTGATCTGTGGCCCCCAACTATATGCCCCACTGTGATTTGTGCCCCCCAGCTATATGCACCCCTGTGATCTGTGCCCCAACTATAAGGCCCCTGTGATCTGAGGCCCCAACTATATGCCCCCTGTGATCTGTGCCCCCAGCTATATGCACCCTTGTGATCTGTGCCCCCAACTATATGCCCCCTGTGATCTGTGGCCCCCAACTATATGCACCCCTGTGATCTGTGCCTCAGCTATATGCACCCCTTTGTTCTGTGCCCCCCAACTATATGCCCTCCTGTGATCTGTGCCGCCCAGATATATGCACCCCTGTGATCTGTGCCCCACAGCTATAAGCACCCCTGTGATCTGTGCCCCCAGATATTTTCACACCTGTTATCTGTGCCCCCAACTATATGCCCCCCTGTGATCTGTGCCACCCAGCTATATGCATCCTTGTGATCTCTGTGGCTCCCAGCTTTCTGCCTCCTTGTGATCTATGTGCCCCCCGGTGATTACTGTGCCACCCTGCTATGTACCCCCTGTGATATTTGTGCTCCCATGTGATCTCTGTGCCCTCCTGTGATCTTTGTGTCACCCCCTGCTGATCTTTGTGTCCCCCGGTGATTTATGAGCCCCACCCCATGATCTATATGACTCCCCGGTGATGTCAGTCCCTCGCAGTTCTGTATATCCCCTTTGTTTGTTTCCTGCTTTACTCACCGTCCGAGCCAGGGACCCACTTCTCTGCATGCCCGATGATGGATGCACCTCAGCTGTTCATCCTCCCCCATCTCCATACCTGGGTGAGTCCCAATATGGAAACTTTGTGTATATACACTGTACAGCACTTGCACTATCTCCTGTATACTGTATATAGACTGCTGTGTATACAATATATAGGTGATACTGGCTGCTTAGTCTGTGTATAATCACAGTATCACCTATATAATGTATATACATTATACATTATATGGGTGATACTGTGATTCTGCTGTTTATACATTATATAGGTGATACTGTGATTATACACAGACTTAGCAGCCAGTATGACAGTATCACCTATATAAGGTATATACAGCAGTCTATATACATTATGTAGGGGATACTGTAACTTAGGCCGGGGTCACACTAGCGTGTGTGATGTGAAAAACTATATATATATATATATATATATATATATATATACAGTACAGACCAAAAATTTGGACACACCTTCTCATTTAAAGATGTTTCTGTATTTTCATGACAATGAAAATTGTAAATTCACACTGAAGGCATCAAAACTATGAATGAACACATGTGGAATTACAGTATATCTTAACAAAAAAGTATGAAACAACTGAAAATATTTCTTATATTCTAGGTTCTTCAAAGTAGACACCTTTTGCTTTGATGACTGCTTTGCACACTCTTGGCATTCTCTTAATGAGCTTCAAGAGGTAGTCACCGGAAGTGAAAACCATTTCCGGTGACTACCTCTTGAAGCAAACAGATATTTGAAGCTGCTGATGCCTCTGGAGTCCCTCGAACCTCAAGGTGTAGGATCCTTCAAAGGCTTGTTGTGGTGCATAAACCTACTATTCGGCCACCCCTAAACAGTGCTCACAAGCAGAAACGGTTGCAGTAGGCCCAGACATACATGAAGACTAATTGTCAAACAGTCTTGTTTACGGATGAGTGACGAGCAACTCTGGATGGTCCAGATGGATGGAGTAGTGGACGGTTGGTGGATGGCTACCATGTCCCAACAAGGCTGCGACATCAGCAAGGAGGTGGAGGAGTCATGTTGTTAGGAGCTGCGGAACGCACTAAATAAATATAAATAATAAGTGCATTCGCAGTCCGGGGTCCACCGTGCAGGCAGAGCCTGCTGCTTGTAAGATGGCACTATATGGCAGTATAAGCGAACTCTGTTACTCCACAGAGTCGCTGACATAAATGCTGTGGCACTATATGGCGGTATGAGCGAACTCTGTTACTCCACAGAGGCGCTAAGGTAGAGAGTGTATCCTGTTAACCCCACAGGAGTACACAAATAACTGCAGAGCGGATAGCAGTCCGTGGTCATGCAGACAGCAACGCAAACAACCAACTCCTCACCAGAGTAGCCGCTATTCTAGAGGCTATTTCAGCCAAGCCCTGAACACGTGCATACAAAACTCCTCACCGAGGTGCCGGTATTCTAGGGGCTTATTTCAGCCGAGCCCTAAACGCATGCGTACATGACCACACTGGCGCAAAGCACCTAACAGGATTCATACTAGCGCATGGCCGTGCGGTCATGCGCACCTCTTGTACAGTCATGGCCAAAAGTTTTGAGAATGACACGAATATTATATTTTCACATGATCTGCTGCCCTCTGGGCTTAAACGAGACGCTCTCATTTTCATCTTTTTTTTATAGTGCCTTATGCCTATATGAATCCTTCCAGTCCCTACAGTAATTCCTTATTTGTACTGTCCCTCTAAAAACCCTTATCGGTATTTGTGGTCTTTTTTTATTATTGTCTGTGTTTTTTAATTTGTTTTACTAATTTTGTGTTGTTTCTTCATAACTTTCATCTAGTGGGACCTTTTGTTGAATTGATGCATATACAATCCGCCTATTATATACAAGCTTTTGAAATGCCATACCAATGTCGTTATTTCCATCATCTACAAATGACCCATGACGCTTGAATTGGATCTGGATGCTGCAGTGTTCAATTTATGCAGTATTAAAATTTTCTATTTATTGTAAATTTGGGCTAATTATTACAGGATATTTGTTCTGTTTTATGTACCTGAAAGATTTGTTTCTAATTGTTTGAGCACATGTTTTCCATTCTGGTTTATCTGTTACCATTGTTAGGTGATGTGCGCTTGCGCAACAGCGTCTTGCGGCTCCTGGCATGCGGGGGACGTCTCTGGATTGGTTGGGACGTGTGTCCGATCACTGATTGGCCTACACGTTCTGACGGTCTTGACGCCGCCTTAGCATGCTCACAGGACCTGCGGCACTGTGCGCACGGGCCGCTGCACTCACATTCATTGGTTGGTATTGTACCATGTGACTTCGTCACATGGGTTTTTAAAGGTCCTTTCTCAGACATATTGATACACTCCCCTTGAGGAAGCGGTTAGCACGCGAAACGCGCGTCGGGGGTCCACACCGTCCGACCCGGGGTCCTTTTCCCCTCCTGGTACACTTTTGGTAAGCTTATAGCACTTGCTATCTTTATTATTACTGCGGTGAATGCCTGCTGCGATCCTAATGGGAGCGAAATTAGTATATTACGCACTGGATGCCTGTTGCAATCCTATTGGGAGCGCAATTAGTGAACAACGCATTTGGCATTTTTGACTAGGGTATGGAGCTCTCCCTTTACCAGTGATCTTATTAGTGATCGTTATTTTCGCCGCGGTGTTTGTCTGCTGCGATTTTTTTGGAGCGCAAAACATTATATACCGCACTGGGTGTTCTCATTAGGACATGGAGCTCTTTTTTCATTAGCGATCTTATTAGTGATCCCAAAAAAACTTCTACTGTGGTTGATTCCTATTGCGATCCATCCAGGATCGCAAATATACTGCGATTTTCCTAGGAACGTAACCATTGCGATTCACTTTGGATCGCAAATACTATACAATATACTGGGCATTCTAATTAGGACATGGAGCTCTGTTCAGTGGTAGGTTTTTACTAGTTACATGTCTTTTTCACCGCAGGACTTGCCATCTTAGATTTGGTATTAACCCCATGTATTGTTTATATATTATGCACTAGTCTTCTTTGAACACATGTTCTTGTGATACCTATGCATCGGGTTGTTATCTAGGGGAATTGTCTTACCCTGGGGATCCTGGGGTTTTTTCCTTGCAATTTGTCTTTTTATGTATGTGTTCGTTGAATATCATTATGTTACTAATATTTTTTGATACTGATCTTTAATAATAAAATTTTTTTGATTTATATCACCTGATGACTCTTTTTTCTCCTGTGATGCATATCTATTGAGAGTGGGTGTATTAGTGTGGGCATTCTGGTCCACAATTTGGGCATTATTTCAATGTCTTTATGGGATTTTCTCTTGTTGATCCTCTGGTTTTTATGTGTGTTTGACAGATGTTTTTATCACAGACAGAAATATAATAATTGCAAACATATGAGTAACAAAAGCTTATATTGACAGTTAGAATGAGTTAATGCAGCAAGTCAATATTTGCAGTGTTGAACCTTCTTCTTCAGGACCTCTGCAATTCTCCCTGGCATGCTCTCAATCAACTTCTGGACCAAATCCTGACTGATAGCAGTCCATTCTTGCACAATCAATGCTTTCATTTTGTCAGAATTTTTAGGTTTTTGTTTGTCCACCCGTCTCTTGATGATTGACCACAAGTACTCAATAGGATTAAGATCTGGGGAGTTTCCAGGCCATTGACCCAAAATCTCTATGTTTTGTTCCCTGAGCCATTTAGTTATCACCTTTCCTTTATGGCAAGGTGCTCCATCATGCTGGAAAAGGCATTGTTGATCGCCAAACTGCTCTTGGAGGGTTGGGAGAAGTTGCTCTTGGAGGACATTCTGGTACCATTCTTTATTCATGGCTGTGTTTTTAGGCAAGACTGTGAGAGAGCCGATTCCCTTGGCTGAGTAGCAACCCCACACATGAATGGTTTCAGGATGCTTAACAGTTGACATGAGACAAGACTGGTGGTAGCGCTCACCTTGTCTTCTCCGAATGAGGCGTTTTCCTGATGTCCCAAACAATCGAAAAGGGGATTCATCAGAGAAAATAACTTTACCCCAGTCCTCAGCAGTCCACTGCCTGTACCTTTTGCAGAATATCAGTCTGTCCATGATGTTTTTTCTGGAGAGAAGTGGCTTCTTTGCTGCCCTCCTTGAGACCAGGCCTTGCTCCAAGAGTCTCCGCCTCACAATGCGTGCAGATGCACTCACACCTGCCTGCTGCCATTCCTGAGCAAGCTCTGCACTGCTGGTAGCCCGATCCTGCAGCTGAAACACTTTTAAGAGACGGTCCTGGCGCTTGCTGGTCTTTCTTGGGCGCCCTGGAGCCTTTTTGGCAACAATGGAACCTCTCTCCTTGAAGTTCTTGATGATGCGATAGATTGTTGACTGAGGTGCAATCTTTCTAGCTGCGATACTCTTCCCTGTTAGGCCATTTTTGTGCATTGCAATGATGACTGCACGTGTTTCTTTAGAGATAACCATGGTTAACAGAAGAGAAACAATGATGCCAAGCACCAGCCTCCTTTTAAAGTGTCCAGTGGTGTCATTCTTACTTAATCATGACAGATTGATCTCCAGCCATGTCCTCATCAACACCCACACCTGTGTTAATGGAGCAATCACTGAAAAGAGGTTAGTTGGTCCTTTTAAGGCAGGGCTACAATGATGTTGAAATGTGTTTTGGGGATAAAGTTCATTTTCTAGCCAAATATTGACTTTGCAAATAATTGCTGTTAAACTGATCACTCTTTATAACATTCTGGAGTATATGCAAATTGCCATTAGAAAAAGTAACATAGTAACATAGTTATTAAGGTTGAAGGAAGACTTTAAGTCCATCTAGTTCAACCCATATCCTATCCTAACCTGCCCTAACATGTTGATCCAGAGGAAGGCAAAAAAAAACCCAAGTGGCAAACAGTAAGCTTCACATTGGGGAAAAAAAATTCCTTCCTGACTCCACATACGGCAATCAGACTAGCTCCCTGGATCAATGCAGTATCTAGGAAACTAGTGAATATAGCCTGTAATATTATACTTTTCAAGAAAGGCATCCAGTCCCTTCTTAAATTTTAGTAAGGAATCACTCATTACAACATTAGACGGCAGAGAGTTCCATAGTCTCACTGCTCTTACAGTAAAGAATCTGTGTCTGTGATTATGGCTAAACCTTCCTTCTTCCAGACGTAGAGGATGCCCCTTGTCCCCGTCACAGGTCTAAGAGTAAAAAGATCATTTGAAAGGTCTTTGTACTGTCCCCTCATATATTTATACATTGTAATAAGATCACCCCTAAGCCTTCGTTTTTCCAAACTAAATAACCCCAAGTGTAATAACCTGTCTTGGTATTGCAGACCCCCCAGTTCTCTAATAACCTTGGTCGCTCTTCTCTGCACCCGCTCCAGTTCAGCTATGTCTTTCTTATACACCGGAGACCAGAACTGCACACAGTATTCTAAGTGTGGTCGCACCAGTGACTTGTATATAGGTGAAATTATGTTCTCCTCATGAGCATCTATGCCTCTTTTAATGCATCCCATTATTTTATTTGCCTTGGCAGCAGCTGCCTGACATTGGCCACTAAATGTGAGTTTGTCATCCACCTATACACCTAGTCTTTTTCAGTGACAGTTTTGCCCAGTGTTTTACAATTAAGCACATAATTATACATCTTGTTTGTTCTACCCAAGTGCATGACCTTACATTTATCCCCATTAAAGCTCAATTTCCATTTATTAGCCCAAGCTTCTAGTTTACATAAATCTTCCTGTAATATAAAATTATCCTCCTCTGTATTTATTACCCTGCAGAGTTTAGTGTCATCTGCAAATATTGAAATACTACTCTGTATGCCCCCTACAAGGTCATTAATAAATATGTTAAAGAGAAGCGGCCCCAATACTGACCCCTGTGGTACCCCACTGCTAACCGTGACCCAGTCTGAGTGTGCTCCATTAATGACCACCCTTTGTTTTCTATCCATGAGCCAGTTCTTAACCCACTTACACATATTTTCCCCTATCCCCGTTGTTCTCATTTTATGTATCAACCTTTTGTGTGGCACCGTATCAAAAGCTTTTGAGAAGTCCATGAACACCACGTCCACTGCATTCCCTTGGTCCAGTCCTGAACTTACCCCTTCATAAAAGCTTATCAGATTAGTCTGACAAGAATGGTCCCTCGTAAACCCATGCTGATACTGGTCATGAGGTTACTCAGCCTCAGATACTCCAATATAGTATCCCTTAAAAAACCCTCCAGGATTTTACCCACAGTAGATGTTAAGCTCACTGGCTTATAATTTTCAGGTTCAGTTTTTGCCCCCTTTTTGAATATTGGCACCACATTTGCTATACGCCAGTCCTGTGGTACAGACCCCGTTATTATGGAATCTTTAAAGATTAAAAATAATGGTCTATCTATAACTGTACTTAATTCCTGCAGTACACGGGGTGTATCCCATCCGGGCCTGGGGATTTGTCAATTTTAATGATTTTTAGACGCCGCCGTACTTCCTTCTGGGTTAAGCAGGTGACATTTAATGGAGAAATTTTTTTATCACTGATCATGTTATCTGTCATGGGATTTTCTTGTGTAAATACAGTTGAAAAAAAGTCATTTAGCATATTGGCTTTTTCCTCATCCTCATCCACCATTTCACCCAGACTATTTTTAAGGGGACCAACACTATCATTTTTTAGTTTCTTGCTATTTATGTAGTTAAAGAATATTTTGGGATTATTTTTACTTTCTCTGGCAATGAGTCTCTCTGCCTCAATCTTTGCTGTCTTGATTTGCTTTTTACAGAATTTATTCAGACTTCTGTATTTATTTAATGCCTCATCACTACCTACTTGCTTTAATTCCCTAAACGCTTTCTTTTTGTCCCTTATTGCGCCCCTTACAGCTCTATTTAGCCATAGTGGTTTCCTCCTAATTCTAGCATGTTTATTCCCATAGGGTATATACTGTGCACAGGTCCTATTCAGGATGCTAATAAACGTCTCCCATTTTCTTTGTGAAGCAGTAGACTTTGTAAAAATTAATATTTGTGTCATTCTCAAAACTTTTGGCCATGACTGTAGTAGCAGCTACAGGACCTTCCAGAAAAGGACCAATGGGAAACTGCTTCCAGAACACAAACAGCTTCAGGACCTTCCTGGAGGATCAATGTGAGTCGCTGCTGTAACCGAGCATGTGACCCCTGATCTCGCTTCCTGCTCAGATGGAGAAAGCGAGGACTTAGTCCCAAAGCTACCTGCTCCAGCAATGGTTATAATAGAGGAACAAGGAGAGGCAGCAACAAGCCTCTGCACAGTATTAGACCGAGCGAGACGCTGGGACCGACGTCTCTGCTGAGCATGGGACCGCAGCGGGACTGGTTTGAGATTCCCTTTGTGCAGCAGCGGGAACTAGATCCCTAACATTATCCCCCCTCCTATGGCCCCCCTTCTTTGGGCTTCGCTGCGTTCAAAGGCAGCGATGAGCTGCGGAGCGTGAATGTGCTCGGCAGGTTCCCAGGACGTATCCTCAGGCCCATAACCCCTCCAATCCACCAAATAAATTTTTTTTCCCCGTACCACCTGGCACCCCACAATAGCGTTCACCTTGTGATCATCCATAGTTGAACGCGATGTCACGGCAGATGACTCGGAAATCCGGGACATGACCATGGGTTTCAGAAGGGACACATGAAAGGTGTCGGAGATACCCAGGCGTGGTGGAAGAGCCAAACGGTATAAAACAGGGTTAACCTGCTCAAGGACTTTGAAAAGACCCAGGTAGCGAGGAGCCAACTTAGTGGACTCAACTCGTAGCCTGATGTTACGGGCGGAGAGCCACACCAAGTCACCAGGAGCAAATGTCGGAGCGGGGCGCCAATGTGCCTGAATGGCATCCTGGGTACGGTCCCAAATGTCCCATGCCTCCACAGCCCAGTCTGCCACCCTGGAGTTGGCGAAAGAAACGGGCATAGGCACCGGAACTCGCGGTGCTGACCATAATTGAGAAGGAATGGGCTCTGTCCAGTGGAGTCAGCTACTGCGTTGTTAAGTGCAAACTCCGCACACGGCAGCAAGGATGCCCAGTCATCCTGCCTGGCAGACACAAAATGTCGCAAATATGTGACCAAGGTCTGGTTGGCCCTCTCTACCAACCCATTCGTCTCGGGATGATATGCTGAGGAGAGATTTAACTCAATACTGAGTAAACGACACAGCTCTCTCCAGAACTGAGACGCAAACTGGGGACCTCGGTCAATGACAATTTTGTCTGGCATGCCGTGTAGACGGAAGATGTGCCTAATAAACAACGCTGCCAGGGCCCATGCAGAAGGTAACCGTAGTAACGGCACCAGGTGCACCATTTTGGAAAAATGGTCGGTGATTACCCAAATGATGGTGCAGCCCTGAGACTTGGGTAAGCCCACCACAAAATCTATCCCGACCATCTCCCAGGGTCTGTCTGCCACCGGCAAAGGGAAAAGTAACCCAGCTGGCCGTTGTCGAGGGGACTTATTCTTGGTGCAGGAGACACAAGCCTGAACATATTCCCTGACGTCACAGACCATATGTGGCCACCACTATGTTCTCGCCAATAACTCAGTTGTCCTCTTTGCCCCAAAGTGTCCACACACCCTGGACGAGTGTGCCCAAGAGAGTACCTCCGGTCGAAAATTAATGGGCACAAAAGTCTTGCCCGTAGGCACAGACTCTAGCGAAACCGGGGCTACCGTTCTCAGACTCTCTTCGGGACAATAAGCCGAGGCTCCTCATCTTCCTCCTCTGATGACACTAGGGAGCGAGAGAGAGCATCGGCCCGAATATTCTTCTCAAGGAGAGAAAATGGAGGGTGAAGTGGAACCGAGAGAAGAATAGAGACCATCTGGCCTGACGAGAATTTAGCCGCTGGGCCGTTTGCAGATACACCAAGATCTTGTGGTCAGTGAAGACTTGGAAGGGGAAACGAGCGCCCTCCAGAAGATGTCTCCACTTAGAGAAGGCCAACTTCATAGCCAACAACTCCCTGTCCCCGATGGAATAATTCCTCTCTGCTGGTGTAAAGGTCTTGGAAAGAAGAAGCAAGGATGCTTCCGACCTTGAGCATCCTTTGGAAGAGGACTGCTCCAGCCCCAACAGATGAGGCATCTACCTCCAATATAAAAGGCTTATCAACATCAGGGCGATGTAAGATGGGAGCGCTAGCAAAATGGGACTTAACTGAAGTAAAGGCCTTGGAGACCTCCTCTGACCACAACTTGGGATTGGCTCCCTTCTTGGTGAGGGCTACCAAGGGAGCTACGAAAGTAGAGAAGTGGGGAATGAATTGGCGATAATAATTAATGAACCCCATAAAACACTGCACCGGTATAAAAGAGTGGTGTTCTTGCCAATCCATTACCGCCTGTAGTTTGGCAGGATCCATAGCCAATCCCTGGGCGGAGATGATATAGCCCAGGAAATGTAGAGACTCCTGCTCAAACATGTACTTCTCCAACTTCGCATATAGGGAATTTGCTCGCAAGAGGTCGAAGACCTTGCAGACATCTCTTCGGTGGGATGCCATATCTGGAGAAAAGATGAGAATGTCATCCAGATAGACTACCACCGAGGTGGTCAACATATCCTGGAAGATGTCGTTCACAAAGTCTTGGAAGACAGCTGGGGCATTACAGAGCCCAAAGGGCATTACCAGATATTCGTAATGCCCATCCCTGGTATTAAATGCCATCTTCCATTTGTCCCCCTCACGGATGCGAATCAGGTTATTCGCACCACGCAGGTCTAACTTAGTAAATACCCTTGCTCCCCGAAGCCTGTCAAAGAGCTCAGAGATTAGCGGCAAAGGGTACTTATTTTTCACGGTGTTAGCGTTAAGACCCCTGTAATCAATGCACGGATGTAACTCTCCGTTCTTCTTCTGCACAAAGAAGAACCCCGCTCCCGCTGGTGACACCGACTTCCTAATGAATCCCCTTGCCAAGTTCTCCTGAATATATTGGGACATGGCCTCTGTCTCAGGAAGAGAGAGGGGATAAACCCTTCCCCTAGGAGGCTCAGCTCCAGGCAAAAGGTCGATAGGACAGTCATAGGGCGATGAGGCAGAAGAGTCTCCGCAGCCTTCTTCGAGAATACATTGACATAGGACCAATAGACCTTGGGAAGAGGAGAGAGGTCTATGGGTATCTCAGTGGTGGTGACCTGCGCGCTATCCCTAATGCATCTGCCTTTACATAAATTACCCCACCCCAGAATTCTCCCTGAAGACCACTCAATATGGGGAGAGTGGTGGCAGAGCCAGAGTAATCCCAACAAAACCTCATCTATACCCTCAGGGAGGATAAAAAACGATATAATCTCCTGATGGGAAGGAGACATAGACAAGGTGAGTGGGACAGACTGATAGGTGATTTGTGTGGGCAGAATTGCTCCGTTCAACACCCGTACCGACACTGGTTCAGCCAGCAACACCAAAGGCATGGTGTGGCGAGAAGCAAAGGAAGACGACATAAAATTCCCCTCTGCCCCAGAATCCACACACAGCTTGACGGGTAGGGTGGTAGAACCGTGGGTAATTATCCCCTTGATGAGCACTTTAGGGGCAAAAGTCATGGCGTCCAGTGACCCTGTTCCTACGGTTACTGGGCCCGACCGATTATTCAGCCGCTGTGGACATCGGTTGGCAAAATGTCCCTGCTGCTGGCAAATATAACAAATCGGGGATGGACGAGTGGCCCGAGATTTAGATCCCGCAGGAGCAACCTCCTGAAGGTCGGGCGCCTGAACAGGCAACTCCAGAGGGGTGGCGAAGGTAGGAGCGAACCGAACCCTCTGCCTACACTGGGCACGTTCCAGCATCCGCTCGTGGAAACGGAGGTTGACGCGGGTGGAAATAGCGATAAGCTTCTCCAGTGTGGCAGGAATCTCCCTGGTAGCCAAGGCGTCCTTCACATGATTCGCCAGTCCTCTCCAGAACACGGGAATGAGGACTTTATCTGGCCACTCTAATTCCGAGGCCAGAGTCCGAAATTGGACAGCAAAATGGCTGAGCAAAGCCGAACCCTGGGTACCTGCCAGCAGTTGGAGCGCCGTATCGTGGGTGACCTGAGGTCCTAGAAAAACCTTTATCAGAACCTCCAGAAAATGAGGGACGCTCTGCACCACACGGTCGTCTCGCTCCCACAGCGGCGTTGCCCACTCCAACGCTCTGCCCGACAGAAGAGCTAACACAAAGCCCACTTGTGCCCGATCCATAGGGAAACGTGAAGCCAGAAGCTCGAGGTGTATGGAGAACTGACTCACGAATCCCCGGCATTGCTTGCTGTCACCACCAAACTTGTCTGGAAGCGGGAGGTAGGACAATGTAGGGGCAGAGGGGGCAGAGGACAAACTGGCTGCAGCTACGCTAGCACATGAACAGCGACTGCGGTAACATCCACAGCTGAGGTTGTGCGCTCAAGAGCCGCCAACCTACCCTCCAGCTGCTGGATGTACAGCTGTAAACGCTGTTCATCCACCATTTTACTAGCCAGATCCTGGCGCTAGTATTATGTTAGGGTCTGCGGAACACACCTAATAAATAATGTAGAGAGGTGCATTCGCAGCCCGGGGTCCACCGTGCAGGCAGAGCCTGCTGCTAGTAAAATGGCGTAAGTAGCGAACTCTGTTATCCCGCAGAGTCGCTAAAATAAATGCCGTAGCGCGCTGTGGCAGTTAGTGCGAACTCTGTTAATCCACAGAGCCGCTAGCAGGAATGCCACAGCGCTCTATGGCGATAAGTATGAACTCACTTAGCTTCAGTGAGCCGCAAAGTATAACGCTAGGGGCTGACTAGCATTTTAAAGCGAACCCTATTGCGTCACAGAGCCGCTGAGAAACCCTACTGTGTCCAGGTGCACAGTTGACTGCTAAGCGAACATAGGAAGTGGTCATGCGCTATCTATGGCATGTGTACGCCAGGCCTTGAATACGGCAACCAAACTCCTCACCGGTTATGCTGGTATTCTAAAGGCATCTAAGACACTGACCCTGACAAGCTAGCATACCAAGCTCCTCACTGATTAGGTCGGTATTGTAATGGCATATTTCAGCCGTGCTAACCACACACACGCATGACCATACTGGCGCAAAGCACATATAGGTGTGATACTAGCGCACGGCCGTGTGGTCAGGACAACCTTTTATAGCAGACACGAGTAGAAGACCTTCCAGAAAGGACCAATAGGAGTCGTAGCTGTATCTGAGCATGTGACCCCTGATCTCCAATGGGAGATCTTGCCCTGGGCATGCTCAGAAGAAGAAACAGAGGACTTAGTCCCAAATCTGCCTGCTTCAGCACTGGTTATAACCGAAGATCCAGGAGAGGCAGCAGCAAATCTCTGCACAGTATTAGACCGGGCAAGACTCTGGGAACGACGTCTCTGCTGAGCAGGCTCCACTGCGGCCGGAGACGAATGGGAGACCGCAGAAGGAATGGCTCGATATTCCCCATGTGCAGCATTGGGAACTCGAACCCTAACACATAATACTGTATTGAGCAATATATGGGGCTCATTATACTGTATGGAGCAATATATGGGGCTCACTATTCTGTATGGAGAAATATATGGGGCTCATTATTCTGTATGGAGCAATATATGGGGCTCATTATACTGTATGGAGAAATATATGGGGCTCATTATTCTGTATGGAGCAATATATGGGGCTCATTATATTGTATGAAGCTATATATGGGGCTCATTATTCTGTATGAAGCAATACATGGAGCATGTTATTCTGTATGGAGCGCTATGTGGTGCCGAGAATACTGTCATGTTGTCGAAGAGGAGACATTGGACTTTGGGAGGGTCAATGTTGGTTTTGTATTTTCAATATTACTATGGCCAAATAAACTTAAAATATTGGAAAAGCTGTTTAAATGGATTATCCCAAATAATCCCTTCTCCTCTGGAGAGGGGATAACTTTCCAATTGCTGGAGATCCGACTGCTGGGACCCCATGATCCTGAAAATCTGAGCTCTGTAGAGCACCATGTAAATGCAGCTGTGGTCAATCATACGCACTGTGGCGCTATTCACACATGGCTCTTCAAATATCTCCTTTTAGGAGAGTGAGGGGCACGACAAAGTAAAGCAAAATTCACTGATCGGGGTGAGGAGTGTTATAGTTTGTGGGCTGGTGGGGTTTGTGTGGCAGGGCTGCTTTTGTCCCCGTCCGGCCCTGGTCCTGAGACAACTAAAACTATGACCTTAATCAGCACTTGTGCTGCAGTCCATCAGTGGTTGTATAACCCTTTGACTTTCCCCGTCTACTCCCCAAAATCCTTTTGAAGTTCTCCCATGTAGTTGGGCGAAATCTCGCAGTGAAATTGCTGACTTATTGCCAGCAGAGCTGAAAACATAAGTGCGTATTTATGCAACAGAGCATAGTGCACAGGTGTGAGCCTGCCATTTCTCTGCACAGGCACGAGATTTTGCAGAAGGCATCATCCACATCAATTATAGGAAGAGGACAGCTATCAGCAGCTGGGAGGAGGATTGGAAACTGCAGAAACTATGCCTATCGGACCGAACCGACAGGATTAACATTCAGTGCTGGAGAACTGAAAAAGGGTTTTTTGGGGTATGCAGGGGAGTCAGGGGGCTATATAACCATTGATGGACTGCAGCACTGGCACTGATTAAGGTCATAGTTTTAGCTGACACAGGACAAAACTGGTGACAGGGTCCCTTTAATCAATGAAATGCACAAATTTTAATTTGCTACATCTGCAAATACTGTATTAGAGATAAGTGAATTTATTCAAGTAGAATTGAATTACACAAGAATTTTTAAAAAATCTACATTCTGGAAAATATGGATTTTTGGTAACTTACTCCTCGCAAATTCATCAAAATCTTGTGGAATAGTAAAGGACTGGCAAAAGGATAAACAGATAAAAAAAACATATTAAACTCACTGCTTACCTCTGTTGCCACCCAAGCTTCTCCCTGCCTGCTGTCTGATCCTCAGTGCCTCTGTCACATTACAAATTCAGCCCAGTGTTCACTCTAGGTCAGGGCTTCTGGCCTTGAATAGACCCCAGGAATAGTCCCAGTGGGGACGGCCTAAAAGTTGATCAGTGAGGTATGCCTTTTCTTTTCAACCTTTTGCCTTCTGCCCCAGCTCTCTAGCCCTGTACCCACTCTTGAATCAAATTTCCAAATAAAATCCTTGCGAATAAGAAAATTCGAATTTTACCTGATCCGCTCACCTCTGGTAAATACAGTTAAATCCAATATACAGTATATGATACCACTGAAAAGTGTTTTTCTTCCCTTTTTGCTCACTTTCAAAGTCTACATTGACATGGGATTAGTCAAAATGGGATAAATAGAGTGGAAATTAGTAGTGACATTTTAATGTTTTGCCAACACAACCTAGAACCTTAATTTAAATAAAGCAAAGGTAATTTTGTGGTTTTGAACAAAAAGGTCATTATAGCAATTGCTTGGTGTATACTAAATCCGTTGTTTATCTGTCACATGCATTGTAGAACATAGAGTCGTTGTGAATTTTTTGTGTATCCACTAGTCAACCTGTTTCCTACCGTAATAACAATTTAATCAAATGCAGGTTACTTAGGGGTAAAAACAATGATGAAAGTAAACAGTATTACTGAATACAGCTAGTTATTAGTGTTTGAAAGCTAAAAGGTCACTAAGGGTAAACCCACATTTTACCAATACGTTTTTGCAAATGCAAAATCAAAGGAGAAAAAAAATCTCTTTCCTATCTACAGAGGGCAGTTAGTCCATTAATTTGGATGAAACCATTGTTACTGGAGTTACCAGCATCATACCTCATATTATTCTACGAAATCCAGTCCTTGGCTTACATGGAGCTGTCTACTCGTAATCCCCAGGAGGGACTACTGGTGAGTATGCTTTAAGATGAACAATGCCTTTAAGGCTCTGTTCACTTCAAATCTGCTATATGCATTTGGGCTTCAATAGCTACTGTTTGGTTGCTATTATTGTTGATAAAAAAGTGTGATATTTAAATGAAAAAAAAATAAAAGTAGAAGAGAATTACAAAAAATAGAGTAAAAATAATATGTTTTTATGTATATATATATATACTAGCTGTTTCCAGCCAGGTAACGCTCGTACGCTCATTGCTATCTAATTAACGCTGCTGGTGATTAAACTAAAGTAAAGAATGACAACATTCAATAGCGCTTACGCAGGTGGTAAATGAAATTAAAATGAAGTTAATAACAATAATAATCATCAAAAATCTGAATAATACTAATGATACATTTTATTCACAGTGTAAAATCTAAAACAAACTGGATTCAGTAAGATGTGCGTTTTTTATTCATTCCAGCATCTAAACAAATTTCATAACGAAACATAAATTAAGTTAAAATTTCTCTGTAAACACAATTAAATGTATAGTCATTTTCATCATTTTTAAAGATCTTTCCTTGACTTCTACCAGGTACAATGTGAACTGAAAGACCTTTACAACTTGTTACTCTAGAGAATGCAGTGTATAATTGACCATGTGTGAATACAGGATCAGGTAGGAGAACGCCAATCTTATCGAATGTTTGTCCTTGCGATTTTGTAATTGTCATGGAATAAGCCAGACGAAGTGGGAATTGTTTTCTTGTTAACTTAAACGGGATATCACAATTTTCGCTAGTGTCCAATGGTATTCTTGGAATTAGAACCTTTTGACCACGACGCTCCCCAGAAAAAATACTGCAGTCAATGAGATTTGTGCCAAGAGTTTCTACAATTAATCGAGTACCATTGCACAGTCCTTTTTTTGGATTGAGATTGCGGAGTAGCATGACACAGCAGCCTTTCTTACGGTTCAGCATATGAGGGAGGCCCATAGGAGTTAGGGAATGTACAAATTCGATGGGGTACTGAGCTCTTTCTTCTTCTGTCTCACAGGATGAAATATTGTCGACACTGAAGTATGATTTAGTCTGACCTCTAAGCATGTCCAACACTTGTTCATTGACTGTCAGCGTGTCACAGTTTTTAGGGCATAGTACTGCTCTGGAAGCAAGATCAGCAGGAATGAGAGAGTTCAGGTCATTCCCAAATATGCTCGTCACGACGTCATGAGTCAGAATGTCTTTGCTCAGCTTCACAAAATCCACCAGATTCCCATCTTCAACTCCTGATCCAACAGTTAGCAGCCACTCAGGATTGACTCGCATGTTCCTGATTAATTTTAGTTCCTTGAAGGATTTCCAGACTAGACTGTTCTTGACACACGCCTCTACAATACTAACGCGATTTCCATGAAGTACAACTGGAGCTTGCTGACAAAAATCTCCTCCAACAACAATCGGGATCCCACCAAAAGGTTCTTCATTGTGAAGGAGAATACATAAGCTTCTATCAACGGCATTGAAAAGATGAACGTGATACATTGAAATTTCATCCCATATAATAAGTTTAGTATCCGGAAGCTCTCGGTAGACTGAGGTTCCTTCTTTAATACTTGATACAGTTCTCTCATTCAAATGAATTGAAATTCCAAATCCGGAGTGAACTGTTTTACCGCCTGTATAAAACAAAAAAAAATCTTCAATACAGACATCTTGAATTTACGTTTTTCAGTGTTCTGTAATTGTAATTAAAATTACCTTTTAGTAATGTAGCTGCCAAACCGGTAGGAGCAACTGTTTTTACAATGCCACCATTCCCAAGTATAGTAGATGTCAAAGCCTTGTACACGAAAGTCTTTCCAACACCTCCTGCACCAGATAAAAAAAAGCATTTTTGTGATGTGGTTCGATCATAGAATCATAGAATCATAGAATCATAGAATAGTAGAGTTGGAAGGGACCTCCTGGGCCATCTGGTCCAACCCCCTGCTCAAAGCAGGATTCTCTAAATCATCCCAGACAGATGTCTGTCCAGCCTCTGTTTGAAGAATTCCATTGAAGGAGAACTCACCACCTCTCGTGGCAGCCTGTTCCACTCATTGATCACCCTAACTGTCAAAAAGTTTTTTCTAATATCTAATCTGTGTCTCCTCCCATTCAGTTTCATCCCATTGCTTCTAGTCTTTCATTGTGCAAATGAGAATAAAGATGATCCTTCTACAATGTGACAGCCCTTGAGATATTTGTAGACAGCTATTAAGTCTCCTCTCAGTCTTCTTTTTTGCAAGCTAAACATTCCCAAATCCTGGAACCGTTCCTCATAGGACATGATTTGCAGACCGTCACCATTCTGGTGGCTCTTCTCTGAACTTGCTCCAGTTTGTTGATGTCTTTTTTAAAATGTGGTGCCCAAAACTGGACACAGTATTCCAGATGAGGTCTGACCAAAGAGGAGTAGAGGGCAATAATGACCTCACGTGATCTAGACTGTATGCTTCTGTTGATATATCCTAGAATTGCATTTGCCTTTTTTGCTGCTGCATCACACTGTTGACTCATGTTCAGTCTGTGATCAATTAGTATACCTAAGTCTTTTTCACATGTGCTGTTACGATTATTAACTGCATTCATGATTGCTTCAAAGACGCCTCATTGTTCTAGGTTCATCAGAAACTGCAGTCGTGGGGGCGGGATTATGTGTGGTGATGTGGTGGGGGGGCGGGATTGTGTGTGGTGATGTGGTGGGGGGCGGGATTGTGTGTGGTAATGTGGTGGGGGCGGGATTATGAGCGGTAATGTGGTGGGGATGTGGAATTATGAGCGGTAATGTGGTGGGGGGCGGGAGTATGAGCGGTAATGTGGTGGGGTGCGGGATTATGAGCAGTAATGTGGTGGGGGTGTGGGATTATGTGTGGTAATGTGTTGGGGGAGCGGGATTATGTGCGGTAATGTGATAGGGGGCGGGATTATGTGTGGTGATGTGGTGGGGGGACGGGATTATGTGTGGCAATGTGGTGGGGGTGGGATTGAGTGTGGTAATGTGGTGGGGGGCCGGGATTATGTGTGGTAATGTGGTGGGGGCAGGATTATGTGTGGTAATGTGGTGGGGCAGGATTATGTGTGGTAATGTGGTGGCGGGTGGGATTATGTGTGGTAATGTGTGGGGGGCAAGATTATGTGTGGTAATGTGGTCGGGTAGGGATTGTGTGGTAATGTGGTGGGGGGGCGGGATTATGTGTGGTAATGTGGTGGGGTGGCGAGATTATGGATGGTAATGTGGTGGGGTGGCGGGATTATGGATGGTAATGTGGTTGGGGGGCGGGATTATGTGTGGTGATGTGGTGGGGGGCCGGGATTATGTGTGGTGATGTGGTGGGGGCGGGATTGTGTGTGGTGATGTGGTGGGGGCAGAATTGTGTGTGGTAATGTGGTGGGGGGGCGGGATTATGAGCGGTAATGTGGTGGGAGGCGGGATTATGAGCAGTAATATGGTGGGGGGCGAGATTATGAGCGGTAACGTGGTGGGGCAGGATTATGAGCGGTAATATGGTATGGGGGCGGGATTATGAGCAGTTATGTGGTGGGGGGCGGGCTTATGTGTGATAATGTGGTGAGGGGGCGGGATTATGTGTGGTAATGTGGTGGGGTGGCGAGATTATGGATGGCAATGTGGTGGGGGGGCGGGATTGTGTGTGGTAATGTGGTGGGGGGGCGGTATTGTGTGTGGTGATGTGGTGGGGGGGCGGATTGTGTGTGGTGATGTGGTGGAGGGGCCGGATTGTGTGTGGCGATGTGGTGGGGGGGCAGGATTGTGTGTGGCAATGTGGTGGGGGGCGAGATTATGTGTGGTAATGTGGGGTGGGGGCGAGATTATGTGTGGTAATGTGGTGGGGTGGCGAGATTATGGATGGTAATGTGGTGGGGTGGCGGGATTATGGATGGTAATGTGGTTGGGGGGCGGATTATGTGTGGTGATGTGGTGGGGGGCCGGGATTATGTGTGGTGATGTGGTGGGGGGCGGATTGTGTGTGGTGATGTGGTGGGGGGGCAGAATTGTGTGTGGTAATGTGGTGGGGGGGCGGGATTATGAGCGGTAATGTGGTGGGAGGCGGGATTATGAGCAGTAATATGGTGGGGGCGAGATTATGAGCGGTAATGTGGTGGAGGCAGGATTATGAGCGGTAATATGGTATGGGGGCGGGATTATGAGCAGTTATGTGGTGGGGGGCGGGCTTATGTGTGATAATATGTTGGGGGGCGGGATTATGTGTGGTAATGTGGTGAGGGGGCAGAATTATGTGTGGTGATGTGGTGGGGGGGCGGTATTATGTGTGGTGATGTGGTGGGGTGGCAGGATTGTGTGTGGCAATGTGGTGGGGGGCGAGATTATGTGTGGTAATGTGGTGGGGGGCAGGATTGTGTGTGGCAATGTGGTGGGGGAGCAGGATTGTGTGTGGTGGGGGGGCGGTATTATGTGTGGTGATGTGGTGGGGTGGCAGGATTGTGTGTGGTAATGTGATGGGGGCAGGATTGTGTGTGGCAATGTGGTGGGGGGACGGGATTGTGTGTGGCAATGTGGTGGGGGGCAGGATTGTGTGCGGCAAAGTTGTTGGGCCCGGGATTGTGTGTGGCAATGTAGTGGGGGGGCGGGATTGTGTGTGTCAATGTGGTGGGGGCAGGATTGTGTGTGGCAATGTGGAGGGCGGGATTGTGTGTGGCAATGTGATGGGGGAAGAATTGTGTGTGGCAATGTGATGGGGGGCAGGATAGTGTGTGGCAATGTCGTGGGGGGGCGGGATTGTGTGTGGCAATGTGGTGGGGGGCAGGATTGTGTGTGGCAATGTGGTGGGGGCAGGATTATGTGTGGTAATGTGGTGGGGGCAGAGCTACTGTGCAGTGGGCGGGATTAGAGAGTAATCACGATGCCTCTTATATATATAAATATATATACATAAATATATATTGTTTATTTTTATTTTAATATATCCCTTTATTATCACAATCCATTCAGTCTGACAAATATACTTAGCAAAAGGAAGCAGCCACTACACTTTGTACAAGAATTTCCAATGACCCAAGAGTAGTGTTGAGCATTCCGATACTGCAAATATCGGGTATCGGCCGATATTCGCTGTATCGGAATTCCGATTCCGAGTTCCGATATTTTCGTCATATCGGATACCGGAATCGGAATGTCACTGTCACTGTCAGTGTTTCGAGGGGATCCCCTATTTTTGTTAATCAGCCAAGCTAAGCAGACTGCTGTGGCCTGGTATTATCAGGCTGGCAAGGTCCATGGATATTGGATCCTTACCAGCCTGAAAAACCAGGCCTCAGCGGTCTGCTTCATCTGGCTGGTTAACAAAAATAGGGGGGACCCCACGCCAATTTTTTTCGAGGGGATCCCCTATTTTTGTTAATCAGCCAAGATATGCAGACTGCTGTGGCCTGTATTATCAGGCTGGCAAGGTCCATGGATCTTGGCTCCTTAACAGCCTGAAAATCCAGGCCTCAGCGGTCTGCTTCATCTGGCTGGTTAACAAAAATAGGGGGACCCCACGCCAATTTTTTTCAAGGGGATCCCCTATTTTTGTTAATCAGCCAAGATATGCAGACTGCTGTGGCCTGGTATTATCAGGCTGGCAAGGTCCATGGATCTTGGCTCCTTAACAGCCTGAAAATCCAGGCCTCAGCGGTCTGCTTCATCTGGCTGGTTAACAAAAATAGGGGGGACCCCACGCCAATTTTTTTCGAGGGAATCCCCTATTTTTGTTAATCAGCCAAGATATGCAGACTGCTGTGGCCTGGTATTATCAGGCTGGCAAGGTCCATGGATCTTGGCTCCTTAACAGCCTGAAAATCCAGGCCTCAGCGGTCTGCTTCATCTGGCTGGTTAACAAAAATAGGGGGGACCCCACGCCAATTTTTTTCGAGGGGATCCCCTATTTTTGTTAACCAGCAAAGATAAGCAGACTGCTGTGGCCTGGTATTATCAAGCTGGCAAGCAGGGTCGGACTGAGCCACCGGGACCCTGGAGAAACCTCCGGTGGGCCCCAGCTCCTGCGTGGTGGGCCCTGATTTGAAAGGATAGGTCGCGGGCAGAGGGGGCGGTGGCCCCGGGCCCCGCGCTCTGAGGGGGCCCACCCGGAGCTACGCTACAGTAACTGTACGGCGTGCACAGCAGCCGATACGTTACATTCTGCAGCAGAGCAGGGAGAGTCGCTCTCCCTGCTCTGCCGCCCGGAAGCTATGGGGCCTGAACAGGCGGTGGGGGGGCCCGGTGCCAGCAGTGGGCCCCCCACCCGTCATCGGAGGGTCAGCTGTATCGGCATCCAGCCGATACAGCTGACCGCATACAGAGAGAAGGAGCGAGCGCTCCTTCTCTCCCATAATCCCCCTCTCAGCGTCTGACAGCGGTCGCGATGACATCACCTGCCAGCGCCCGCTGTCAGACGCAGAAAGGGAGAACAGTGAGCAGCACAGGAGCCGGGAGGTGAGTATTGTTTTTTTTTTTTTTTTAATGGGGGTGCATTATACTACAGAGGCTGTATATGGGGGTGCATTATACTACAGAGGCTGTATATGGGGGCTGCATTATACTACAGAGGCTCCATATTGGGGTGCATTATACTACAGAGACTCCCTATGGGGATGCATTATACTACAGAGGCTGCCTATGGGGGTGCATTATAATATAGCGGCTGCCTATAGTGGTGCATTATATTATAGACTCTGCCTATGGGGGTTTATTATAATATAGAGGCTGCCTATGGGGGTGCATTATACTATATTGAGGACTATCTTGTGTATTATGCTGTATGGATGCTATCTAGGGGCCATCATACAGTGTTGGACCCATTAAATAGTTTGGGGACATTAAGGGGTCAGTATATATCCAGTGAGGGGCATTATTCTGTGTATAGGGGAGATGTACAGGGGGAGACTTGGGACATTATTAAATGTAAAGTGGACACTTATTGTTATAGGGGAACTCGGGTTACTGTGACTGTCAAAGGGGCACACAGGGCATTATTACAGTCTAGGGGACAAAATGTGGGCACTGTTTTCTAGGGCACTTGCACCTGGCATTACTATATTCTAGAGGGGTGCTTTAAAATTTAGAGGTCACAGGTGCAGTAATAGGGACACATACGGCAGCAGCGGCTCAGTATTGGGGTATCAGGTGCAGAAATAGGGACACATATGGCAGCAGCGGCTCAGTATTGGGGTATCAGGTGCAGAAATAGGGACACATATGGCAGCAGCGGCTCAGTATTGGGGTATCAGGTGCAGTAATAGGGGCACATACGGCAGCAGCGGCTCAGTATTGGGGTATCAGGTGCAGAAATAGGGACACATATGGCAGCAGCGGCTCAGTATTGGGGTATCAGCAGGATGAGGAGTTTGTGCAGGTTGAGAATAGTCCAATTGGTGACCGTGACAGTGCTAAAAATATGAGAAGTGAAATGTGTCTTTGTTGTAATCTCTGCAGTCGAGTCCTGGCTGGAGAAGTCGTCATGTCGGTCTGGGCCAGATGGAAAAGACATGAAAAGTGAACAATTCCATTAGAAAGAACATCTGCGGTAAGTCATTATCTGTACCTGTGCTGTAATCTATTATATGTTCTGTAGGACTGGTATTATTTACCACAGACCATATGGCGGTAATATCAATATTGGTCTTTTTATATATAGATTATTTTTGGCAACAGCGCGGTCATTTGTTGAGGTTCTCTGATTAGGGGCCCACTCAGAAGTTTCGCCCCCACTAAACCAAAACCCTAGCTACGCCTCTGGCTCTCTCTCTAGTCTTTCTTTCTATCTCTAGTCTTTCTCGCTCTCTGTTCTTTCCTTCTCGCTCTCTGTTCTTTTTTCTCTCTGTTCTTTCTTTTTCTCTCTCTCTCTTTTCTTTCTTTCCTCTCTTTCTTTCTCTGCTTGTTCTTTCTCTCTCGCTGCTCTTTCTTTCTTTTCCTCAGTACCAGCCACTGTGCCCTCATTAACAGTCAGGGTGATCAGCAGTGCTAAATGGGTACTCTTGGGGCGAGGATATGGGTGTGATTAGCTGTGAAATGGGTGTGGTCGGGGCGCCGCCTAAAATTTGCAGCGGCGCCCTACGCGCGCCGCAGCCTTTAACCCTCTTTCCTGTCTTCAAAATTTGGGAGGTATGCTGTATGACCTCCCTACAACTTCTGGGCATGCTCCTGATGAGCACGACGGATGGTCTCCTGAGGGATCTCCTCCCACACCTGGACTAAAGCATCCACCAACTCCTGGACAGTCTGTGGTGCAACGTGGCATGGCCTAAAATTTGCTGCAGCAGGCACAGCGTGCCACAGCCTTTGTCCCTCTTTCCCTTCTTCAAAGGTTGGGAAGTATGATGGTGGGCCCCAAGAATAATTTTTCTCTGGTGGGCCCAAGGTACTCCAGTCCGACGCTGCTGGCAAGGTCCATGGATATTGGCTCCCTAACAGCTTTAAATACCATGCCTCAGCAGTCTGCTTCATCAGGCTGGTTAACAAAAATAGGGGGGACCCCACGCCATTTTTTTTTCGAAGGGAACCCCTATTTTTGTTAATCAGTTCCCTCTGACATCACTGATTGTGTCCCTGGCTGACCTGAAGTGAAAGTGGAAAGCAATCAATTAAGCTTTCCACTTCCTCTCCTGTGAGCCAGGAGAGGAACTCATTCAATTTGGGGGTTTACTGTGAGGCTGCAGCATTAGCTGCGGTCCCTGCAGTAAACATTAACCCTTTCTGAAGGATTACACCGTGGGACCTGACTGTGCATGGGATAGGTAAGAATAATTTTGCTTTTTTATTTTATTTTTATTACAGGAAATGTTTTTTGCAGTAAAATAAAAGATGGTCAAAAACATGTGTCTTTATTTCATTAAAATGATTTTTAATTAAAGTGTGTGTGTTTTATTTTTATTTCATGCAATAGGATTAATAATTGATAGTTGTCTAATTGACAGCTCTCAATTATTAACCTGGCTTAAGGTCACCTTTCAATAGCAAGGTGGCTTTAACCCCATATTAACCCATTCGCCACCGCTACAGGGCAATGGGAATAGACGGGCAAAGTGCCAGAAAGGGCGAATTTAATTATAGATTTGTCTTTTCTGGGGTGTCTGGGGGCAGATGTTAGTAGCCAGGGGGGGGCCAAAAATAATGGTCCCTCTCTGGGCTATTATTAACTGCCCCCACTCACTGGCTTTGTCTGTCTGGTTGCGAAAATAGGGCGGGAGCCCACGCATTTTTTTTCAGCAATTTTACACCTCATATATATATATACATGTCATTGAATTTGTGACACATATATATATATATTTATATTTATAGTTCATACACTTCTACATAGTATAATAGCCGCTAATTCAATTGCCGGCTTTTGTGAAAATGCAGAACCCGACATGAAATGACACTTGGTTTACATAGAGTTAACCATGTCTTTTCATGTAGTTTGATATCTGATTTGCACAAACAATTACATGAGTGTAAGTGTGCAAAATTTCACACCTGTAGGGGTTAATTAAAGGTGTAAATTCGTAGCAAAAAAGTCCGTTTTTTCTACAACGAATTTACACCTTTAATTAACCCCTACAGGTGTGAAATTTTGCACACTTACACTCATGTAATTGTTTGTGCAAATCAGATATCAAACTACCTGAAAAGACATGGTTAACTCTATGTAAACCAAGTGTCATTTCATGTCGGGTGCTTCTGTCTTTTCACAAAAGCCGGCTTTACCCGGCAATTGAATCAGAGGCTATTTTACTATGTAGAAGTGTATAAACTATAAATATATGTATATATATATGTCACTATGACATGTATATATATATATATATGTATTCTATGTGTGTATATTTAGTGTTTACAAGGAAAGAAAGAGGTTTTTTTAGTTACGATATTTTGTTCCCATAGACTTACATTGGATTTCCGGTATCGGTATCGGGTATCGCCGATATTTTAATGGTATCGGCGATACCATTCCGATTCCGATACTTTTGGATATCGGAAAGTATCACTCAACTCTACCCAAGAGGCGTTAGCATCAAGCAAACAATTAGTGACCTCGAATAGAAGAGCAATCGTATCCTTTAGTTCCCTGAAAATGGAGGCACGTAGTACAGCACAGTGGAATAAAGACAGCGTTCTGAAGATGTAATGAAAGAGCAAGTAAGTCACTCAAAGTTAACCAGGGAAATTAATATATTTAACTCATGCTTGCCATTCCCAATCTCTAGAGATTCTCCTCTGTGAGAATCTAATGAAAGGAAATAATAAAAAATATATATATACCAATATATATATATATATATATTATATACAGTATATATATATATACACATTTTTTTTGCATAAGCATGCCCTTTTTTACAAGTTGCTTTCCTTTTCATGCCCCATTTCCACTCGCGAACATCAATCTGGATAACTCAGCTGAATCTTTAGTAGCAGCATTCTGGGTCCATGCTCAGAAAACATTTAGGGAGGGCTGTTTTCCCAGAGATTGATGCAGAATTATGAACGTTTGCCTACTCTTCCAAAGTATGGGAAGTCATGGCTTCTTCCAGAAGCCTTCAGGGAGAGGCGTACACAATGATTCCTTTATTGTAAGGGGAGAAATTGAGTTATTCAACACAATTGGTTGAAAATGTTTTTGATAATCCTCTCCACAGAATTTTTCAATAGTGAATATGAAAATCCACTTGCACTGTAGTAATGATCTTCTTCAGGAACAAAATTAGGTCCAATCTGCACCTACAAACAGCCAACAATCTTGTAGTTTGGTAATACATTTTAATCTTGTATGATGCTGTTTTGTTAGAAAAACAGAAAATATGTAATTTCGTATAGATTTATTTTGTAATTTTCTTAGTTATAAAGACTATGGGGATCACTTATTAATCTAAACCTCTAACAGGTTAATAAATTCAGCAGCCAGTAAGATGACTTTCTTATGGTCTGCACACCCTTGTGATAAGATCCCATATCATCCTGTTATCCTGATTTGCTCTGCTTCTTAATTAATGCCAGCAGCCAGGAGACTTGGCAGAAAATAGCTATGCAAAGAGGTTGTTTCCTCTACACTTTTCAGCTTGGAGAGGAATTATTTAATCTGTCCCAAGGTTAAGAAAAACACAAAGATACTTCTGCTGACTCCAGATTTTGGAGCAGTGATTTCACAATGAGCTGCTAGAATATTTTTCCCTGTGTCACCCTGAGCTAAGAGAAATAGCTCATAATATTCATGTTCATTCACCCTTCTGACTATATTCATTTTTTAACCAAAAAGAGGACTGAATGTTCCCTTTTTACTAATACTTAAAAAGAATGTATTGTGAATTGCAATCATGTTACTTCTCTTTAACTCATTAAACAGATACAACATTGTTACACAAATCTATGATTGTTAATTTTTTTATGAGAAAAACAAATAGGTCTACAAACAAAATACACAGGTACACTCCAATGCTAAATAATGCAAAAAAAAAAAAAAAAATGTCAATTGAACTATGCCACATTCTTTAGTCTAGTAGAAAAATCAGCCGCACTCAATACTGATTGTGAAAATAGTGAGTTTCATTATTGAGTCACCAAATTAGATAAACAGTACTGACAACTGTGTGATGTGCGCTCAGAACGGACAAAACTGATGAGGTTTAACGTTTCGACCCAACGTGGTCTTTTTCAAAAACCTTGCTGAGAATGTACAAATTGGAGAGAGAGTATAGGCAGGAAACAAATCCATGCAGGCTGGTCTATAGGGCAGAGAGGAGCGGTCCGTCCAGCGGTATCACACCTGATACCGCTGGACGGACCGCTCCTCTCTGCCTATAGACCAGCCTGCATGGGATTTGTTTCCTGCCTATACTCTCTCTCCAATTTGTACATTCTCAGCAAGGTTTTTGAAAAAGACCACGTTGGGTCGAAACGTTAAACCTCATCAGTTTTGTCCGTTCTGAGCGCACATCACACAGTTGTCAGTACTGTTTATCTAATTTGGTGACTCAATAAATGAAACTTCACTATTTTCACAATCAGTATTGAGTGCGGCTGATTTTTCTACTATATTGGATACTGCTGTTCAGCCAGCACCAATCAATCGACTATACAGTGTGCACATCATTCTGCTTACTATACATTCTTTAGTCTGACGTCACACACGGTGTTTCCCTAGCATTTTTTGCATATATTGATGGTTATTTCAAGTTTTGAAATTTGTTGTGCTTTTTAAGTGGCGCATGCTCTTTGTTTTCATATGGCATGCTTTTCTATAGAACAGACCTGGGCAAAGTGCCCACATGTGGCCCTTTGGCTGTTCCTGTCTGTCCATGTAACTAACCTCCTCCTGACATTACTACATAGTGCCATCTATCTGGATCCTCAGCACACTGAATAGACAGGAACACCAGATATACAGGGTTAGGTGAGTAGTTTTGTTTTTAATTTTAATTAAATTGTCAGGGCTGTGTTGTGGGAAATTGTGGGAACATCATTCTGCATGAGAGGCTGTGTGGGGACATCATAATGTGTTGTGGACTACAAGGGGACATCATACTGCATGAGGTGTTGTGACTGAACAAAGTACTAAGTGCAGGACTACAGTGGGGAAAATAAGTATTTGATGCACTGCAGATTTTGCAAGTTTTTTCACCTACAAAGAATGGAGAGGTTTGTACTTTTTATCTGAGGTGACCTGTTAGTTTTTCTTTATGAAGCCCTCCTAGTCTGCACTCATTAGTAGAGTTGAGCAATACTTTCCGATATCCAAAAGTATCGGAATCGGAATTGTATCGCCGATACCCAAAAAATATCGGCGATACCCGATACCGATACCGGAAATCCAATGTAAGTCTATGGGAACAAAATATCGGAATTAAAAAAAACCCCATTCTTGCCTTGTTGGTTAATTGTACATGAAGGAAAACAACAAAGAGTAATGTAGAATGTATTGGGGAAGGTTGAGGAGACATTAAAGACATAGATGTTTAACCCAATCAAATGGAATAGCATAAAAATTGTTTTTTTTAAAGATGTTCGGATTGACGAAGAAATTGACAATGTTGTTAACGTTTTTTCTATTTTGTCAAATATGTATATTTCACAACTTCCATGCTCTTCACCTTTTTAACTTTTGACACACTTTCTCCTTCATAATCTTCAGCAGCATCATCTTTTTCATCAAATTATTCTTCATCTTCACCTTCTTTATCTTCTTCTTAAACTTCTTGCTATTCATCTTTTTGTTAACATTACTCATATTCTTCTTATTAAACTATTATTCTTATTCATATTCTACTTCATCTTCTTCATCATATTCTTATTTGTGACAGAGAATCCTGTACTTGTAATCTGTCAAAGTATGAATTTTTCATCCTCCCGTTCTTGCTGTCACAAAAGATTTAAATTACAACATTATTTGTCCGTGTTCAGTTTAGCCTGCAGCAGCAGGCATTTTCCAGGGGCACCACGAGGAGGAACGGACTCACCCCCATACACTGCTTAGTCTTCTTCTGCTTAGAATTTAGAGCATATATTTTGCTCTTCATTTTGGTCTTATACTTCATGTTCTTCTGCTTTTTGATCTTCTGCTTATTGTTCTTAAGTCTCTTGTTCTGTATCTTGTAGTTTGTCTTAACCTACTTAGTCCTGTTTGGTAATCTTTTATTTCTTCTTTGTGATGGTGTTTAGGCTGGTTGGCTTGATGCTCGTCGTCCTTGTGGTCGTCATCTTCTTCGGGGTGGTCATCAGGGTCGTCGTCTTCATTGTTGGAGATCCAGAGTGATTACCCAAAAAAGCATTGAAAAAATCTTCAATTTGTAAATGTAGCAGAAGGTACAAGAGTCAATGCAAGTAACGAGGACCAGCTGACTGTGCTGGAACCCGGAGGGGCAGCAGAAGGAAAAGAGCCAATGGCACAACCGAGGACCAGCTGACGTTACTGGGACACGGTTACTAAGCAGGAGGTACCTGTGCTCCAAAGCACTACCAAGGACCAGCAGACGTTGCTGGAACTCGGATACCGAGATGGAGGCACCTAGGCCAAAGGCACTGCGGAAAACCAGCTGACGGTACTGGAACCCGGACGGGTAGCAGAAGGTACAAGAGCCAATGCAAGTAACGAGGACCAGCTGACTGTGCTGGAACCCGGAGGGGCAGCAGAAGGAAAAGAGCCAATGGCACAACCGAGGACCAGCTGACGTTACTGGGACACGGTTACTAAGCAGGAGGTACCTGTGCTCCAAAGCACTACCAAGGACCAGCAGACGTTGCTGGAACTCGGATACCGAGATGGAGGCACCTAGGCCAAAGGCACTGCGGAGAACCAGCTGACGTACTGGAACCCGGACGGGTAGCAGAAGGTACAAGAGCCAATGCAAGTAACGAGGACCAGCTGACTGTGCTGGAACCCGGAGGGGCAGCAGAAGGAAAAGAGCCAATGGCACAACCGAGGACCAGCTGACGTTACTGGGACACGGTTACTAAGCAGGAGGTACCTGTGCTCCAAAGCACTACCAAGGACCAGCAGACGTTGCTGGAACTCGGATACCGAGATGGAGGCACCTAGGTAGGCCAAAGGCACTGCGGAGAACCAGCTGACGGTACTGGAACCCGGACGGGTAGCAGAAGGTACCCATGGAAATTTAAGTTGACAGGCCGCGAGCCGGCCGCAGTTACCGAATCCCACAGTACTACAGTGGGTGATTGTCCTATTGTCACAACGGAAACAGCCTTTATTTGCATATCCCGCAGCACACATAGGAAGCACCTAAACTCCAAGCACCATAGAGTCGGCTAACCCGACCGCAACACGACAGGACAACTTATTGGAGGCTAAGTGACGTTTACACTGACAGGAAACAGATGGCGTGCTGTAACCAGTCTTGGCAGGAGTGAGTACCCGTGCCAATTACACTTCCGAGCAACAACTGGCGGTGTTGAAGCCCAGGGATGAGAAGACAACAGGGTGGAGGCAGCATGACTTTTTGCCGTTCACACAGCAGGGGAACAGCTGACATTACTGAACCCCAGTAACACAGGAGCAAGTGTTGACTGTGCTAACAGCACTTCCGAGCAACAACTGGCGGTGTTGTAGCCCAGGAATGAGAAGAGAACATGGTGGAGACAGCAGGACTTTTTGCCGTTCACACAGCAGGGGAACAGCTGACATTACTGAACCCCAGTAACACAGGAGCAAGTGTATGACTGTGCTAACAGCACTTCCGAGCAACAACTGGCGGTGTTGTAGCCCAGGGATGAGAAGAGAACATGGTGGAGGCAGCAGGAATTTTTGCCGTTCACACAGCAGGGGAACAGCTGACATTACTGAACCCCAGTAACACAGTGTTGTGAATGTGTTTGAGATGAGTTCTGAGCAGAGGCTCCCTCTGGTGGTTACAGCGGTGCTAGTCTGTCCAGTGAAGATTGTGAGGACTGGGAATCAGGTGTTACTGATTGGTCTTATATAAGGGAGTCACCTTCCCATCAGGGTTGCCGGTGATCCATTGTTCTGGTCTGAATCCTTCATTCCTGTTTCCCTTGTAGCCTGCTGTGTCGTGTCTGCATCTCCTGCTAACAGATAAGACATTTTCTTCTTTTGTTTTTGTGCTATATTTTTGAATTTTGTCCTGCACTTCTGTGGGGGCCTTCAGGGTCCCCTCCGGGGGCTTCTGCCCTCTCAGTTTTGTTCAGCCAATGATGTTTGTACTTTTGCTTTTTCCAGTTTTTTCAGTGGCTGCTGTTTTGATTTTGTTACACCAGAGAACTAATTTAGATGGAAGAGGTCGTGTGATCTCAGGTGTTTTTGAAATTAGTAGAGTTGGTGCCTTTCAGGGTTTTCTGGGATTGCAGTAAGTACCCTTCCTATCCTTTTCTATTTAGTTAGTTTGGGCCCCAGCGTTTGCTCATACTATTTTCTTTCTGTGTCAGTATTTCATCTTGTCTAACCGCCATTACATGTTTGGGGGCTTTCTATTATCTTTGGGGTTCTGCTCCAGGGCAGATAGCTTTCCTATTTCTATCTTTAGGTGTAGTTAGTTTCTCAGGCTGTGACGAGGCGTCTAGGACCAACGTAGGAACGCTCCACGGCTGCCTCTAGTTGTGGTGGTTAGTCAGGGTACTGCAATCTCATAGATTCCAACTGCTCTGGTGTATTGTCTTTTTACCTGCACTCCTCAGCTACCGAAACATAACAGTATCACCGGCCTAAAAATTGAAAATTGTATGGTACTCACAGAAGGGAAAAAATATTGTGAAAGAAAAAAGGTTGTCAGAGTTGTCAGAGATATTTTTCTGTTTGTTGCATTTTTTTTTTCCCTCTGTATCTCTGGGTGCTGGGGAGGATCTTTTCTCTCAATGGAGTTTGCACAGTTGTCTGGCCGTGTGGATCAGCTTGCCACTGATGTTCGGAGTATTGCTATCTATCTTGCTGGGTTGCCTGTTGTGGAACCTAGGATTCCCATGCCAGATTTGTTTTTAGGGGATCGAGCTAAGTTTCAGAATTTCAAAAATAATTGTAAATTGTTTTTTGCCTTAAAACCTAAGTCCTCAGGGAACGCAGCGCAGCAGGTTCAAATTATCATCTCTCTCCTGCGCGGCGATCCTCAGGATTGGGCTTTTTCCCTGATACCTGGGGATCCTGTTTTGAGTGATGTTGATGCGATTTTTCAGGCCTTGGGGTTATTGTACGATGAGCCTAATGTTGTGAATGGGTTTGAGATGAGTTCTGAGCAGAGGCTCCCTCTGGTGGTTACAAGCGGTACTAGTGAGGATTGGGAATCAGGTGTTACTGATTGGTCTTATTTAAGGGAATCATTTTCCCATCAGGGTTGCCGGTGATCAATTGTTCTGGTCTGAATCCTTCTTTCCAGTTTCCCTTGTAGCCTGCTGTGTCGTGTCTGCATCTCCTGCTATCAGATAAGACAATTTCTTATTTTGTGTTTTTGCAATATTTTTGCATTTTGTCCTGCACTTCTGTGGGGGCCTTCTGGGTCCCCTCCGGGGGCTTTTGCCCTCTCAGTTTAGTCCAGCCACTGTGTTTTGTACTTTTGCTTTTTGCAGTTTTTTCAGTGGCTGCTGTTTTGTTTTTGTTACACCAGAGAACTAATTTAGGTGGTAGAGGTCGTGTGATCTCAGGTGATTTTGAAATTAGTAGAGTTGGTGTTTTTCAGGGTTTTCTGGGATTGCAGTAAGTACCCTTCCTGTCCTTTTCTATTTAGATAGTTTGGGCCCCAGCGTTTGCTCATACTATTTTCTTTCTGTGTCAGTATTTCCTCTTGTCTAACCGCCATTACATGTTTGGGGGCTTTCTATTATCTTTGGGGTTCTGCTCCGGGGCAGATAGCTTTCCTATTTCTATCTTTAGGTGTAGTTAGTTTCTCAGGCTGTGACGAGGCGTCTAGGACCATCGTAGGAACGCTCCACGGCTGCCTCTAGTTGTGGTGGTTAGTCAGGGTACTGCAATCTCATAGATTCCAACTGCTCTGGTGTATTTCTTTTTTTACCTGCACTCCTCAGCTACCGTAACATAACAGTATCACCGGCCATAAAAATTGTATGGTACTCACAGAAGGGAAAAAATATTTTGAAGGAAGAAAAGTTGTCAGAGATATTTTTCTGTTTGTTGCATTTTTTATTTTTTTTTTTTTCCCTCTGTATCTCTGGGTGCTGGGGAGGATCTTTTCTCCCAATGGAGTTTGCACAGTTGTCTGGCCGTGTGGATCAGCTTGCCACTGAGGTTCAGAGTATTGCTGCATATCTTGCTAGGTTGCCTGTTGTGGAACCTAGGATCCCATGCCAGATTTGTTTTCAGGGGATCGAGCTAAGTTTCAGAATTTCAAAAATAATTGTAAATTGTTTCTTGCCTTAAAATCTAAGTCCTCAGGGAACGCAGCGCAGCAGGTTCAAATTGTCATCTCTCTCCTGCGCGGCGATCCTCAGGATTGGGCTTTTTCCCTCACACCTGGGGATCCTGTTTTGAGTGATGTTGATGCATTTTTTCAGGCTTTGGGGTTATTGTACGATGAGCCTAATGTCACTGATCAAGCTGAAAAAGCCTTGTTGGCATTAAATCAGGGGCTTGATGACGCTGAGTTATACTGTCAGAGATTCCGTAGGTGGGCAGTCCTGACCAAATGGAATGACGACGCTTTGGCGGCCCTTTTCCGGAAGGGTCTGTCGGATAATGTAAAGGATGTTATGGTGGGATTCCCTGTCCCCTCTGGTCTCAATGATTCTATGTCATTAGCGATTCAAATTGACAGACGTTTGCGTGAGCGGAGAAGTATGCGTGGAGTGGTGTTGCCTTGTGAGCCAGCTGCTGAGCCCATGCAGTGTGATGGAGTGGTGTCTGGGGCACAGCGTCATGAGTTTCGAAAGCGCAATGGGTTATGTTTCTACTGTGGTGATGCCTCTCATGCTATTTCAGTCTGCCCTAAGCGGGGAAGACGTTTTGCACGCTCAGTTGTCTTGGGTAGTGTTCAGACTAAGTTTTTATTAACTGTCACTCTGATGTGCTCTCTGTCCTCATTTTCTGCTCAGGCTTTCGTTGATTCTGGAGCAGCTATTAACCTGATGGATTACGATTTTGCTAAACGTTGTGGATTTCCCTTGATACCCCTACAGAAGTCTATTCCCCTACTGGGGATCGATTCTACCCCTTTGGCTGAGAATAAACCCCAGTTTTCTACTCAGATGATAATGAGGGTTGAACCTGATCACCAGGAGTGCTGCAAATTTTTGGTTCTATATAATCTGCATGACATTATCGTGCTGGGTTTCCCTTGGTTACAGTCTCATAATCCTGTTTTGGATTGGAAATCTGTGTCTGTAACCAGTTGGGGCTGCCAATGTGTTAATACCAACACTCCTGTTTTTTCTGCCTCCCCCCAGGCTGAGGATGTTCCTGACTTTTTGTTTGATTTTTCTGATGTGTTTAGCGAAAGTAAATCTGCATCCTTACCTCCCCATAGGAGCTATGACTGCGCTATTGAATTAGTGCCGGGTAGTAAATTCCCTAAGGGTCGCCTTTTTAACTTGTCTGTACCTGAACATGACGCTATGCGGTCTTATATCAAGGAATCATTGGAGAAGGGTCATATCAGACCATCCTCTTCACCCTTAGGTGCCGGTTTTTTCTTTGTGGCCAAAAAAGATGGTTCATTAAGGCCGTGTATTGATTATCGTCTCTTGAACAATATTACTGTGAAATATCAATACCCGTTACCCTTGATTTCTGACCTGTTTTCCAGGGTGAAAAACGCTACTTGGTTTACCAAGCTTGACCTCAGGGGGGCGTATAACCTTATTCGCATTAAGCACGGGGATGAATGGAAGACGGCATTTAACACCCCTGAAGGGCATTTTGAGTACCTTGTGATGCCCTTTGGGCTCACTAATGCTCCTTCCGTCTTCCAGTCCTTCATGAATGACATTTTCAGGGATTTTGTGGACAAGTTTCTGATTGTTTATTTGGATGATATCTTGATTTTTTCTAATGACTGGGACTCTCATGTGAAACATGTTCGAACTGTATTCCAGATTTTGAGAGAGAATGCTCTGTATGTGAAGGGATCAAAGTGTCTTTTTGGCGTACAGAAGATCTCATTTCTGGGATTCATTTTGTCCCCATCTGTTATTGAAATGGACCCGGTCAAGGTTCAGGCCATCTGTGATTGGGTCCAACCTACTTCATTAAAGGCTCTTCAGAGATTTTTGGGTTTTGCCAATTTTTATCGTAAATTTATTGGTAATTTCTCTGGTATTGTTAAACCATTAACTGATTTGACCAGAAAGGGTTCTGATGTGGTGAATTGGCCTCCTGAGGCAGTCTCTGCGTTTCAGGAACTTAAGCAGAGATTCACTTCTGCTCCTGTTCTACGGCAGCCTGATGTTTCTCTGCCATTTCAGGTGGAGGTTGATGCCTCTGAAATTGGGGCAGGTGCCGTTTTGTCCCAAAAAGATCCAGAGACCTCTAAAAGTAACCCTTGTGCCTTTTTCTCTCGAAAATTTTCTCCTACTGAACGTAATTATGACGTGGGTAATCGGGAGTTATTGGCCATGAAGTGGGCTTTTGAAGAGTGGAGACATTGGCTGGAGGGAGCCAAACATCAGGTGGTGGTCCTTACGGACCATAAGAATCTGGTCTATCTGGAATCTGCCAAGCGACTCAATCCTAGACAGGCCAGGTGGGCCTTGTTTTTCACACGTTTTAATTTTGTGGTTTCCTTTCTTCCTGGCACTAAGAATGTTAAGGCGGATGCCCTCTCGAGGAGTTTCCTTGCGGACTCTCCTGAGCTATCTGATCCCTCTGTTATTTTGAAGGAGGGTGTAGTTCTTTCCGCCATCTCGCCTAATTTGAGACTTGCTCTGGAGGGGTGTCAGGAGGATAGGCCCGAGCGCTGCCCTGTTGGAAAATTGTTTGTCCCGGACCAATGGAAAAAGAGTGTGATGTCTGAGATTCATTGTTCCGCATTGGCTGGGCATCCCGGAATTTTTGGTACCAGAGACTTGGTTAGTCGGTCCTTTTGGTGGCCTACCTTGTCTCGCGATGTCAGGGAATTTGTGCAGTCCTGCGGGACTTGCTCTCGCTCCAAGCCTTGCTCTCGCTCTAGTGGTTTGTTGATGCCATTGCCTGTGCCCAAGAGACCATGGACCCATATCTCTATGGATTTCATTTCCGATCTTCCTGTTTCTCAGAGAATGACCACCATCTGGGTAATTTGTGATAGGTTTTCCAAAATGATACATCTTGTGCCATTACCTAAGTTGCCTTCCTCCTCTGAATTGGTGCCGTTGTTCCTTCAGCACGTGGTTCGTTTACACGGCATTCCTGAGAACATTGTGTCTGACAGAGGAGTCCAGTTTGTTTCCAGATTTTGGAGGACTTTTTGTTCTAAACTGGGTGTTCAATTGTCTTTCTCCTCGGCATTTCATCCTCAGACCAATGGTCAAACTGAGAGAACAAACCAGACATTGGAGACTTATCTAAGATGCTTTGTGTCTGCTGATCAGGATGACTGGGTCTCTTTTTTGCCTTTGGCTGAGTTTGCTCTTAATAATAGGGCTAGCTCTGCCACTTTGATGTCTCCGTTTTTCTGTAATTCTGGGTTTCACCCTCGATTTTCTTCAGGACAGACGGAGGCTTCTGTCTGTCCAGGTGTTGACTCTGTTGTTGAGCGTATGCAGCAGATTTGGGACCAGGTAGTGGAGAGGTTGTCCCTCTCTCAGGAGAAGGCCCAGCGGTTTGCTAACCGGCATAGGACTGATGGTCCTCGGTTTAAAGTGGGGGACTTGGTCTGGTTGTCCTCAAAGAATATTCCTATGAGAGTAGCATCTCCTAAATTTAAGCCTAGGTTCATTGGACCTTATAAGATCATGGAGATTATTAATCCTGTTTCTTTTCGTTTGCTTCTTCCAGGGACATTTAAGATCCATAACGTGTTCCACAAGTCCTTGTTGAAGAGGTTTGTTGAGCCAGTGGTTCCTGCTGCTGTGCCTCCTGACCCTGTTTTGGTTGAGGGCAATCTGGAGTATGTGGTTGAGAAAATATTGGATTCTCGTTTTTCTAGACGAAGACTCCAGTATTTGGTTAAATGGAGAGGTTATGGTCAGGAAGATAATTCTTGGGTGTTTGCTTCGGACATCCATGCTAGGAGACTTATCCGTGCGTATCATAGAACTCATCCTGACCGACCTGGTTGCTCAAATGAGGGTTCGGTGACCCCTCCTCAAGGGGGGGGTACTGTTGTGAATGGGTTTGAGATGAGTTCTGAGCAGAGGCTCCCTCTGGTGGTTACAAGCGGTACTAGTGAGGATTGGGAATCAGGTGTTACTGATTGGTCTTATTTAAGGGAATCATTTTCCCATCAGGGTTGCCGGTGATCAATTGTTCTGGTCTGAATCCTTCTTTCCAGTTTCCCTTGTAGCCTGCTGTGTCGTGTCTGCATCTCCTGCTATCAGATAAGACAATTTCTTATTTTGTGTTTTTGCAATATTTTTGCATTTTGTCCTGCACTTCTGTGGGGGCCTTCTGGGTCCCCTCCGGGGGCTTTTGCCCTCTCAGTTTAGTCCAGCCACTGTGTTTTGTACTTTTGCTTTTTGCAGTTTTTTCAGTGGCTGCTGTTTTGTTTTTGTTACACCAGAGAACTAATTTAGGTGGTAGAGGTCGTGTGATCTCAGGTGATTTTGAAATTAGTAGAGTTGGTGTTTTTCAGGGTTTTCTGGGATTGCAGTAAGTACCCTTCCTGTCCTTTTCTATTTAGATAGTTTGGGCCCCAGCGTTTGCTCATACTATTTTCTTTCTGTGTCAGTATTTCCTCTTGTCTAACCGCCATTACATGTTTGGGGGCTTTCTATTATCTTTGGGGTTCTGCTCCGGGGCAGATAGCTTTCCTATTTCTATCTTTAGGTGTAGTTAGTTTCTCAGGCTGTGACGAGGCGTCTAGGACCATCGTAGGAACGCTCCACGGCTGCCTCTAGTTGTGGTGGTTAGTCAGGGTACTGCAATCTCATAGATTCCAACTGCTCTGGTGTATTTCTTTTTTACCTGCACTCCTCAGCTACCGTAACATAACAGCCTAATGTCACTGATCAAGCTGAAAAGCCTTGTTGGCATTAAATCAGGGCTTGATGACGCTGAGTTATACTGTCAGAGATTCCGTAGGTGGGCAGTCCTGACCAAATGGAATAACGACGCTTTGGCAGCCCTTTTCCGGAAGGGTCTGTCTGATAATGTAAAGGATGTTATGGTGGGATTCCCTGTCCCCTCTGGTCTCAATGATTCTATGTCATTAGCGATTCAAGTTGACAGACGTTTGCGTGAGCGGAGAGGTATGCGTGGAATGATGTTGCCTTGTGAGCCAGCTTCTGAGCCCATGCAGTGTGATGGAGTGGTGTCTGGGGCACAGCGTCATGAGTTTCGAAAGCGCAATGGGTTATGTTTCTACTGTGGTGATGCCTCTCATGCTATTTCAGTCTGCCCTAAGCGGGGAAGACGTTTTGCATGCTCAGTTGTCTTGGGTAGTGTTCAGACTAAGTTTTTATTAACTGTCACTCTGATATGCTCTCTGTCCTCATTTTCTGCTCAGGCTTTCGTTGATTCTGGAGCAGCTATTAACCTGATGGATTATGATTTTGCTAAACGTTGTGGATTTCCCTTGATACCCCTACAGAAGTCTATTCCCCTACTGGGGATCGATTCTACCCCTTTGGCTGAGAATAAACCCCAGTTTTCTACTCAGGTGATAATGAGGGTTGAACCTGATCACCAGGAGTGCTGCAAATTTTTGGTTCTGTATAATCTGCATGACATTATCGTGCTGGGTTTTCCTTGGTTACAGTCTCATAATCCTGTTTTGGATTGGAAATCTGTGTCTGTAACCAGTTGGGGCTGCCAATGTGTTAATACCAACACTCCTGTTTTTTCTGCCTCCCCCCAGGCTCAGGATGTTCCTGACTTTTTGATTGATTTTTCTGATGTGTTTAGCGAAAGTAAATCTGCATCTTTGCCTCCCCATAGGAGCTATGACTGCGCTATTGAATTAGTGCCGGGTAGTAAATTCCCTAAAGGTCGCCTTTTTAACTTGTCTGTACCTGAACATGACGCTATGCGGTCTTATATCAAGGAATCATTGGAGAAGGGTCATATCAGACCATCCTCTTCACCCTTAGGTGCCGGTTTTTTCTTTGTGGCCAAAAAGAATGGTTCATTAAGGCCGTGTATTGATTATCGTCTCTTGAACAATATTACTGTGAAATATCAATACCCGTTACCCTTGATTTCTGACCTGTTTTCCAGGGTGAAAAACGCTACTTGGTTTACCAAGCTTGACCTCAGGGGGGCGTATAACCCTATTCGCATTAAGCACGGGGATGAATGGAAGACGGCATTCAATACCCCTGAAGGGCATTTTAAGTACCTGGTGATGCCCTTTGGGCTCACTAATGCTCCTTCCGTCTTCCAGTCCTTCATGAATGACATTTTCAGGGATTTTGTGGACAAATTTCTGATTGTTTATTTGGATGATATCTTGATTTTTTCTAATGACTGGGACTCTCATGTGAAACATGTTCGAACTGTATTCCAGATTTTGAGAGAGAATGCTCTGTATGTGAAGGGATCAAAGTGTCTTTTTGGCGTACAGAGGATCTCATTTCTGGGATTCATTTTGTCCCCATCTGTTATTGAAATGGACCCGGTCAAGGTTCAGGCCATCTGTGATTGGGTCCAACCTACTTCATTAAAGGCTCTTCAGAGATTTTTGGGTTTTGCCAATTTTTATCGTAAATTTATTGGTAATTTCTCGGTTATTGTTAAACCATTAACTGATTTGACCAGAAAGGGTTCTGATGTGGTGAATTGGCCTCCTGAGGCAGTCTCTGCATTTCAGGAACTTAAGCAGAGATTCACTTCTGCTCCTGTTCTACGGCAGCCTGATGTTTCTCTGCCATTTCAGGTGGAGGTTGATGCCTCTGAAATTGGGGCAGGTGCCGTTTTGTCCCAAAAAGATCCAGAGACCTCAAAAAGCAACCCTTGTGCCTTTTTCTCTCGAAAATTTTCTCCTACTGAACGTAATTATGACGTGGGTAATCGGGAGTTATTGGCCATGAAGTGGGCTTTTGAAGAGTGGAGACATTGGCTGGAGGGAGCCAAACATCAGGTGGTGGTCCTTACGGACCATAAGAATCTGGTCTATCTGGAATCTGCCAAGCGA
>JARQOD010000002.1:353059148-353145142 GCA_033576555.1 Oophaga sylvatica | reverse complement strand
CCGCACACCCTCTTTTTCAAGAAAATTGTCAATGTACTGCTTTTTCTTGGCATCATCCGTGCACCAGCTAGGATACCCTGACGCCTCCTGCTTATCCCTAAGGTGTAATTTAATGTAGCGAGCAAACAGATCATCGCTGGTGTTTGGAAAATGCCATATTTCATAGATGTGGGTGATCCGGTACCCTTTATCTATCGCCAGCTCGAGCTCTATAGTGCACCAGGTACCTGTGAGGGAGCGTTCTTCATCACTATGTCTGCATTCCCTGGCCAGGGAATTTACAGCGCATGTATAGCAAAGGGGGAACATCAATTTTTTGTCGAGTTTTACCGGTAGAACGGGAAAAAATAAATCTCTCGGGGGATAAACCTTGACTCTAGCTAAGTCAAAGTATTTTTTAATGAAACCAAAGTTGTCATAGATGATGTCGGGGTGACCTACAGGGTATGTTTTAGTTTTGTTTACAAAGGGGTACAGGCTGGTGAAGTCGTAGTAATGTAAAGTCTCATCAGCTTTCACCTGGTGATAGAGCTTAATGGCGTTAGTGCGGCCCCATAAAGCGCATCGCGGGGGTCTAAGGGAGCGGGGAAATCCATTTGCTGGAGAAATGCCTGGAGGTTAGAATCGTTTTTAACCATTTCACGCCACTCGTGCTCCCATATCACTCTTATGGTGTACCCGCGCAGCTGCAGGTAGCGCTTTTTAGCTAAAAAGGCATGATATAATTGACCGTAGGTGGTGTTTGTAACTTTATTTGTATCATTCTCATTATAGCACGACGGGCAGCCGGGGAAAAAAACAGCCATGAAATTCAAAAGCTATGTGCTGTCCGTTAACATAGGCATAGCCATCTAGAAAATATTGACCGAGTTGTTTTTCACCCCCTCTTAAGGCATGCTGAATGTCAATGTTCTCGGTATGCGCTACATACATGAGCCACTGTATAGCGGCGGATGAGTAGCGCTTTTTCACCTTGTGATAATTATCACCGGGTAAAATGGCGATCGTTTTTTCTGGTAGAAATTTAAACCGATACATTGACATACATACAGAGGCCAGGGTGATGAATTGAAAAGGGTCAATACAGCTGCTCTCCACAACCACTTCTCTTTGAATGTCACAGTATTTTTTAACACTTTTCAGCGTCATTTCCATAATGCGCTCTCTATAGATCTCACAGCTCGTCTCAAAATTTCAACATCCTGTTTGCAGTATGATTTTAGTTCACTCTTGAAGTCAAAAACTGTGTGTTTCTGACCCTCATGCCAGGCCAGGAACTCTACCTTCTCATCCGGTGCCATGTACTCTAACCCATAATATCTCACATCGGGTATGGGGCCTACATAGTTTTGGTTTTCTCGGGTGTTAAAAAAGTGTGGAAAATGACCTTTGGCACCTGAAAAGCCCATGGCCTGAGGTAATTTACTGAGCTTCATGGGGATAAAATTTAGCGAGTCTATGAACCTTAAAGACAAATCGGGCACCGTCACACACAAGAGCCGGCCACCTTGGGCTATCAGCTTTACCTGTAGTTTTTCAAAATCAGCTCCTTAACAATAAAGTAAGAATCGTAGCGCCCGGCATTGTGGGCTATAAATGTATACCCTGAAAATTTCCCGCTGGTAAAGAACAGTAAAAAGTCATGCGTGCAGCTATCACCTTCAAACTCCCAGGACTGCTCACCACTCAGTGTTGTGGCATAAATGTAATTTGGGATGTGTGTGCCTGTCTCTTGCATACATTCAAAATCGTAAAAGATATAACAATCTGTCTCGTCCTCTTCTGCATAGCGTCGCATGTAACAGAGATGGGCGTCAAATTTATTTACACGAGCACGACATACGGGGCAACGTAAACCGGCACATTCATGCACGCCCTCGCTATTCCTGAACACAAAGCGATGACACTCATCACAAAATATTTTAAGCCTGCAGAATGGCGGATCAACCAGATCTAATTGTTTGTGACGATCTAAACACTCACTAGAGCGACAATGAACCCGACATACGGGGCAACGCGGGGTTTGATGTACACCTGCACTCTCCACACAATCCACTCTTTGGCACGCTTTACAAAAATATTGACATGAATGGGTGTTCTTGTTAGTGTACAATGAATTGCAGAGCTCACAAAAGTGCTTAGCACCAATAAAGCCTTTTATATCCTTGATGCCGTAGTAGTGGTTATCATGGAACAGTATGAATATGGTCTTACCACTAGTTGCATTGTCGGTCTGAAAGTAGCGCCAATCACCCTGACTGTAGTACAGTACTTTAATGGTGACCCCCAAATATTTCTCAAATGCTGGAATGTCGCTAAAACTCACTAATCGCTCATCACGGATCCCCAGCGCCGTGTGTATGTTTTTAGAGCGGTTCAGTAAAACCGCATCACTGACATCTGCGTCCTCTATCAGGGCGCACACACTAGCGGCCAAACACAGATTTGTACTGTAATTGTTAAAATCATACAACCACCGCATCTTTTGTTTAATGATTCGACTGCTCGCTATAGATTTCAAGCGTCTTTTTACACCGCCTCGGCAGTTTTTAACGGTAGTGATGACTAGTTTTAGGGTATTGCTTGCCAAGCATTCAGCATTACTTTGAAGTGTGCGAGCAACAGCATTTAAAAAAGATTCAGAATTAAAATCCTCGCGGCTCTGCTTTGTAGTGAAAATGGGGTCTAAAGCATCGCCACCTTCAAGCCTTAACTGCACAAAGTCGCCCGGTTCAATGTCCCTAATGACTCTATCCAGTAATGACTGAATACTGTCGTGAACAATGTTCACAGCCTCGACAAATGATCGTACACGCTCCAAATTTACAAACCTAAAATGATCGGTATGTATGCGCGCACTGAAATTACGGTTGTCCCTCTGGTGATGATGGAAGTGCTGTAAAAATACTGTATGGGCTGATCCCCTCACATCATCAGCAGAGTCAGCAGCCGCATCAGAGGCTTGTGAGCTTTGTGTACCGGTACGGCCGGCATTTTCAGGGACATCATGGCTATGTGAGACAGGAGCATCTGTGTGTGGTGGCTCCTGGGCTGTCTTTGGTGGTATTGCAGGACAGATGCCTCCACCCTGCCGCCTAGCGCATATTGCGCGTCGAGCACTGACCAGTAGTTATAGAGCTCGTTTTATAACTCTGGACCTATTATAACGGGCTGTTTTAGTTGATTTATGCAGACCCGAACCGATCATATTTAGTCATAACGGGTTAGCACCATCTGGTATCTTGGTGTCTACTAGCAGCCGGCGAAGCGCGTATAGCTCGGCCTTACGAGCATCTGTCGTGACTGCTTCAGACAACAATCTTTCAAAAGTACCGCAGAAAAACAGTATTTTGGGTAGCCAGATTTTGTAGCGTAAGTAACGATCTAATTGCTCCTTAAACACTGCGGCTTCGGCGGGGGCCCATCCAATGCCGTCATACACCTGTGCTGTAGCGCTCGCAGATACAGAATCACCACTGCTAACAGGTACAGAGTCTGCAGAACCCGCACTGCTAACAGGTACAGAGTCTGCAGAACCCGTAATGCTAACAGGTACAGAGTCTGCAGAACCCGTAATGCTAACAGGTACAGAGACCGCAGAATCCGTAATGCTAACAGGTACAGAGGCTGCAGAACCCGCAATGCTAACAGGTACAGAGTCTGCAGAACCCCGCTGCTAACAGGTACAGAGACCGCAGAATCCGCACTGCTAACCGATGCAGACACAGCTGTATGAAGCCTCGGCTTTTTACACTTTTTAAACACTTTATGCTTAGTAGTTAACACTCTCTTTAACCCCATCACAACATTAACTGGATTAACTACATCAACGTGAGACGTGGTGGGTAAATTAATGGTATCTGACAGTTCGACACCTGTGGAGTTAGTGGCCGCCGTTACAGATGGCGGTAACTGGTGTATAGTATGATTGGTCCGTATAATGATCGGTTCTACGGTGCGCTTCTTACCATCAGCGAGCTGATCAATCTCACGGTCAAGCGCCTCACGAGTCTGTCGGGTTGTGGGATTCATGGCGGAAAACGTGACTGGTGATGTTTCTGAAGCATGCTTAGTTTTCTGCGTGTCTTTACGTGGCCGCTCCTGCACTTCAGAGTATAGTTCAGCGTCATTCACAGCCCTGCTGGATGGTTGCGCGCCGCTTGAATGGGACAGCACGCCCGGCATCAGATAGAGCTGCTGTTGCGGCTGTGGTCCATCAGGGCCCATAGGTGTCTGCATCGGCGTCAAGAATGGCGCTGCGTGGTTCTCATTGAGACGTAGTGTTTGCAGAGGGGTCGTGGTTATTTTTCTCTCGACTTTAGATTTATCTGTGGATGAGATTGTACATGTGTCAATCTGACTTTACAACTATCTTTAAGGAAAGATTCTACATGTAACGGATACGTGCGGAAATCACGATCTAGGTGTGACAAGAGTAACATACGTTGTATTAAACTAGTCTGATATATCAAAATACACTTACCGTTAACGATGATGCCTGCAAAGGTTGTGGCAGCGGTTCGGGGGCACATGAGGCGTTCTCCACTAGCAGATGAATATTCTCTTTTGTAAATATCATCCTCCTAGGTTTCACCCTTTTACACGCATAAATAATAATAATCATTAGAAGGGGCATCAACAATTTCTTCAACCGTTTGGGCAAAACAGCTTTTCATGCAGCAGTACTTTACCTTTCTTGCCGCCGCCAGGCTCGCTTTTTAGGAGCTTTAGAAATATGCGGCGTCTTCTTGGGCTCTGTTAGTGTCTGGTTCATAGCATTTCGGGTGAATCCAGCTCCGCAATCATCGCGACATCTGTAAGGAGTTAATATTCACTTACACGTTTAAATTCACATAGTTAAGTGTTATATATATAGTTGTATATATATATATATATATATATATATATACAGACACACAGAAACACAGCGTACCCTCGATGCCCGGCGCTGAAAGCCCGTCCCAGGGCCCGGCAGCGCCAGAACTGCTACAAACGGCATCGGTTAAAATACAGGCCTCGGGATCCGAATACTTCAAGGTGGCAAAAACCTCATCAGGCAGGTCGCAGCTCATTATACTCGGTTCTTAAAGAATAAAGCAAAAATAATATGCAAAACAACTCTATATATCTATATATATTATATATATATATATATATATATACACTACCGGTCAAAAGTTTAGGGTCACTTAGAAATGTCCTTATTTTTGAAAGAAAAGCAGTTTTTTTCCAATGAAGCTAACATTAAATGATTCAGAAATACACTCTATACAGTGTTAATGTGCAATACCAAGGAAAAGAAAAAGGAGCATAAATCTTGTTTCAAAAAATATCAAAATTTATTTTTTACAATTTTAAAATTGCCAACAATAAAGGCCCAAAAAGGAAACAGAGGTGTGGCGAGGAAAAGCTGTCAGTGTAAGAGACAGCAACAGACTAATACATTGCCAGGGTAAGACTCAAGATGTGAAGCCAGCATGTTAACATAACAATGTAAACCTAGGATAATTCCAATGGTGTCTATTATCAATACATGGCCACATAAGATGTGCAATAGCAAATCATAGGTCTTGCTTACCCATATTGTAAGGCTGAGTCTGTGCGTCTCTCAGGAGCTGACCCCTCTGACGCGCGTTTCGCGGATGTGCTTTATCAAAAAGGGGACTTTTGGGGATTTGGGGATGCTGGCCTTCAGGGCAGATTGGCAAAACAAAAGCCAATATTCCTCTGTCCAATGTCTGTGTTCTTTTGCCCATATTAATCTTTTCCTTTCATTTAAGCCAGTCTTAAATATGGCTTTTGTTTTGCCAATCTGCCCTAAAGGCCAGCATCCCCAAATCGCCTCTTCACTGTAGATGTTGACACTGGCGTTTAATGTGTACTGTTTAATGAAGCTGCCAGTTGAGGACCTGTGAGGCGTCAATTTTTCAAACTAAAGACTCTAATGTACTTGTCTTGTTGCTCAGTTGTGCAGCGGGGCCTCCCACTTGTCTTTCTTCTCTGGTTAGAGCTTGTTTGTGCACTCCTCTAAAGGGAGTACTACACACCATTGTATGAATTCTTCAGTTTCTTGGTAATTTTTCGCATGGAATAGCCTTCATTTCTAAGAACAAGAATAGACTGTCGAGTTTCACAAGAAAGTTCATTTTTTTTTGGCCATTTTGAGAGTTTAATGGAACCAACAAATGTAATGCTCCAGATTCTCAACAAGCTCAAAGGAAGGTCAGGTTTATAGCTTCTCTAATCAATCAAACGGTTTTCAGCTGTGTTAACATACTTGCACAAGGGTTTTAAAGGGTATTTTAACCATCTATTAGCCTTCTTACACAGTTAGCGAACACAAAATACCATAAGTACACTGGAGTGATGGTTGTTGGAAATGGGCCTCTATACACCTATGAAGATATTGCATTATAAACTAGACGTTTGCCGCTATAATAGTCATTTACCACATTAAAACTGTATAGAGTGTATTTCTGAATCATTTAATGTTAGCTTCATTGGAAAAAAACTGCTTTTCTTTCAAAAATAAGGAAATTTCTAAGTGACCCTAAACTTTTGACCGGTAGTGTATACACACACAACCGCGCATCCACACAACGTACCCACGCTGGGCAGCGCCACCTGACCGCTCACGTTCCACCCATCAGTAGCGTTACTACACGCGGCCTCGTGTAAAATGGTGTGGCCGGGATCAGAATAGTTCATGGTTGGTGAAATCTCAGCAGGTAGGTACTCGTTCATTATACCCGATTCTTAAACGAGATAGAATAAAGCGGTATAAAAATAATGTGCAAAACAACTCTTAACTAGAATAACCCGCTGTGTCTATATAAGTCGTAAAGCATACCCTGTTGCAACGTCAGTAAGACTTCTGAAAGACTGTTAGAAAAAATTTGTTCCGACATCTAAAAATAAAATTAAGTGTATGAATTTTAGCGTCAATCTATAGTAATTATTAATATTAATAGTAAGTGAGCTAAATTTACAACTACAGCGTAAATATCCAGCTATTAATCAACACAGACGTGCTATATTATTAAAACAAATAAAGTTCAAGTATGAAAACACAGGGTAAGTTATTCATGCAGATAACCCCTTCAACTATACTAACTTAAATATAATTGAAACGAAAGACATAAAAATACTCACTTTAGTTCTGTTCAGATCGGGCGTGTGTCCTCTGATGTGTGAACCCTTGCAGGTGAGCGTTGTATTGCTTGTGAGCTGCCTGTATTTATTAGGGCTAACAGAGAGAACATGCCCTCTGTCACTGCCCCCAACGGTGAGAAAAAAAAAAATCCCATTCATGTTGTACAGAGGTATCATGGCGGCTAACTGCGTTGAAACAATATTGGAGAAGCAATATTTCACGCCCGAAGCCCCTGCATCATTCAGTGGCAATACAAACCTATACAGATCAGTCAGAACACGAGGTATAAAACAACACGAGGTGATCGATTGGCTGAATAAACAAGATGCTTACACCCTTCATAAGCCTGTAAGGACAAGATTCACCAACAATAAGATTTTTGTCGCGGACGTTGATTCGCAGTGGCAGGCTGATTTGGTTAGCTTAATTGAATATTCTAGGGAAAATGATGCCGTGAAATATCTATTGACCGTGATAGACGTGCTATCCAAACACGCCTGGGTTGCCGCCTTGCCCAACAAAACCGGTGCGGCTGTAGCTCGTTCGTTCGAGTTAATATTTGAAAGCGACCGACGTACGCCGCAGAAACTACAGACGGATCGTGGCAAAGAATTTATGAATTCACACATGAAGCGTGTTTGTAAAATGCATAAAATCCACCATTTTTTCACCAACAATACCGTAAAGGCCGCTATAGTTGAGCGATTTAATCGTACATTAAAAACGCGTATGTGGCGCTATCTGACGAAACATAATACCTTTAGGTATATCGACATTTTACCAGGTTTGGTGCACAGTTACAACCACACCTTTCACACCACGATACAGACACGGCCGTGCGATGTGACAAAGCAGAACTCGTTACAAATATGGAAAAATATTTATAGCGGTAGTATGACTAAAAACCGTATTAAGACATCTTTAAAAATTGGAGATCATGTCAGAATATCCCGTTTTAAGAACCCTTTTACAAAGGGTTATGAGCAGACATTCAGCGAGGAGATATTTTTAATTAGCGCCATTTCCAATAAATTTCATAAGCCTCTCTATAAAATTAACGATTTAGCGGGCGACGCTATCGAGGGATCATTTTATAAGGAGGAGCTGCAAAAAATACATTTCAATGAAAACCGCGTCTACCGCGTTGAGGCGATTTTGAGAAAAAAACGTGTCAGGGGGGCGATTCATAGCTATATTAAATGGAAAGGTTATCCTGATAAATTTAATTCGTGGGTACCCGCGTCGGCGCTAACGGACATATAACCATGGAATCCGAATCCTTCTTTATCACCCTTCCCTCCAACGCTTCTGGCGATATATATCCGGAAAACACAATCGCCGAGTATACCACAAAATTATCTAAGCCCGTTCAGCTTTCAGGACAGTACGAAGTTGCTCTAACTGAGATTCAATACCCCCATACATGGTACACGTTTGAGTGGGGTGAAGGGAATTTCTATATAGGCAAGCGGGGGGATGTGCTGCAGGAATATTATGTAAAGCCAAGTTTTTATAACACAATCGCCGACCTCATACGTGCTATTAATGAGAGAATTGATATTTTGAAGATTGCCAGTGACGGATTTAAGCTGCGCTATGACGAAGTGAGGAGGAGTGTTACCCTACCGGATTCCCCCACGATACAGTTTGCCCCGGGTCAGAAATTGGGGCATATTTTAGGTCTCCAGCCATACATCGAAGCGTATGATAATAACCAGACTGTGCGGAAGATTTATGCCGATATAAAAGCTGGTTTTTATACATTATTTATTTACAGCGACATCATCCAGCATCAGCTTGTGGGTGGCAGCTACGTCCAACTTCTGAGAACGGCGCAAATAAGCGGCAAGAGCGGTGAAATTACCACGCTTCAATACACACGACCCGATTACGTGCCCTTATGCAAGCATCATTTTGATTCTGTAACAATCTCCATCTTATCGGACCAGGGCACCCCCTTTAAATTCAAGTACGGTAAGTGTATTGTGAGACTACATTTCCGGAAGAGGCGCGATTAGCACGCTAGAAAATGGTGGCTCAGAGGCCGTACGGGGACCCCGCTGTTTATGCCCGCTACTATATTGCACAGTTGGGGCACGGATTAGAGGGGTTCAGCGGGAGCGAGTACATGTACTGATCGGGTCTGGCGGGGATATTTAAAGGCTTATTTCGGCACGCGGTACCGCTTTTCAGAAGAGGCTTAGAATTTGTAAAACCACACGTGAAGACGGCTGTCAAAAACATTGCTAAAGACGCCGTCACAACAGTCTCGTCAGCGCTTATGAATCGGATAAATACACAGCCCGAGCAAGCTGGCGCGGGTCTAGTTTATGTCGCTAAAAAATCACATAAAAGAAAGCGTCGCTCATGCCCCGCTTTACCCCGATCCTCATGAATAAAAAATCAAACAAGCGCCGACCCCGTCAGAAACGAGTGAGACGTACTGCGGAGGACATCTTCTGATCAGCATGGCTTTCCTACACGATGCTTCTGTAGAGTGCGCTAAATCTGAACTGGATATTTTTGACATACCACCGACACAGACGAGTATAGAGAAATCGCTATTTGTAGACGTTCAGCCGGTTGCCGCTCTGACGGATAATGCCCCGCTGGAATTTTTCATATCGGGTAGCGGGGATTATTATTACGACCTGAATAACACCCTGCTGTACATAAATTGTCGCATCGTCAAGCAGGATAATTCGAATATCGCCGATGACGCGCTCATAAACTATCCTCTAGCTACTCTCTTTAATCAGGTCGATATTACTCTGGGCGACCGAGTTATCTCACAATCGGACAATCTCTACAGCTATAGAGCGTACATAGAGACTCTCTTAAATTACAGCTCACAGACGCTGTCCTCGCAATTTACTGCCGGATTGTTCTATAAAGACACAGCTGGTCACCATAATGACCGAAGCTTGGACGGCCCAAATGCTGGATTTATTAAAAGAGCCGCTGCAACCCACCGCTCCAAACCCCTGGACCTCATTGGTCCAATTTTTGGTGATATATTTAATCAACCAAAGCTAATATTGAACGGACTCGATCTTAAGGTTAAGCTAACGAGAAATAAGGACGCTTTCTGCCTCATGTCGGCTGAGGTCGATCGACTGAAAGTGCAAATCATGCAAGCCGCTCTCTTTGTAAAGAGAGTACAAGTGTCCCCCGCGGTCCAAATAGGCCACAGCCAGGCCCTCTTGGCAGCGACAGCCAAGTACGCTATTGACCGGACATGCATGAAAGTGTACAGTATAGCCGCTGGAACACGGATCACGAACCACGAGAATCTCTTCCTAGGCCAGATACCGAAAACTGTTATATTGGGTTTTGTAGATAATGAAGCATTTAGCGGGTCTTACGCCAGAAATCCCCTGTTCTTCCATCACTACAACGTTAACCACGCAGCCCTCTACCTGGACGGGCAACAGATCCCTGCGAGGCCTTATAACCCTAACTTTAATGACTATTTAGCCGTCAGAGAGTATATGGCTCTCGCCCATATATCCGGCAAGCAGAAAGCTGATTGTGCCATGGCCGTGGATCGTGAAGAGTTTATGTCCGGATTCACTCTGTTTGCGTTTGATTTATCAGCTGATCAGGAACCCGGAGGTAATTTCTCCCTCATTAAAACAGGTAACCTACGTGCTGAAGTCCGGTTTGCTCTACCGACACCCCATACGATAAACATGCTTGTTTTTGCAATCAACCCGGCCATTCTGGAAATTAATAATAGAAGAGAGATCTTGTACGATTTTAATTAGTGATGGATAGTCTACAACTCACGACCATACTGAAGGGGGATAGCTTTACAGAGCGAGTGTTTGGCGGTGTGTTTCCGTGTGATTTGCTTCCATCACAACGGGTAAATCAGCGGCCTATCGGATTCATCGTAAATACAGACCCCGCACTCCAACCAGGCCGCCACTGGATATTAATCGTCCTCTGTGACGATAAGAACGCCATATTTTTTGATAGCTACGGATTATGTGCTGACAACGCTATCTTTCCGAGCGAGTTTGTGACTTTCCTGAACAAGAATTGTGAGACTTATTATTATCAAGGCAGCCAAATCCAAGACACGTATAGCACCGTCTGTGGTCACTACTGCGTGTACTTTTTACATTTTTTAGCTCGGAACATGCCGTTCAGTAAGATATTGGCGCAGTTTTCTGCTGATAAACCGCGTAATGATACAATTGTGAGAAATTTTATTGCTGAGAGAAAATCAAATTTAAAAACATCGCACTATATCTGTTGGAATATTCACCAAACTTGTGCTTGTCTAGAGAGAACACCATAACCGGGCTGTATCGCCATTTGTAGAGTCGTTTTGGTGTCACAATTAGTTCAATGCTTGAAATGTCTTTGAGCTGTATTTATTACAATAAAATCTTGTAACCTTGTTTTTACAATACCGCGTCATTGCTTTTTTAAAAATACGAATAAAACATTCGCGTGTCTAATATTGTAACATGGCCATACACATAATATGCCCATGACCATTTCATAATGTGACCTCGCCTTGATACAGCTTTCACCCACACAATAGACTGATCAAAGGATACATTTACTGATGGACTTAAAAGATTCCCAAATAGATTGATCAAAGGACTTGTCCGGACATGCCAGTACTATGGCCGGCTATACACAATACAGGGGTAATGACTATATGTACTTTCTAGCAATTGAATTACCACAGTTAAATAGCAGTGACCTTCTCTCAATTGTACTTACAGGTCATGACACAACACAACACTGCTACACTTCTGCAGGGCTAATTACTATGTGTACTTTCTAGTAACTGAATTACCACAGTTAAATAGCAGCGACCTTCTCTCAATTGTACTTACAGGTCACGACACATCACAACACTGCTACACATCTGCTAATACATAGTCTATCTTTAATTCACTAAAAATCACTAAAACTTCTTATATATGCCGGATAATACTATAGAATAAACGCCTTTTAGTCTGTACATACACTACTAAGCTATATCTTTACAGCGAGTGAAACACACACACAGATTTAATACACCAACTGCTAGAAAATACCTTTATATACATTTACTGCTGAACTTAAAAGTGCCCCCACAAAGAAGAGCCTTATAAAAATCAAGATTCGCATTGTTACAACTTTCCCCACAGTCTTATCAAATCCACAAGGCGATGGATAAAATATAAATAGAGACAAATAAATTCATGAATCACTTTGATTGAAATTCACAGATTCAGCAGTCCTGATTTCCCAGACAGATCAATCTGACAGGGAGACGGATTAAATGATAGGGGGCGTGACGACCTGTCAGATTGAGTTTGACGAATAATGGAACTCCTATACTACTGGTGTCTGTGCTCCTAAAATGTTGGATAGTGGTGGCGGTACTCCTAGAAGAAGAAGGGGTGTCTGTGCTCCGAAAATGCTGGATAGTGGTGGCAGTGCTCCTAGAAGGAGAAATGGTGGCTGTGCTCCAAAAATGTTGTGTAGTTGTGGCAGTGCTCCTAGAAGGAGAAGTGGAGGCGGTGGCCCAAGCAGGTACTGCGATGGCGTGAGTCCAAGACTGTGGACCAGTGTCTGTGGTGGTGGTGCTCCAGACAGGAGCAGCGCTTGCCATGGTGGTGGCGACGGTGGAGTGTCCAGCAGTACTCGGACTTGTGGTGGTGTAGTGGTGACTCGAAATGCTGGTGGCCGTGCAGTAGTATGCAGCAGAAGTCGGTAGTGAGGTGTGGTGAGTCAGTGGTGGTACAGTTGGATATGCAACCACTGACTGCTGCACGTACCGATTCTGCTGCATAGCCTGCAAGTAAGCAGTGTTGCAGGCCTGCAACACACTCAGCTGTTGCTCAGGACTAAGGTGTTCCGCCATGCCCCGTTCAATTTTACTGAAAAAATGGTGCGCTGGTCTGTTGAGGTCGGCCTCCAGCCTATCAAGCCGCTGGTCGACACAGTGGAAGCAGTGATCCATGTGGGTAAATCCCCGTTCCATTAGTGAAAAACCGCTTTCCACTGTGCCTGACAGCGACTTCATATTGCCATGAAAGGCCTCGCTCAAGTGCATGAACTCGGGCAAGACATTCCTCTCCAAGACCCTCTGCTGCTGGCGGGAAGTGCCCGCATAACCAGTGGCAGAGACCTGGGACAGGGGAACACCTGATGGACCAGCTTCCTGGTCACCAGCTGTCCGTGTTGCTGACCTGCAAGTTGCTTCCAGGCTGTCGGATGGCTGGGACGGGTCCAACGTCTTCCGATGAAGGACCGCTTCAGGGACAGGCTGCATGGTGCTGCTCCAGGTGCTGTGGAAAGAAAAGAAAAACATTACTGTAATGCATTTACAAGTAGCATCAGCTGTGGAACAGAAAAGCACTGATTATAAAAAAAAAAAAATTTAGAAAACTTACGCTCTGCTGGCAAGGACCGGTCTCAGGAACGCCAATTCGCGATAGTAGCGATATTTCTTTCTGGCCCTTGCTGCTGAACCACTGCAAACCTGTCCCTCTGCACGAACATCAGTGTTGAAGCGGTCCTTCATCGAGCGCCATCGTGTGCGGACTTTGTTCTCTGTAGGAAAAAAAAAATTAAAATTATACAATGCACTCATGGCAAAATCTGTCTCATCACACACACCTGAGAGAAAATGGTAAACAGTCAAAGCAGCATAACAAAGCTAGACAATGCACAGTGCAGTCACTGTTGAACCAGATGACACTGTTGGGTTTGCCGGTAGAATATATCTACCAGCAAACCCATCAGTGCCATCTGGAGCAAGAGTGAATGCAGCATAAAAAAAGCAATACAATGCACAACATAGCAATACTGTTAGAACCCTCTTGTTAGATTTTGTTTCAGTTTGCTGGTCACATGACCTTTTTTCATTATTTAGTCTGGCTCCGCCCTTCTGGCTTTGCTGGACTTCATTGTATTATCTACTCTTAAGCTAGCCGGGTGCTTAGGTGCCTTACTCTGTCAGTTTTGCTTGATCTTAGGATCTCGAAGTAATTTGTTTTCTGTTTTATTTTTCCCTGCTACAATTTCTGTTAGAAGGTGTCCACCATTTCTCCCAGTCCCTAGATCTTGTAGGGATTCCTCCCTCGCAACTATAGGTCTTCGTTCAGACTAGCTGAGGACTTTAGCGGGTCTGGTCGCAGGATCAGGTTCCCCGTTACATCGTAGGGATACAGCTCAGTTCTATTGTAGGGACAGAATTCCCATCTTTCCTTAGTGCTTGTAGCAGTTCTAACAGTAAGTCCAGCCAAGAAAATAAATAAATAAAAAAATCTCTAAGGAAAGATTTTCTGTTTCCATCATGGTCTCGGTTCAGGATTTGGCTCAACGACTGCAGGGTCTCTCCTTGGAGGTGGCTGAAATCCAGCAACACGTGAGTAGTTGTTCTGGAACACATTTTGTGGAGCCAAAGGTACGTTTGCCTGATTTATTTTTTGGTGAACAACAAGATTTTTTTTCTTTTAAAAATGCTTGCTTGTTGTATTTCCGTTTGAGACCCAGATCCTCTGGTGATGAATCACAGCGCATAGGGTTCATAATGTCACTTTTGCGCAAAGAACCTCAGGACTGGGCCTTTTCTCTGCAGCCTAGTGATCCATGCTTTGGATCAGTGGATAGATTTTTTTCTGCTTTGGGGTTATTGTATGACGATCCGGATCGTGTTTCATCAGCTGAGACAGAATTGAGACGTTTGAGACAGGGATCAGGTAATGTGGAAAAATATTGTACTCACTTCCGAAGGTGGTCCACTCAGGTGGGGTGGAACGATTCTGCTTTGAAAAGTTTATTTCTTGCAGGATTAAGTGAAAGGGTTAAAGATTTGCTGATTGCTTATCCTATACCTGGTAACTTGCCAAGAGGCTATGCAATTAGCCATACGGGTGGATAGGAGACTGCGTGCAAGGGTTAATGAGAGTAAATTTGCCTTGTCAGCTCCAAGTCTGGAGAGGGACTGTACTGACATTGCAGAGCCGATGGAAATTGGAGCAATGGCACCTCACTCTCGGGAAAAAGAACGCAGATTTGCTGAAGGTTTGTGTTTCTATTGTAGTAAATCTGAGCATTTCATTAAGAACTGTGCGCTTCGAATGAATAAAGAGAGAAAAAAAAATGAGGTCAGTTTCGCCCGTATAGCTTGTTTAAACAATAAAGGTGTCTTTCTTTCTGCTACCACTGCTGTTGAGGAGGAATTAATGGAGTTTCGGGTATTTGTGGATTGTGGTTCAACTCTCAATGTGATTGATGGGAAATTTTTGGAAAAACTAAAATTAAAACCCAAACTTCTGTCTTCCCCTATTAATGTGGTGTCTGTGGATGGCTCTCCCTTGAAAAATGTTACTCACCATATCTGTGAATTTCCTCTTACTATTAATGGTGTTCATCAAGAGAATTTGGATTTGGTAGTTTTGAATAATTTGCCCTCACCGGTGATTTTGGGGTTACCCTGGTTAAAATTGCACAATCCGGTACTGGATTGGTCTACCAATGAAATTAAGTCCTGGAGTCCTAAGTGTTATGACAAGTGTTGTAACGGGCGTATTGCTGCTGTAGTTAAGGGGGAGTTACCTGTACCTATTCAGGATTTTTGGAAAGTTTTTTCTGATAAGGAATCGCAGGTATTGCCTCCGCATAGAGATTATGATTGTGCAATTGAATTTGTCCCTGGAGCAACTCTTCCTAAAAGTCGTTTATTTAATCTCACCATTCCTGAGAGAAAGGCTTTGGAGGAATACATACAGACAAGCTTGGCCGCCGGTCACATTAGGCCTTCCAAGTCTCCTGTGGTGGCTGGATTTTTTTTTGTTAAAAAAAGGACGGCAGTTTACGGCCTTGTCTAGACTTTCGTGAGATTAATAAGATTACTGTACGCAATCCTTACCCGCTGCCATTGATTCCTGATTTGTTTAATCAGTTAGTGGGGGCCAAGTGGTTCTCGAAAATTGATCTTCGAGGGGCATACAATTTGTTGAGCATGAAGGAGGGGGATGAATGGAAGACTGCGTTTAACACTCCACTGGGTCATTTTGAGAATCTGGTCATGCCTTTTGGGCTTTCCAGTGCTCCGGCATTTTTTCAGAATCTTATTAATGACATCCTTAGACCTTTGATCGGCAGAAGTGTGGTTGTGTATTTGGATGACATTTTGATTTATTCACCGGATTTGGAGTCTCATTGGAGGAGTGTGCGTGAAGTATTACAGTTACTGAGTGATAATTCACTTTTTGCCAAACTAGAAAAATGTGAGTTCGCTGTACAGAGACTTAGTTTTTTGGGCTACATTGTCTCCAGTGAAGGTTTTGAGATGGACCCTGTGAAAGTGCAAGCTGTGCAGGATTGGCCAAGACCTATTGGTGTGAAATCAATACAGAGGTTTTTGGGGTTCGCCAATTATTATAGAAAATTCATGAAAAATTTTTCTGTGATTGCCAAACCTCTGACCGATCTCACCAGGAAAGGTGCTGATGCGGTTCAGTGGACTACTGAGGCCATTGAGGCTTTTGTGTTGCTAAAGGAGAGGTTCAGCTCTGCTCCCATCCTTACGCAGCCTGATGTGACTAAACCATTTTTGGTTGAGGTTGATGCTTCTTCTGTGGGGGTCGGCGCGGTGTTGTCTCAGGAGAAGACGGATGGAGTACATCCCTGTGCTTTTTTTTCAAAGAAATTTTCTGAGTCTGAACTAAATTATGATATCGGTAATCGGGAATTGTTGGCAATTAAACTCGCATTTGAACACTGGCGTCATTTTTTGGAGGGTGCGGAATTTCCCGTTCAAGTCTTCACCGATCATAAAAATCTGGTCTACCTTGATGCTGCCAAACGCTTGAATGCCCTCAGGCTCGGTGGGCACTGTTTTTCTCGCGGTTTAATTTTACCGTTACTTACATCCCAGGTACTAAAAATGTTAAAGCTGATGCTTTGTCTTCGCAGCTTTTCTCCTATGGTGGGTATTGAGGAGGAGGAAAACATTTTGCAAGAGGGGGTTGTTATTGCTGTTTTGGACTCCGTGTTGGAAGATGAGATTCTTAAAGCACAGGAGAATGCCCCATCTAACACGCCGCATGGGAGGTTGTTTGTGCCTGGTACCCTGAGGAGAGATTTGTTTGTTGAAGGTCATGACTCTCGGTTGGCAGGTCATCCTGGAATCTCTGAGACCAAGAGACTTGTGGGTCGCAGCTTTTGGTGGCCTGGATGGCAGAAGGAAGTCATTAAGTGGGTGCGTGAATGCACTGTGTGTGCTAGATCTAAGTCTTCTCATACTCCTGCTGCAGGGTTGCTTTGCCCTCTGGAGGTCCCTAGTGCACCTTGGACACATTTGGCTATGGACTTTATTACTGACCTTCCCCCCTCTGAGGGTTTCACTGTCATCTGGGTGGTCGTGGACCGTTTTAGCAAGATATGTCACCTGGTTCCTTTCATCAAATTGCCCTGCGCTAAGACTCTCGCTAAGGCCTTTGTCAAGGAAATAGTCAGACTACATGGCGTTCCTACTGACATTGTTTCCGATAGGGGACCTCAGTTTGTGGCTCGTTTTTGGCGCGCTTTTTGTGACAGGTTGGGAGTTCATTTGTCGTTTTCATCCGGATATCATCCTGAGTCTAATGGCCAGACAGAAAGGAAAAACCAGGATGTTGAGCAGTTCTTGCGTTGTTTTGTGACTGATAATCAAGAGGGGTGGTCTGAGTTTCTGCCACTTGCTGAGTTTGCTCTTAACAACCATACATCTGCTTCTGTTGGTTGTTCGCCTTTTTATTTGTTGTACTGGGAGACATCCGTCTTTTGGGTCATTTTCCAAGTTGGGATCGGCTGTACCTGAAGAGGAGAATTTTTCTGGTGTTTTGGAGAGAGTTTGGACTGATGTGCGTGGTAATCTTCAGGAGGCTAACAAAAGATCCAAAGTGTATTTTGATAGAAAACGACAAGAAGTTTTGTTTGCTATTGGTGACATGGTTTGATTGTCCTCTAAGAATCTGCGCTTGAGGATTCCGTCTAAGAAATTGGGTCCCAAGTTTGTAGGGCCCTTTAAGGTGCTTCAGGTTATTAACCAATCTGCTGTTAAGTTGGAGCTTCCTACCTCCTGGAAGATTAATCCGGTGTTTCATGTTTCTCTCTTGAAAAAAGCTGAGGTCTCAGATGGAGACGTCTCGGCCACTGTTCCCCTGGTGGTGGAAGACGGGCAATATGAGATTTCCCGCATCCTAAATTCTAGACGGTATAGAGGGAGTTTGCAGTACCTCATCGCTTGGAAGGGTTATGGACCCGAGGATAACTCATGGGTGAGGGCGGATGATGTTTCTGCGTCTAGACTTGTCAGAGCGTTTCACAAGAGGTTTCCGGATAAGCCTAAGTCCTAGGGGATCCGGAGGATCCTCTTAGAAGGGAGGGTACTGTTAGAACCCTCTTGTTAGATTTTGTTTCAGTTTGCTGGTCACATGACCTTTTTTCCCTATTTAGTCTGGCTCCGCCCTTCTGGCTTTGCTGGACTTCATTGTATTATCTACTCTTAAGCTAGCCGGGTGCTTAGGTGCCTTACTCTGTCAGTTTTGCTTGATCTTAGGATCTCGAAGTAATTTGTTTTCTGTTTTATTTTTCCCTGCTACAATTTCTGTTAGGAGGTGTCCACCATTTCTCCCAGTCCCTAGATCTTGTAGGGATTCCTCCCTCGCAACTATAGGTCTTCGTTCAGACTAGCTGAGGACTTTAGCGGGTCTGGTCGCAGGATCAGGTTCCCCGTTACATCGTAGGGATACAGCTCAGTTCTATTGTAGGGACAGAATTCCCATCTTTCCTTAGTGCTTGTAGCAGTTCTAACAAATACCATACACAGGGCAGTCACTGTTGAACCAGATGACACTGTTGAGTTTGTAGGTGGAATATATCTACCAGTAAACCCATCAGTGCCATCTGGAACAAGAGTGAATGCAGCATAAAAAAAGCAATAGAATAAACAACATAGCAATAGAATACACAGGTCAGTCACTGTTGAACCAGATGACACTGTTGGGTTTGCCGGTAGAATATATCTACCAGCAAACCCATCAGTGCCTTCTGGAACAGGAGTGAATGCAGCATATAAAAAGCAATTCAATGCGCAGCATAGCAATACAATACACAGGGCAGTCACTGTTGAACCAGATGACACTGTTGGGTTTGCAGGTAGAATATATCTACCAGCAAACCCATCAGTGCCATCAGGAACAAGAGTGAATGCAGCATAAAAAAAGCAATACAATGCACAACATAGCAATACCATACACAGGGCAGTCACTGTTGAACCAGATGACACTGTTGGGTTTGCCGTAGATATATCTACCAGCAAACCATCAGTGCATCTGAACAGAGTGAATGCAGCATAAAAGCATACAATGCCAACTAGCAATCATACACAGGGCAGTCACTGTTGAACAGATGACACGTTGGGTTGCGGTAGATATATCTACAGCAAACCATCAGTGCATCTGAACAAGAGTGAATGCTGCATAAAAAAGCAATACAATGCACAACATAGCAATATAATACACAGGGCAGTCACTGTTGAACCAGATGACACTGTTGGGTTTGCAGGTAAAATATATCTACCAGCAAACCCATCAGTGCCATCAGGAACAAGAGTGAATACAGCATAAAAAAAGCAATACAATGCACAACATAGCAATACCATACACAGGGCAGTCACTGTTGAACCAGATGACACTGTTGGGTTTGCCGGTAGAATATATCTACCAGCAAACCCATCAGTGCCATCTGGAACAAGAGTGAATGCAGCTTAAAGAGCAATACAATGCACAACATAGCAATACAATACACAGGGCAGTCACTGTTGAACCAGATGACACTGTTGGATTTGCAGGTAGAATATATCTAACAGCAAACCATCAGTGCCATCTGGAACAAGAGTGAATGCAGCAAAAAAAAAGCAATAGAATGCACAACATAGCAATAGAATACACAGGTCAGTCACTGTTGAACCAGATGACACTATTGGGTTTGCCGGTAGAATATATCTACCAGTAAACCCATCAGTGCCATCTGGAACAAGAGTGAATGCAGCAAAAAAAAAGCAATAGAATGCACAACATAGCAATAGAATACACAGGTCAGTCACAGTTGAACCAGATGACACTGTTGGGTTTGCCGGTAGAATATATCTACCAACAAACCCATCAGTGCCATCTGGAACAAGAGTAAATGCAGCATAAAATAAGCAATACACGGCGGCATTACAGAGCATGGAAATACTTACAAAATGCCTTTTTGAGGTTTGGAGAGGAGCTGTCCCAGCCATCCATCAATGCTGCGGCCACCTCGTTCCATAGCCGCCGGCTCACCACATTGTCCTTGTACTGCGGATCACGGCTATCCCACAAAGGAACACGCTCATGGACCTAGCAGATGAGGACCTCGTTGTCCACATATAGGTCCTCGTCCCGTTGTGGAACCTAGAAGAAACAAAAAAAACATTAAAAAAAAGATGGAAAAAAAAATTGACATTCGAAGGCTATATACTTACATTCCATCTCGCCACCGGGACTTGTTTCGGCTGCGACTGCTCCTGCTGTTCCGAATCCTCAATGGCCGTGTCCGACGATGTCTGAAAAAGGAACCCAAATTTTAGCCATTTGTAGATTCAGCAGCTATACTTACCCAAAGGCAGGAAGATACTCACATCACGCTCTGCTTGGGCCAGTTCTTACCGGAATGGTGAATAATGTGATCCAGAGGAAGACATGCTGCAATAAAAAAATACAAAGCATGAGTACATATTTTACATTAGAAAGGACAGGCAGTCATTTGGTTCAAGAATACTCACATTCTTGCACTTTGGATCTGTCTTGTCTGCTTCTTCCACGCAGTCTAGTAGGAGTCCACGCTGTTTTTTCAGGCTGTAATAGGGGTCCAGGAGCAGTGTCTCCAGGCAGTGTAGTAGGGTCCAGGCTGTATCTTCATGCTTTTGTAGGGGTCCAGGATGGATTTTCCAGTATCAGCATGCAGTGTCTCCAGGCAGTCTGAGTAGGGGTCTGTCTGGCACTGAAGACACCTTCCTTTATCTCCTCCCCTCACAAACAATGTATCTTGTGTAGGGGTGTTTTAGACAAGTGTCTAGACAATGTTTACTCAAAAATCGCGTGCGCGCACAAGCGCTGACAAGCGCACAGCCACACGCACGCCAGCGCCCCCCATAGACTGCAATGTTATTTTTTTGCGCATAGCATGCGCACACGCTTTTTTAAAGTGGTTGGTCGGAAAAAAAATGCAACATGTAGCGTCTAGCGCGTCTGGGCGCACACCTGTAAAATGCGCTGAGCACGCCAAACGCTGAAGAGCGCGTGCAAACGCTAGACCCTTCGCCCTCCATGTTAATGATAGAGGAACATTATGCATGTGACCGATAGCGCACGATGCGTTGCGCGATAAAACGCAAGTGTGAAAGTAGCCTAAGAGTGGCATCTCTCCAGCTTCCCAGTACTTTCTGTTCCATCTGGCAATCCCTGCCCCACTTCCAGACAATCTCTGTCCTGACCATGCCTTTAGGCCCATCAGCTTTCTGCCATTTGCCTGGTCCAGCTTTGAGTTATAGGGTAACGGGTTCGCCATCTCATCTGCCCCCTAGTCCCAGCCGTAAGCTTTGCATCCTCCTCTGAATGGTCCTGTCTAAGCTGGTGATCGCCCCTTCCTGACTTAGCAGCCTTATCCCCACAGCTAACAGACTATCTCTCTTCACTGCTGCATCCTGACTGAATTCTGACCAGGAAGTGCCCTCCTATATCTCACTGCTCCGTGTTGCACTGATCTGTAGCCCCTCCCAACAGGAAAATCACTATGCTAACTATATCCTAAACTAGTAATCCTATTCCCTATCTGTAATGTGCCCCACTTTTCTAACCCTACTTTTATCCTAGGCTACCCTTTACACTATCCCTAATTCTATACATAAACACATATCAAAGACATCCACATTACAGTACATAAACAATACAACACATTACATTAACAAACAACAAGGTGCCGCACATGATATAGGTGTACAGTATCCACTGGGTCTTCCAGTATGACAGTGACCAGAAGCACACAGCTAGGGCAACTAAGAAATGGCTCCATAAGAAGCATTTAAAGGTCCTGGAGTGGCTTAGGCCTCTTTCACACATCCGTTTTGCGCCAGATGGCGCCTTCCGGTGTTGCGCCGGAGCGCCGGATCCGGCAACTAGTATGTAAAACCGGATGAGACGGATCCGGTTTTTCACCGGATCCGTCTCGGGCATCCGACCAAAAACCGGATCCGTCCCATCCTCTTCATCCGGTTTTTTATCCGTTTTTCGCCTGATTACGACGGATCCAGTTTTTTAAAAATGCCCCCTAAAAACGTGATTGGCTACTGTAATCTTATATATACACTGTTTTACAGCCCATCTTTGAAAGGTTGTAGAGAAGCAAGTACAGTTGGAGAGATGATGGATGTTATTATTGGCAATATATTCAAGAATCTGGTGGATTTTACAGCTGAGGCGAATCGCTTGAAGGTGATAGTTATGGAGAAGGAGAGAAAGATACAGCAGCGCATTATGCGTCAGCGCCACAGATGCCGCCGTATATGGATCCACCCCATCACAGCGACAAACTCGTTGTTAGGGTTCGAGTTCCCGCTGCTGCACAAGGGGAGTCTCAAACCAGTCCCGCTGCGGTCCCCCATTCATCTCCATCAACAGTGGAGCCTACTCAGCTTAGACGTCGGTCCCAGCGTCTCGCCCAGTCTAACAGTGTGCACAGGATTACAGCTGCTCCTCCAGGCTCTGCTATTGTGGCCAGTACTGGTTAGCGGCAAGCAGACGTCTTTAGGACAAAGTACTTGTTTTCCCCTTCTGAGCATGCCCAGAGTGAGATCTCTCATTGGAGATCAGGGGTCACATGCTCAGGTACTGCAGCAGCTCCTATTGGTCCACCAGGAAGGTCCTGTGACTACTGGTGTTCTGGAATAAGTTTCATTGGTCCTTGTTTCTGGCAGGTCCCGTAGCTGTTACTATAAAAGGGTAGCATGGCTGGGCCGCCATGCGCAAGTATCAATCGTCATATGCTTTGCGCCAGTGTGATCATGCGTGTGTGTGGTTAGGGCCCGGCTGAAATAAGCCCCTAGAATACCGACTTAATCGGTGAGGAGTTTGGTATGCTAGCTGGTCAGGGTCGGTGTCCTAGATGCCCTAGATTACTGGCATAACCGGTGAGGAGTTTGATTGCTGTATTCAGGGCCTGGCGTTCAGACGCCATAGATTGCGGGTTTCTCCAGCAAGGACAATAGCGCATGATCACGGTCTATGTTCGCTTAGCAGTCAAATGTGTACCTGGGTGCCTGACAGGACACAGAAGTTTGTCTCAGCGGCTCTGTGACGTAACAGGGTTCGCTTTCAACGCTAGACAGCGCCCTAGCGTGTTTATTTTGCGACTCAGTTGTGTTAAGTGAGTTCGCACACATCGCCATATAGCGCTGTGGCACTCCTTCTAGCGGCTCTGTGGAATAACAAAAGTTCGCACATATTGCCACAGCACGTTACAGCGTTTATTTTGGCGACTCTGCGGGATATCAGAGTTCGCTTCTTGAGCCATTTTACTAGCAGCAGGCTCCGCATGCACGGTGGACCCCGGGCTGCGAACGCACCTCTTTACATCATATATTTGGTGCGTTCCGCAGACCCTAACATACTAGTGCCAGGGTCTGGCTAGTAAAATGGCTGATGACTAGCGTCTACTGGAGTACATCAAGCAGCTGGAGGGTAGGTTGGCAGCTCTTGAGCGCACAACCTCAGCTGTGGATGTTACCGCAGTCGCTGTTCAGGCTGCTAGCGTGGCTGCAGCCAGTTTGTCCTTTGCCACCTATGCCCCTACATTATCCCACCTCCCGCTTCCTGACAAGTTTGCCGGTGACAGCAAGCAATGTCGGGGATTCATGAGTCAGTGCTCTATACAGCTCAAGCTTCTGGCTGCACGTTTCCCCATGGATCGGGCACAAGTGGGTTTTGTACTGTCTCTACTCTCGGGCAGAGCGTTGGAGTGGGCAACACCGCTGTGGGAGCGCGACGATCGTGTGGTGCGGAGTGCTCCTCGGTTTTTGGAGGCTCTGAAAAAGGTCTTTTTAGGACCTCAGGTCACGCACGATACGGCACTCCAACTGCTGGCAATGTCACAGGGCTTGTCCATGGTCAGCCAGTTCTCAGTCCAATTTCGGACTTTGGCCTCTGAATTAGAGTGGCCAGATAAAGTTCTTATTCCAGTGTTCTGGAGAGGACTTGCAGACCATGTAAAGGACGCTTTGGCTACCAGGGAGATTCCTACCACACTGGAGAAACTCATTTCTATATCTACCCGCTTCGACATCCGTTTTCATGAGCGGAGGTTAGAGTGGACCCAGTGTAGGCAGAGGTTTCGGCTGGCACCCACCTTTGCCAAACCTCTGGAATTTCCCGTTCGGGCGTCCGACTCCCCAGAGGCCGTGGAGACTACTCGAGTGGGATCTAAGTCTCGGACCACTCGAGTATCCGTGGTCTGTAGAGTGTGTCAGCAGCCAGGACATTATGCCAACCGATGTCCCCAGCGAATGAGTAAACGGTCATGTTCCGTGACCATGGCAGCAGGGTCATTAGACGCGAGGGATTTTGCTCCGAAAGTGCTCCTTAAGGGGTTAATCTCTCTAGGTTCATCCACTCTTCCCGCCAAGCTTTGTGTGGACTCTAGGGAAGAGGGGAATTTTATGTCCTCCTCCTTTGCCTCTCGCCATTCCATACCGCTGGTGACGCTCGCCGAGCCAATATCGGTGAGAGTGTTGAATGGAGCAATCCTGCCCTCACAAATCACCCACCAGACTGTCTCTCTACCTCTGTCTATGTCTCCTTCACATCAGGAGAATATATCCCTTTTTGTTCTTCCTGAGGGAATAGATGAGGTTTTGTTGGGATTACCCTGGCTTCGCCACCACTCTCCTCATATTGAGTGGTCCTCTGGGAGAATACTGGGTTGGGGTGATCATTGCAGAGACAGATGTCTCAGAGAGGACGTTCAGGTTTCCACAACGGAGATACCCATAGATATTGATTCTCTTCCCAAGGTTTATCGGTCATACGTGGACGTATTCTCCAAAAAGGCAGCGGAGACTCTTCCGCCTCATCGCCCCTATGACTGTCCTATAGAGCTCTTGCCTGGAACGGAGCCCCCTCGGGGAATAGTGTATCCTCTCTCTCTTCCTGAGACGGAGGCCATGTCACAATACATCCAGGAAAATCTGGCAAGAGGGTTTATTAGGAAGTCAGTGTTACCAGCAGGTTGTACCACAACGTTATAGCACAACCGTGTAGGGAGGGTGCACGAGTAGGGTCCTATCCCCGTGTTATATGTAGAGAAAAACTCGGCACACCCAGAGATATAAAAATATCCAAAGTGATTTTTAATCAAAATTTTAGTACATACACTACTGACGTTTCGGTCTGAACTTAGACCTTCATCATAGTACTAATAAAGAAAAAGACATAACAGAACGTGAAGTTTAACATCAAGTATAACATCAAGTATGTTGCATAAGCAAAAAAGTAAAATGTCAAAAAAATGTATTTACAGACAATAGCTGAATAAGGGCTTCTAAATAACATTGTTATATAGATATGGGCGGTAGTGACATGTATCCAGCCATCTAGCTCGCATCCCTTTGTAAATGACGATAACAGATGTGTCACCCACAAAGAACTAGAAAAGAATCACATACCCATATATGTACTTTCTCTTAGTTGCAAAGATTCTTATGTGGCAGAAAAGCCTAAAGAGATTGTGAAGAATGTGTCCGTTGGTGGTGAGTTGACACATAAGACTCAGACAGATATTCAAGATATTGCATCCCATACATACCGCGTAGTAGAGAGCTGAATAGGTAAAGTAACCATTCTGTGGGATGAAAGTACGCCATAATTTTAGGCCTTCATATAGTGGGGCTATCCAAAAAGGTGCCAAAAAAGGTGATGAATTATCTTACCGGTGACTATGGAGGACGACCGCTGTGGTATGGACGCGGAGTCCACCGCTTGTCCTGTGTGCTGCAGAGCAGAGCTCGTGCATGCCGTTATGTAAGGGGCCAAGATGGCGCCTAAAACCGGAAGCCACATACCGGAAGTGGCGTACCGGATGTGGTAATAGTCACGTGATACCTCCGGGATCTAGTATACTATAGCGCTTGCGTTCCAGCAGTGCTGTAGTGCGTTCCATTGTGGGTAAAGGGATTGCTAGAGAGTCGTCATAGGGACTATGTGCACATATATGTGTGGTGATAGCGCTTTATAAAAGAGGCCGGTGAGCTATGCGGTGGTAGCCAATGCAGGTGAAAATGCCCAGATATGAGTGCTCAATATTGAGGATTCTGCAAAAAGAAAAACAGTATCAATAGCATGAATAGGATATATTGCAGAAAATATAGCACTGACATAGATATATGGACATTTACAAATTAATAATGCGTATATGCGCATAAAACAACAAACCCCTGTAAAAGTGTGGATAGGAAAATTGTTGCCACAAAAATAGTATATTGTGGAGATAACATATTACAGCCTATAATATTACTATTGAGCATACCCCATTAAAGCCTGGATTTCATAGGCACTAAACGATATAGGAAAAATATAGGAATTAAATATATTGCAGCCTATAATACTACTAATGAGCACAGAAACCAAAAAGCAAGTCCAAACATAAAGGCCTTACCCCAATGTATATAAACCAAAGAAACCAAGGGAAATAGGCAAATGATACAAAAATGTTTATTAATATATAAGTATATAAAAATAGCAATGAAAAGCAAACAATGGGAGAAAATCACAAGATACAACAACACCAGAACTGCCTTATAATATGTGCAAAGGGGCCCAAGATGAAAATGAATGAGAATCAGTATACTCTAAATTAAATGCAAGATATATATATATATATATTATGCAAGGGAGTGATATAATGGCAAATGCCAGACACTATGTGTGCACACTCCAACATATAAAATAATATTATAGGGTGGTGGAGTGTCATAAGCATGTGGGGCTCAAAAGAGCTCGTGACAACCCACACCACCTCCAAAGCAAGAGTATAGGGCAACAAACATTTGCACAAAAATGAAATAAAACAGGCTAAACATTACTGTGATGGTATATCCTAAACCCTGTCATGATATACAGTTTAAGGTAATAGGTCAAAATGACTCTAAAATTAAGACAGGGAGTGGAGCCTATACTGATAGATGAAATAAAATTTGAGCTGGTAAAAGCCTCATTATATAATTGCACATAGACCCGGATAGGACACAGAACTAAAATGTAGCCTGAAAAAGTCTAGTCATAGCAAGTGCCATAAGCGCATAGCCTGAAAAAGTCTAGTCATAGCAAGTGCCATAAGCGCATACCTGGTGTGGAGGGGAACCCCGACGCACGTTTCGCAACAGCTTCCTCGGGGGTTGTGTAGAAAGACGTGTCGTATCCCTTTTTATATGTATGTGACCACCTGTTCAAAATCCCGCGGTCTAGCGGCGCTTCCGGTGCCAGAACAGAATGCCGGAAGCCAGGAGACACTGCGTCCGACGTCACAGGAGACACACCTCCAATGACGCGTCAACTGGAGGGTGAGTCCCGCAGCGTGTGTGTGGGCGCGTGTCCATGGCGACCAGGAAGCCGCCAGCAAAACGGAAGCACACACCGCTGGGACATATAGAGTGAAAAATGAGTATAAAAAAGGTAATGCGTAGACTTTTGCAGGAACGCTATAGAGGAAATACACAGACTATTCAGACGAATGCTCAGTGAGGTACATCTATATAGCAGTCTCTAAGTTCTAATCTATGAATGGCATATAGCCCAACTGCATGGGTCACACAACAGGTAATATATATCACATGAAAGCCATACATATAAAAAACAAATAGAAAAAACAGAATAAAATAAAAAAAAAGGAAAGAAAGAAAACCCTCACCAACCACCAAAAAACACAAAAAAAGAAATAATGTTTAAAAAAATGAATATATAAGTTGCTTGGGTTTTCAGTGATGTCCACAGATTTTTCCATAGTGTCCATATGATTCATCATAGCGGAAGAAGGAACATCACAGAATAAAGATATAAGTACACTATGTGTTAGGGATACCTAGGTGAGACAAAAAATAATATTAAAATCACGAAAAACACATTAAAATACAGGACATTTTACAAAAATGGAGCAAAACTTAGTATCTCATTAAGGCCTTTGGGTTTGGTGCTATCCACCCTCATGATCCATTTGGCTTCTAACTGTGCCAATTTTTTCCGGAGGTCACCACCTCTCCCATCCTCAAGGACCCTATCAATACCCCTAATGCGCAAAAGTCTCGCATCGCAGGCATGTGCTATTTTGAAGTGACGGGGTATAGGTTTCAACCCTGATAGATCCGTGATCCCTTTGGCCTTGATAATATCGCGAACATGTTCACGGACCCTAATGCGCAATTGACGCGATGTCAAGCCTATGTACACCAGGCCACACGGACAAGAAGCGTGGTATATAACCCCAGTAGTACTACACGTTATGTGGTGCGTGATCTTAAATTCCCTCTGTCCATTGCTGGAACAGAAAGTATTACATCGTTCAAGGTTCGCACAGGCTAAACAGTCTCTACATGGAAAAAATCCCCACTTAGGGCCCTTTGATTCAAAGGGTCCCCAATCCTTTGGTTCCCTATGGTGGCTATGCACCAAAAGATCACGCAGATTTTTAGCTCTTCTATAGGTTATAGACGGATAGGAATCTAGGCATTTATCCAGGATAGGATCCTGTTTTAAAATGGACCAAAATTTTTGTAGTGAATTCCTTAGGCCAAGATTTTGTTCGTTGAATGTAGAGATGAATCTCACCTGTGAGAAGTTCTTCTCATTTCTATTTCTGCCATTTGTGTGATGTAATAAATCCTCCCGTCTTGACTGTGATGCTTTCCGCCATCCCCTGTGAATTATCCGTTTGGAGTATCCCCGCTCTTCAAAGCGTAGTGCCAATTCCTGTGATTGTCTGTGAAAGGATAAATCTTCCGAACACACCCTTCTTGTGCGTAGAACCTGTCCAAATGGAATACTATTTTTCAGTGCCCGTGGGTGGGCCGATGACGCATGTAACAGGGAGTTTACAGCCGTCTCTTTTCTGAAAATCCGTGTATGCAAACGACCTCCTTCACCTCTCGATATGTGAGTATCCAAAAAATCCACTGCTGTACGACTATAATGATAGGTGATTTTAAGGTTAATATCATTATTGTTCAGTTCATCAATGAAAGAAATCAAATCTTCCTCTCTACCTTGCCAAATTGCTAGGACGTCATCTATATACCTAGCCCAAAATATGATCTTACTACTTAGGGCGGATGGGTTAACAGAAAAAATATCCCTCTCCCACAGCCCCAGGAACAAGTTAGCATATGAGGGGGCAAAAGCCGCCCCCATAGCTGTGCCCTGGAGCTGTAGGAAGAGGGTGTCCTTAATATATAAAAAATTATGGGTTAAAGAAAAATCCAGAAGTGTTAACAGAAACAAAATAAAATCATGATCCATGTTGGTCATGCATAAAAAGGTATTGACTGCCTGTAATCCATCATGGTGTCTAATTGAGGTATATAGAGCCTCAATATCAAGTGTCACTAGCCACATATCATCTTCCAGATGGACCTCTTCCAGTTTTCGCAAGGCATCGCCAGTGTCCTTCAAATAAGACGGTAAATTTTCAACACTGGGTCGTAGATAGAAATCAAGGTATTTACCTGTCATTTCATTCAGTCCACCATTGCCCGACACAATTGGTCTACCAGGAGGGGACGTGCAATTCTTATGCACCTTGGGAAGTAGATATAAACAAGGTGTCCTCGGATGTTCCGGTACCAAACCATCCCTTGTTTCTTTGTTTATTAATCCCAATTGAAAAGCATCCTCCAATATTTTTAGTAATTCTGTCTGAAAGACAGAAGTGGGGTTAAATGAAAGTCTGCGATAACATTCAGGGTTTTTTAATTGTCTATAAGCCTCCTTTTCATACATGGTGGTGGGCCACACCACAACGTTGCCCCCTTTGTCTGCTGGCTTAATCACCACCCCTCTCATTGTCATAAGTTCTTTTAAAGCCACACGTTGACTTTTAGACATATTGTCATGACATATCCTGATAGGAATTTTGTTGAGTTCTTCAGATACAAGCTTGACAAAAATCTCAATGTTGGGGAAGAGATTCAGGGGGGGAAATTTTTTGGGCTTAGTGATCACAAACTTACCCTGTGTAGATGACTCATCCGCTTCATTTTCTTCGGCCAATTCATCCAATAAATTGATGATCTCCTGTTCTCTGGGTGTCCATTCATTGCCATCTCCTTTCCTTTCATGTAATTTTTTCAAGATTAATTTGCGTGCAAATAGGTGTAGATCCTTTATTGCTGCAAATACATCAAAAGATGAGGTGGGAGAAAATGTCAAACCCAAATTGAGAACCTCAATTTGGGTTTCAGTCAGTGGCACATCAGACAGATTAATCACCTTTAAAGTTGAGGGTGTAGATACCTTGGACTGAGCCCTTGTTTAGCCGAATTCTTCTTGTTATATCCCTTGAATCTACCTCTTGTGGGATAGGACCGCTGCACACCACTGCTAGTGGATTCATCCACAGATGATACTGATGACATGGATGCTGTACGTTGTCCAAAATATGGTTTGTGCCATTTATATACAGTATTATTTTTATAGTCAAGTAGATCCCTAGAGAATTTCTTGGCCTTTCCTTCTTGAACCTCTTTTTCCCATGTCACAAATAATTTCTCAAGTTCAACTTTGAACTGATCCATATTAGTGGTTGAGAGATTCTCAGCAAGTTTCTTCCTCACATCCTCAATTTCACCTTCCAAACCCTCCAGACTCTTTTTGTTAATGCCAATAAGGAGTTCAATAAGGGATCTTGAACATAAGTTACATGTTTCCTCCCATCTAGTACGGAAAAATGTGTCCTCAACTGGAAATGAAGGCAAAATTTTAACCCTTAAGCCTCTAGGGATCATATTTTTGGATAGATAGCTTTCAAGAGAGGCCTTATTCCACCAAATACGTAAACGTTTCCTCAATAGTGTTTTATAGTTTGTTTTAAACTCCAAAACTGTCCCATTTTCTACACTTGCACTTGATGAGTTTTCTCCTTTAAAAATCGAATCCACATTTAGTAGCCAGGACTGTTCCCGTGCCTTAAAATCCATGGACACAAAATGCTGAAACCAACATAAATATATGAGAAACCAAAAAGCAAGTCCAAACATAAAGGCCTTACCCCAATGTATATAAACCAAAGAAACCAAGGGAAATAGGCAAATGATACAAAAATGTTTATTAATATATAAGTATATAAAAATAGCATTGAAAAGCAAACAATGGGAGAAAATCACAAGATACAACAACACCAGAACTGCCTTATAATATGTGCAAAGGGGCCCAAGATGAAAATGAATGAGAATCAGTATACTCTAAATTAAATGCAAGATATATATATATATGCAAGGGAGTGATATAATGGCAAATGCCAGACACTATGTGTGCACACTCCAACATATAAAATAATATTATAGGGTGGTGGAGTGTCATAAGCATGTGGGGCTCAAAATAGCTCGTGACAACCCACACCACCTCCAAAGCAAGAGTATAGGGCAACAAACATTTGCACAAAAATGAAATAAAACAGGCTAAACATTACTGTGATGGTATATCCTAAACCCTGTCATGATATACAGTTTAAGGTAATAGGTCAAAATGACTCTAAAATTAAGACAGGGAGTGGAGCCTATACTGATAGATGAAATAAAATTTGAGCTGGTAAAAGCCTCATTATATAATTGCACATAGACCCGGATAGGACACAGAACTAAAATGTAGCCTGAAAAAGTCTAGTCATAGCAAGTGCCATAAGCGCATAGCCTGAAAAAGTCTAGTCATAGCAAGTGCCATAAGCGCATACCTGGTGTGGAGGGGAACCCCGACGCACGTTTCGCAACAGCTTCCTCGGGGGGTTGTGTAGAAAGACGTGTCGTATCCCTTTTTATATGTATGTGACCACCTGTTCAAAATCCCGCGGTCTAGCGGCGCTTCCGGTGCCAGAACAGAATGCCGGAAGCCAGGAGACACTGCGTCCGACGTCACAGGAGACACACCTCCAATGACGCGTCAACTGGAGGGTGAGTCCCGCAGCGTGTGTGTGGGCGCGTGTCCATGGCGACCAGGAAGCCGCCAGCAAAACGGAAGCGCACACCGCTGGGACATATAGAGTGAAAAATGAGTATAAAAAAGGTAATGCGGGACTCACCCTCCAGTTGACGCGTCATTGGAGGTGTGTCTCCTGTGACGTCGGACGCAGTGTCTCCTGGCTTCCGGCATTCTGTTCTGGCACCGGAAGCGCCGCTAGACCGCGGGATTTTGAACAGGTGGTCACATACATTAAAAGGGATACGACACGTCTTTCTACACAACCCCCGAGGAAGCTGTTGCGAAACGTGCGTCGGGGTTCCCCTCCACACCAGGTATGCGCTTATGGCACTTGCTATGACTAGACTTTTTCAGGCTATGCGCTTATGGCACTTGCTATGACTAGACTTTTTCAGGCTACATTTTAGTTCTGTGTCCTATCCGGGTCTATGTGCAATTATCTAATGAGGCTTTTACCAGCTCAAATTTTATTTCATCTATCAGTATAGGCTCCACTCCCTGTCTTAATTTTAGAGTCATTTTGACCTATTACCTTAAACTGTATATCATGACAGGGTTTAGGATATACCATCACAGTAATGTTTAGCCTGTTTTATTTCATTTTTGTGCAAATGTTTGTTGCCCTATACTCTTGCTTTGGAGGTGGTGTGGGTTGTCACGAGCTCTTTTGAGCCCCACATGCTTATGACACTCCACCACCCTATAATATTATTTTATATGTTGGAGTGTGCACACATAGTGTCTGGCATTTGCCATTATATCACTCCCTTGCATATTATATATATATATATATCTTGCATTTAATTTAGAGTATACTGATTCTCCTTCATTTTCATCTTGGGCCCCTTTGCACATATTATAAGGCAGTTCTGGTGTTGTTGTATCTTGTGATTTTCTCCCATTGTTTGCTTTTCATTGCTATTTTTATATACTTATATATTAATAAACATTTTTGTATCATTTGCCTATTTCCCTTGGTTTCTTTGGTTTATATACATTGGGGTAAGGCCTTTATGTTTGGACTTGCTTTTTGGTTTCTCATATATTTATGTTGGTTTCAGCATTTTGTGTCCATGGATTTTAAGGCACGGGAACAGTCCTGGCTACTAAATGTGGATTCGATTTTTAAAGGAGAAAACTCATCAAGTGCAAGTGTAGAAAATGGGACAGTTTTGGAGTTTAAAACAAACTATAAAACACTATTGAGGAAACGTTTACGTATTTGGTGGAATAAGGCCTCTCTTGAAAGCTATCTATCCAAAAATATGATCCCTAGAGGCTTAAGGGTTAAAATTTTGCCTTCATTTCCAGTTGAGGACACATTTTTCCGTACTAGATGGGAGGAAACATGTAACTTATGTTCAAGATCCCTTATTGAACTCCTTATTGGCATTAACAAAAAGAGTCTGGAGGGTTTGGAAGGTGAAATTCAGGATGTGAGGAAGAAACTTGCTGAGAATCTCTCAACCACTAATATGGATCAGTTCAAAGTTGAACTTGAGAAATTATTTGTGACATGGGAAAAAGAGGTTCAAGAAGGAAAGGCCAAGAAATTCTCTAGGGATCTACTTGACTATAAAAATAATACTGTATATAAATGGCACAAACCATATTTTGGACAACGTACAGCATCCATGTCATCAGTATCATCTGTGGATGAATCCACTAGCAGTGGTGTGCAGCGGTCCTATCCCACAAGAGGTAGATTCAAGGGATATAACAAGAAGAATTCGGCTAAACAAGGGGCTCAGTCCAAGGTATCTACACCCTCAACTTTAAAGGTGATTAATCTGTCTGATGTGCCACTGACTGAAACCCAAATTGAGGTTCTCAATTTGGGTTTGACATTTTCTCCCACCTCATCTTTTGATGTATTTGCAGCAATAAAGGATCTACACCTATTTGCACGCAAATTAATCTTGAAAAAATTACATGAAAGGAAAGGAGATGGCAATGAATGGACACCCAGAGAACAGGAGATCATCAATTTATTGGATGAATTGGCCGAAGAAAATGAAGCGGATGAGTCATCTACACAGGGTAAGTTTGTGATCACTAAGCCCAAAAAATTTCCCCCCCTGAATCTCTTCCCCAACATTGAGATTTTTGTCAAGCTTGTATCTGAAGAACTCAACAAAATTCCTATGAGGATATGTCATGACAATATGTCTAAAAGTCAACGTGTGGCTTTAAAAGAACTTATGACAATGAGAGGGGTGGTGATTAAGCCAGCAGGCAAAGGGGGCAACGTGGTGGTGTGGCCCACCACCATGTATGAAAAGGAGGCTTATAGACAATTAAAAAACCCTGAATGTTATCGCAGACTTTCATTTAACCCCACTTCTGTCTTTCAGACAGAATTACTAAAAATCTTGGAGGATGCTTTTCAATTGGGATTAATAAACAAAGAAACAAGGGATGGTTTGGTACCGGAACATCCGAGGACACCTTGTTTATATCTACTTCCCAAGGTGCATAAGAATTGCACGTCCCCTCCTGGTAGACCAATTGTGTCGGGCAATGGTGGACTGAATGAAATGACAGGTAAATACCTTGATTTCTATCTACGACCCAGTGTTGAAAATTTACCGTCTTATTTGAAGGACACTGGCGATGCCTTGCGAAAACTGGAAGAGGTCCATCTGGAAGATGATATGTGGCTAGTGACACTTGATATTGAGGCTCTATATACCTCAATTAGACACCATGATGGATTACAGGCAGTCAATACCTTTTTATGCATGACCAACATGGATCATGATTTTATTTTGTTTCTGTTAACACTTCTGGATTTTTCTTTAACCCATAATTTTTTTATATTTAAGGACACCCTCTTCCTACAGCTCCAGGGCACAGCTATGGGGGCGGCTTTTGCCCCCTCATATGCTAACTTGTTCCTGGGGCTGTGGGAGAGGGATATTTTTTCTGTTAACCCATCCGCCCTAAGTAGTAAGATCATATTTTGGGCTAGGTATATAGATGACGTCCTAGCAATTTGGCAAGGTAGAGAGGAAGATTTGATTTCTTTCATTGATGAACTGAACAATAATGATATTAACCTTAAAATCACCTATCATTATAGTCGTACAGCAGTGGATTTTTTGGATACTCACATATCGAGAGGTGAAAGAGGTCGTTTGCATACACGGATTTTCAGAAAAGAGACGGCTGTAAACTCCCTGTTACATGCGTCATCGGCCCCACCACGGGCACTGAAAAATAGTATTCCATTTGGACAGGTTCTACGCACAAGAAGGGTGTGTTCGGAAGATTTATCCTTTCACAGACAATCACAGGAATTGGCACTACGCTTTGAAGAGCGGGGATACTCCAAACGGATTATTCACAGGGGATGGCGGAAAGCATCACAGTCAAGACGGGAGGATTTATTACATCACACAAATGGCAGAAATAGAAATGAGAAGAACTTCTCACAGGTGAGATTCATCTCTACATTCAACGAACAAAATCTTGGCCTAAGGAATTCACTACAAAAATTTTGGTCCATTTTAAAACAGGATCCTATCCTGGATAAATGCCTAGATTCCTATCCGTCTATAACCTATAGAAGAGCTAAAAATCTGCGTGATCTTTTGGTGCATAGCCACCATAGGGAACCAAAGGATTGGGGACCCTTTGAATCAAAGGGCCCTAAGTGGGGATTTTTTCCATGTAGAGACTGTTTAGCCTGTGCGAACCTTGAACGATGTAATACTTTCTGTTCCAGCAATGGACAGAGGGAATTTAAGATCACGCACCACATAACGTGTAGTACTACTGGGGTTATATACCACGCTTCTTGTCCGTGTGGCTTGGTGTACATAGGCTTGACATCGCGTCAATTGCGCATTAGGGTCCGTGAACATGTTTGCGATATTATCAAGGCCAAAGGGATCACGGATCTATCAGGGTTGAAACCTATACCCCGTCACTTCAAAATAGCACATGCCTGCGATGCGAGACTTTTGCGCATTAGGGGTATTGATAGGGTCCTTGAGGATGGGAGAGGTGGTGACCTCCGGAAAAAATTGGCACAGTTAGAAGCCAAATGGATCATGAGGGTGGATAGCACCAAACCCAAAGGCCTTAATGAGATACTAAGTTTTGCTCCATTTTTGTAAAATGTCCTGTATTTTAATGTGTTTTTCGTGATTTTAATATTATTTTTTGTCTCACCTAGGTATCCCTAACACATAGTGTACTTATATCTTTATTCTGTGATGTTCCTTCTTCCGCTATGATGAATCATATGGACACTATGGAAAAATCTGTGGACATCACTGAAAACCCAAGCAACTTATATATTCATTTTTTTAAACATTATTTCTTTTTTTGTGTTTTTTGGTGGTTGGTGAGGGTTTTCTTTCTTTCCTTTTTTTTTATTTTATTCTGTTTTTTCTATTTGTTTTTTATATGTATGGCTTTCATGTGATATATATTACCTGTTGTGTGACCCATGCAGTTGGGCTATATGCCATTCATAGATTAGAACTTAGAGACTGCTATATAGATGTACCTCACTGAGCATTCGTCTGAATAGTCTGTGTATTTCCTCTATAGCGTTCCTGCAAAAGTCTACGCATTACCTTTTTTATACTCATTTTTCACTCTATATGTCCCAGCGGTGTGCGCTTCCGTTTTGCTGGCGGCTTCCTGGTCGCCATGGACACGCGCCCACACACACGCTGCGGGACTCACCCTCCAGTTGACGCGTCATTGGAGGTGTGTCTCCTGTGACGTCGGACGCAGTGTCTCCTGGCTTCCGGCATTCTGTTCTGGCACCGGAAGCGCCGCTAGACCGCGGGATTTTGAACAGGTGGTCACATACATATAAAAAGGGATACGACACGTCTTTCTACACAACCCCCCGAGGAAGCTGTTGCGAAACGTGCGTCGGGGTTCCCCTCCCTACCAGGTATGCGCTTATGGCACTTGCTATGACTAGACTTTTTCAGGCTATGCGCTTATGGCACTTGCTATGACTAGACTTTTTCAGGCTACATTTTAGTTCTGTGTCCTATCCGGGTCTATGTGCAATTATATAATGAGGCTTTTACCAGCTCAAATTTTATTTCATCTATCAGTATAGGCTCCACTCCCTGTCTTAATTTTAGAGTCATTTTGACCTATTACCTTAAACTGTATATCATGACAGGGTTTAGGATATACCATCACAGTAATGTTTAGCCTGTTTTATTTCATTTTTGTGCAAATGTTTGTTGCCCTATACTCTTGCTTTGGAGGTGGTGTGGGTTGTCACGAGCTCTTTTGAGCCCCACATGCTTATGACACTCCACCACCCTATAATATTATTTTATATGTTGGAGTGTGCACACATAGTGTCTGGCATTTGCCATTATATCACTCCCTTGCATATATATATATATATCTTGCATTTAATTTAGAGTATACTGATTCTCATTCATTTTCATCTTGGGCCCCTTTGCACATATTATAAGGCAGTTCTGGTATTGTTGTATCTTGTGATTTTCTCCCATTGTTTGCTTTTCATTGGTTTATACTAATGAGCACACCCCATTATAGCATAGATTTCATAGGCACTAAACGATATAGGTTACATATAGGAATAAAATGGATGTGACCTTCATGTGAGAAAGGACTGGATATCATAGTCTCTATTCAAGCCCTTAGGGCTTAAAGTTTGCAGTTCGTGAATCCAAAAGGCCTCTAGTTTTTTCAGGAGGCTAATCCTATCACCACCTCTACGTGGTAATTTAATTTCCTCAATAACCTGATATCTCAATTGTGCTATCGTGTGGCCGCTTGAAACAAAGTGATGTGGGATAGGAAGTAGTAAGTTTTTGTATCTGATTGTTGATTTATGTTTTGAGATGAGGTCTTTTATTGGCTGAATGGTTTCACCAATGTAAAGTAGCCCACATGGGCATTTAATAAGATATACTACGAAAGGTGTATTACATGTAAAGTAGACTTTGATTTCATATCGTATTCCCGTGTGGGGATGGTGAAAATAATTGCCTTTCTGAACGTTATTACATTGCGTACAATGTAAACAGGGGAAAGTGCCGAATTTGGGAATACTTAAAAATCATACAGGAGATACGGAGACTTTTGTCACATTCACACTTTGAACCAGAACAGATCAACCTTTGTTGTGATCTGTTATCAATTATCCTAACTAAAAACTTTTTTCTTTTTGAGGATAGGTATTATTTTCAAATAAGGGGAACAGCAATGGGTTCTAACGCCGCACCACCATATGCTAATAGCTACATGGCTCAATATGAAGATAGCGTTCTATATCTCGATGACCTCTTCCGTACACATGTTCTTATATGGAAGAGATACATCGATGACATTTTTTGTATCTGGTTAGGACCTGAAAATTTATCGGATGATTTCTTCTTACGATTACGCACCTCTTGGCCAGGCTTGGACTTCACTATGTCCTCGAGTAAGAATGAAATTAACTTCCAAGATACTCTAATAATTAAAAATGAGACAGGTAAACTCTCCACAGATCTATATATTAAGCTCACAGACCGTAATAGTCTGTTACATTTTGGGAGTTTCCACCCAACAAAAATGAAGGAATCCATCCCAAAAACACAAATGCTGAGGGTCCAGAGAATTGTATCAAACCAGGATACACGCATAGAACGCTTAAAAGAAATGAGTAAAAAATTCTCAGATAGGGGCTATCCTCAATATACTTTAGACCTGCCCACAGATAGGAGTTCTACCCGACGTGATTCAAATAAACGGATAGTGTTCGTACATGACTACCACCCATTAGCATATTTAATGCACAGAAGCATACGCCGTCACTGGCATTTATTAGGTACGGCACATCCAAACATAGATGAATTCAAAGAACCGTTTCTCCCCTGCTTCAGGCGACCGCGCAATTTCAAAGATACACTGGTACGAGCCGATGTAGGTCCATCACAAACCCGTTCTGAACAACGATTTTTAATTAACCCCAAATTCGGCACTTTCCCTTGTTTACATTGTACCCAATGTAATAACGTTCAGAAAGGCAATTATTTTCACCATCCCCACACGGGAAAACGATATGAAATCAAAGGCTACTTTACATGTAATACACCTTTCGTAATATATCTTATAAATGCCCATGTGGGCTACTTTATGTTGGTGAAACCATTCAGCCAATAAAAGGCCGCATCTCAAAAGATAATTCAACAATCAGATGCAAAAACCTACTACTTCCTATCCCACATCACTTTGTTTCAAGCGGCCACACGATAGCACAATTAAGATATCAGGTTATTGAGGAAATTAAATTACCACGTAGAGGTGGTGATAGGATTAGCCTCCTGAAAAAACGAGAGGCCTTTTGGATTCACGAACTGCAAACTTTAAATCCTAAGGGCTTGAATAGAGACTATGATATCCAGTCCTTTCTCACATGAAGGTCACATCCATTTTATTCCTAATGTAACCTATATCGTTTGGTGCCTATGAAATCTATGCTATAATGGGGTGTGCTCATTAGTAGTATTATAGGCTGCAATATATTTAATTCCTATATTTTTCCTATATCGTTTAGTGCCTATGAAATCCAGGCTTTAATGGGGTATGCTCAATAGTAATATTATAGGCTGTAATATGTTATCTCCACAATATACTATTTTTGTGGCAACAATTTTCCTATCCACACTTTTACAGGGGTTTGTTGTTTTATGCGCATATACGGATTATTAATTTATAAATGTCCATATATCTATGTCAGTGCTATATTTTCTGCAATATATCCTATTCGTGCTATTGATACTGTTTTTCTTTTTTGCAGAATCCTCAATATTGAGCACTCATATCTGGGCATTTTCACCTGCATTGGCTACCACCGCATAGCTCACCGGCCTCTTTTATAAAGCGCTATCACCACACATATATGTGCACATAGTCCCTATGACGACTCTCTAGCAATCCCTTTACCCACAATGGAACGCACTACAGCACTGCTGGAACGCAAGCGCTGTAGTATACTAGATCCCGGAGGTATCATGTGACTATTACCACATCCGGTACGCCACTTCCGGTACGTGGCTTCCGGTTTTAGGCGCCATCTTGGCCCCTTACATAACGGCATGCACGAGCTCTGCTCTGCAGCACACAGGACAAGCGGTGGACTCCGCGTCCATACCACAGCGGTCATGCTCCATAGTCACCGGTAAGATAATTCATCACCTTTTTTGGCACCTTTTTGGATAGCCCCACTATATGAGGGCCTAAAATTATGGCGTACTTTCATCCCACAGAATGGTTACTTTACCTATTCAGCTCTCTACTACGCGGTATGTATGGGATGCAATATCTTGAATATCTGTCTGAGTCTTATGTGTCAACTCACCACCAACGGACACATTCTTCACAATCTCTTTAGGCTTTTCTGCCACATAAGAATCTTTGCAACTAAGAGAAAGTACATATATGGGTATGTGATTCTTTTCTAGTTCTTTGTGGGTGACACATCTGTTATCGTCATTTACAAAGGGATGCGAGCTAGATGGCTGGATACATGTCACTACCGCCCATATCTATATAACAATGTTATTTAGAAGCCCTTATTCAGCTATTGTCTGTAAATACATTTTTTTGACATTTTACTTTTTTGCTTATGCAACATACTTGATGTTATACTTGATGTTAAACTTCACGTTCTGTTATGTCTTTTTCTTTATTAGTACTATGATGAAGGTCTAAGTTCAGACCGAAACGTCAGTAGTGTATGTACTAAAATTTTGATTAAAAATCACTTTGGATATTTTTATATCTCTGGGTGTGCCGAGTTTTTCTCTACAGTGTTACCAGCAGGGGCAGGATTTTTCTTCGTGCAGAAGAAGAATGGAGAATTACGACCGTGTATAGACTATAGGGGTCTTAATGCCATTACCGTTAAGAACAAATATCCTTTGCTCCTAATATCTGAGCTCTTTGATAGGCTCCGGGGAGCACGGGTATTTACTAAGCTGGATCTTCGTGGTGCCTATAACCTGATCCGCATCCGTGAGGGGGACGAATGGAAGACGGCGTTCAATACCAGAAATGGACATTACGAATATCTTGTGATGCCCTTCGGGCTCTGTAATGCTCCAGCCGTCTTCCAAGATTTCGTAAATTACATCTTCCGGGACATACTTGCCACCTCTGTGGTAGTCTATCTGGATGACATTCTCATCTTTTCTCCAGATATGGACACCCACCGGAGAGATGTTTGCAGGGTCTTCGACCTCTTGCGGGCAAATTCCTTATATGCGAAGTTGGAGAAGTGTGTGTTTGAGCAGGAGTCTTTGCCATTCCTGGGCTATATCATCTCCACTCAGGGATTGGCTATGGATCCTGCCAAACTACAGGCTGTAATGGATTGGCAAGAACCCCACTCTCTTAAAGCGGTGCAGCGCTTTATGGGGTTCATTAATTACTATCGCCAATTCATTCCCCACTTCTCTACTTTGGTTGCTCCCTTGGTAGCCCTCACCAAGAAAGGAGCCAATCCCAAATTGTGGTCAGAGGAGGTCTCCAAGGCATTTACTTCAATCAAGTCCCATTTTGCTAGCGCTCCTATCCTATATCGTCCCGAGGTTGATAAGCCTTTTATATTGGAGGTAGATGCCTTGTCCGTTGGTGCTGGAGCAGTCCTTTTTCAAAAGGATGCTCAAGGTCTTAAACATCCGTGCTTCTTCTTCTCCAAGACCTTCACACCAGCGGAGAGGAATTATTCCATTGGGATAGGGAGTTGCTAGCCATGAAGTTGGCCTTTTCCGAGTGGAGACATCTCCTGGAGGGGGCTCGCTTTCCCTTCCAAGTGTTCACTGACCACAAAAATGTGGTCTATTTACAGACCGCCCAGCGGCTAAATTCCCATCAGGCCAGATGGTCCCTGTTCTTCTCCCGGTTCCATTTCACCCTCCATTTTCTCTCATGGGAGAAGAACATTCATGCTGATGCTCTGTCTCGCTCCGTGGTGTCCTCTGAGGAGGTGGAGGAGGAGCCTCGGCTGATTGTCCCCACAGAGAGCCTTAGAACTGTGGCCCCGGTTTCGCTTGAGTTTGTGCCTCCGGGCAAGACATTTGTGCCCATCAATTTGCGACCAGAGGTTCTCTCTTGGGCACACTCGTCCAGGGTGGGTGGACATTTTGGGCAAAGAGGACATCTGAATTGCTGGCGAGGACATACTGGTAGCCACATATGGTCCGTGACGTCAGGGAATACGTTCAGGCGTGCGTCTCCTGCGCCAAGAATAAGTCCCCTCGACAACGGCCAGCTGGGTTACTTTTTCCTTTGCCGGTGGCAGACAGGCCCTGGGAGATGGTCGGGATGGATTTTGTGGTGGGCTTACCCAAGTCTCGGGGCTGCACCATCATCTGGGTGATAACCGACCACTTCTCCAAAATGGTGCACTTGGTGTCGTTACCACGGTTACCGTCTGCACGGGCCTTGGCAGCATTATTCATTAGGTATATTTTCCACCTACATGGTATGCCAGACAAAATTGTCAGTGATCGAGGTCCCCAGTTTGCGTCTCGGTTCTGGAGAGAGCTGTGTCGTTTACTCAGCATTGAGTTGAATCTCTCCTCTGCATACCATCCGAGACAAATGGGTTGGTAGAGAGGGCCAACCAGACCTTGGTCACATACTTGCGACATTTTGACTCTGCCAGGCAGGATGACTGGGCATCCTTGCTACCGTGGGCTGAGTTCGCTCTAAATAATTCTGTGGCTGACTCCACCGGACAGACCCCATTCCTCCTGAACTACGGTCAGCATCCTCGGGTACCAGTGCCCATGCCCGTGTCTTCCGCCGATTCCAGGGTGGCAGACTGGGCTGTGGAGGCACAGGACATTTGGGAGCGCACCCAGGATGCCATTCAGGCCTCCAAAGAGAGGAAGAGGTCTTCGGCCGATGCCCATCGGCGCCCCGCTCCTACATTTGCTCCGGGTGACCTAGTGTGGCTCTCTGCCCGAAACATCAGGCTACGTGTAGAGTCCACCAAGTTGGCACCTCGCTTTTTGGGTCCCTTTAAAGTTCTTGAGCAGGTGAACCCGGTGGTTTACCGCCTAGCCCTTTTGCCTCGCCTTGGTATCACTGACACCTTTTACGTGTCCCTCTGAAACCCGTGGCCATTTCCCGGTTTTCCGAGTCATCTGCCGGGACGTCGGGTTCATCTACCGATGATCATGAGGTGAACGCCATTGTTGGGTGAAAGGTGGTACGAGGCAAAAAATTTTATTTGGTGGATTGGAGGGGTTATGGGCCTGAGGATAGGTCCTGGAAGCCTGCCGAGCATGTTCACGCTCCGCAGGTCATCGCTGCCTTTGAGCGCAGCGAGGCCCAAAGAAGGGGGCGCACTAGGAGGGGGGGTAATGTTAGGGTTCGAGTTCCCACTGCTGCACAAGGGGAGTCTCAAACCAGTCACGCTGTGGTCCCCCATTCATCTCCGTCCGCAGTGGAGCCTGCTCAGCTTAGACGTCGGTCCCAGCGTCTCGCCCAGTCTAACAGTGTGCAGAGGATTACTGCTGCTCCTCCAGGCTCTGCTATTGTGGCCAGTACAGGTTAGCGGCGAGCAGACGTCTTTAGGACAAAGTCCTTGTTTTCCCCTTCTGAGCATGCCCAGAGTGAGATCTCTCATTGGAGAGCAGGGGTCACATGCTCAGGTACTGCAGCAGCTCCTATTGGTCCGCTAGGAAGGTCCTGTGACTACTGGTGTTCTGGACCAGTCTCATTGGTCCTTGTTCCTGGCAGGTCCTGTAGCTGTTACTATAAAAGGGTGGCATGGCTGGGCCGCCATGCGCTAGTATCAATCGTCATATGCTTTGCGCCAGTGTGGTCATGCGTGTGTGTGGTTAGGGCCCGGCTGAAATAAGCCCCTAGAATACCGACTTAATCGGTGAGGAGTTTGGTATGCTAGCTTGTCAGGGTCGGTGTCCTAGATGCCCTAGATTACCTGCATAACCGGTGAGGAGTTTGATTGCCGTATTCAGGGCCTGGCGTTCAGACGCCATAGATTGCGGGTTTTTCCCGCGAGGACACTAGCGCATGATCACGTTCTATGTTCGCTTACCAGTCAACTGTGTACCTGGGTGCCTGACAGGACACAGAAGTTTGTCTCAGAGGCTCTGTGACGTAACAGGGTTCGCTTTCAACGCTAGACAGCGCCCTAGCGTGTTTATTTTGTGACTCAGTTGTGTTAAGTGAGTTTGCACACATCGCCATATAGCGCTGCGGCACTCCTTCTAGCGGCTCTGTGGAATAACAGAGTTTGCACATATTGCCACAGCGCGTTACGGCGTTTATTTTGGCGACTCTGCGGGATAACAGAGTTCGCTTCTAGCGCCATTTTACTAGCAGCAGGCTCCGCCTGCACGGTGGCCCCGGGCTGCGAACGAACCTCTTTACATCATATATTTGGTGCGTTCCACAGACCCTAACACTCGTGGTGTGTATTCAACATTGTGCATGGAGCTGAGAGAAAATCCTGAGAAATTTTTTTCATACCTTCGGAAGAAGAAAGAAAATTTTGATTTTTTGCTGGAGCGTATTGGAGACCAAATCCGAAGATCCGACACCTATTGTCGCTTCTCAATTTCTCCAGCGGAGCGTCTCATGGTCACTATAAGGTAAGCTATATGTATTGGATCTGCTCGCTTGAACTGGAATGTTGTTGCAGGTAGTTTTTAACCTTTTTTTATTGTATCTCCAATTGTTATAGCTGAGTTCTGGTATGTAATGCTGTGATTGTGAACTAATTTTTTTTTTCTTTTTTGTTTACAGATTTCTGGCAACAGGAGAAACGCTGTCATCGCTACATTTCCAGTATCAGCTGGGAATTTCAACGCTATTAGGCATTATTAAGTACACTTGTGCTCTGTGGGACTCTTTGGTTGGAGAATTTGTTCCAGAGCCAACTACAGACCGGTGGATTGAAATAGCGGACCAGTTTCTCCGGATCTGCCAGTTTCCAAATTGCCTGGGCGCTGTTGATGGCAGACACATCTGCATTTTAAAGCCTGCAGGAACCGGATCAGAGTTCTTCAACTCCAAAAAATATTTTTTGGTCGTCCTCATGGCTATTGCTGATGCAGAGTACAAATTCATTGCTGTGGACATTGGGGCTTATGGACGGTCCAATGACTCACAAGTGTTCAAACTTTCTGCAATGGGTCAGAGACTGTACGGAAACACTTTTCAGTTCCCACCCCCTAGGCCGCTGCCTCAAACCTCTGGGCCACCTATGCCTTTTGTCTGTGTAGGTGATGAGGCATTCCAACTGTCTGAACACCTCTTGAAACCGTACTCCAGCAGAGGATTGACCCAAACAAAGCGCATTTTTAATTACCGCCTCACAAGAGCCAGACGGATGGTGGAGTGCGCGTTTGGGATTATGACAGCCAAATGGAGTGTCCTATTGACTGCGATCAACCTAAAGACAGAGACTGTGGATGACGTTATAAAAGCGTGCGTGGTCCTACACAATTTTGTGATCAGCAAGGAACCGATTTCTATTGAAGACCACTATGAAGATGCCACCTTGCACGACTACAGCAACATTACCAATCGAAGTACACTGGCGGTTTCATGAATGAGGGACCATTTTGCCCAATACTTTCTGTCACCAGAAGGTAGACTAGACTGGCAGGATGACAGAGTGTGATAAATTGATTTGTTCTTTTAAAACTCATGTACCTTCTGTACCTACAGTAAACCTTTTAAAAGCAAACTTGTCTACCTTCTTGTGGGTTTTCTACTGTATTTAACCTTTTGGCCTCATTTGTGTCCCTGGTAGGGTTTTTTTACACAAAGTATTTCACCTTTTTTTCAAAAATTGTGTACCTTACTGGGGATAACCTAACAAAGTACACAAGTTTTGGAAAAAGGTAAAATATTTTGGATACTACACAACCCGGGACACAACTTTGGCAAAAAGGTTACATTTCTGTACCTTTTACCCAAAGTTATGTAGGTGTTTTTTACCTATTACCCTAAGTGATATTGGTGTTTGTGTACCCAAATATGTTTACCTGTGTAAGCTTTTCAGGGGATATAGCTCTGGGATCGCCGTCTTGGGGAGACGGAGTGGCATAAAGAGACCATTCACAGACAGTAGTTCTGTTAAAAACTGGCCGCAACCAGTTTTATTAAAGTCCACGGTAAACAGAACATAATCAAAACCAAATCATAAACATAAAGCCTGGGCTTGTCCAGCCACTAATTACACTTAGATAGATTTCCCTTTCTATCCGGGTACCGACTCTAATAGTCTGTTCCCAAAACAACACATATGTTCAGTAGTTACCAGCGTGCAGCTCACATGAGGCTCCAATGGCGTCTGAAGTCAGATCCAGACTGAGAGAGAGAGCCTCCTCTGAACTTCCAAGCAGGTACTTATGGCTGTCTAATTAAGCAGCTGTGTTCACTCTGGGCTGAACTGCAAACCTGTCCCAGATGGGAATGGAGTGAACACCGCACTGACAACCTACTTTTTATGCACCCCAGCTAAGAAACCTGGGGGAGATATACACCCCGTCCAGTACGCACCCCTTCACTGTCTCACACCTGTTTCACAACATTTTTAACTTAACATCTTATAAATAAATGACAGACAACAATTGTAATAAACCAATTTAACTTTTATTAAAAAAAAAAAATTAATATAAAGTTTGTAAATTTTGAATTTTTTAATAAATTTTCTTTTTTATTCAAAGTCTTTATTATTAGGGAAAAAAATATTTACATTATTTACAGCTGAGTATAGTGTGGGGTGGAAATACTGCTGGAGGGGCTGCTTGACACTTCGACGGTGGGAGTGTGGAGAGAGGACTGGGATGGTGGTGGGGAAGGAACAGTAAGAGGTGAAGGGGTGGAAAGAGTAATAGAATGGGAGGACAAGTTGGAGGCAGAACAGGTAATGGGTGGTGGAGTGGAGGGTGGGACAGGGACTGCAGGAGCAGGTGATATGGTAAGGAATTGGAACGGGGAAGGAGGTTGGTAAGAGGCAGGAATGTGGTACGGGGTAGGTGGCTGGTACTGGGGAGGTTGCTGGTACTGGGGAGGTGACTGGAGTTGGTGAGGTGACTGGAGTTGGGGAGGTGGCTGGAGTTGGGGAGGTTGCTGGAACTGGGGAGGTGGCTGGTATTGAATAGGAGGGGGAGGAGGGACGGTGGATGGAGGGGGGGCAGATGGAGGAACGACTGGGGTGGATGGAGGAAGTTGGGTGGTAGCCTGCCCTAGAGCAGCGTGGCACGTATGCATTACATACATATGCTGGTCAGTAGATAGCGTATCCATGCGCTGGGCTACAGACCTAAAAAAAGCTGTGATTTGGAGAAGTTCTTGCTTCTGAATGCATGGTTTGCAGAAGTGTCTTCACCTTCAAAATGTTGGTGTTTATCTGATTAATGCCAGCGGCAAGTTGTTCAGATAATACTTTCAGACAGTTCTGGAAAGATGCATTCAAATGCAAGAACTCGGGTGCATAGCTCCTTTCCTGACCCCTCTGCTGATGCCGCCCAGTAGCCACAGGTGTACTAGAGGTGGCAGTGGCAGAAGGGTGGGGTAAAGGGAATGCTATCTCCTCACCAGCAGATTCATGGAATGCAGGCGGCCACGATGCTCCAGTGCTGGTGGATGGGACTGCGGGATTGGATGTGAGGGAAGGCTGGGAAGGTGCAGATGTACCGGGGTGGTCGAAGTGTCCCGCTGTGCCGGTCTCCTGAGGGATTGCCCCAGAAAGGTCCAACTCTGCTGGCGCCCGAGTGCTGGTCACCGTTCTGTGGAATAAAGAGAAAAAATACAATTAATATACAGATGTGGAATGGCCCTGGCTGAAAAAAAACATTTGTTAGACATGTTAACATTTTCTTGTAATATTTACCTTCTGGTGACCATTGTTGCCCGCAGGAACGCCAGGGCTCGTGCGTACTTGTACTTGCTCTGGCGTCCTGCAGATCCACTCGGGGCCCGCATCTCCTTCTTCAACTCCTTCTTGAAGCGATCCCTCACAGACCGCCACTGCTTCACAACTCTCTCCCCTGAAACGAGATAGCACAAATTGGTTAGTATACAATATCAGTGTTTCCCAAACCACAGTCCTCATGGCCCACACGGGTCATGTTTTCAGGATTTCCATAGTGCTGCACAAAAGGAAATCCTGAAAACATGACCCATGGGAGCCACGAGGACTGAAGTTTGGGAAACACAGCTTTACATTCAGCAACCTGAACTGTATATACTTACGGTGTTGAGTCTGGGCCCGAAAATCAAGGTCCTCCCAGCGGTCCACCATTAGCGATGCGACTTCCTCCCAGAGCCGTCGGGTCACTATCAGATCAGAATGGCGGCGGTCCCCCATTTTCCACAGCGGCTCCCTTTCTCGGACCAGATCGATGAGGAGGTCGACATCTATCCCCTCTTCCTCCTCACCGTCTGAGCCAGGAGCACACTGTGAAGCCTGTTAAAGAAAAAGAGAAAAAAAAGTACATTAGCCTCAACACTAACAAGTAAAAAAAAAAATGTATATACTTACACGATGGTGACCGCCGCGTCTCTCACTCCAACAACTCTGGGAGGCACTGTGAGGACCTCTTTGGCGAGCACCAGATCCGGTAGACTAAAATAAAAAATAAAAAATTGTGATATAGGCATGTGTTGGGTGCTGTGTGATGTATGTACTAAATGGTTTTCTATGTGTTGTTTGTAGTTTGATGTTGTGTTTCTGCGATTGATGCAGGATACTTACGAATTGTGAGCTCACTCCGGGTATCTCTCCACCCCGTCCTTCTTCTTCTGGGAGCTAATCTTCATCTTGCGATTCCTGTTATTAAAAAAAGACAAAAAGACAATGAATACATCTATCCCACAGATGGATTGTGAAAAAAAAAATATTATAATTTTTTACCGCCAAATGCTGACGATGAGAGGGAGGGCTCCAGAAGAAGATGTGTCTTCCTGAGGCAGCAGCTCCCTTGACTCCAGTTCTGGTGGTGGAGCTGCTGCTGCTTCCGCTGCTGCTTCAGCAGCTAATGCCGCTAATGCAGCTGCTGCTGCCTCTGTTTGCCGTTCTCTGCTGTGGAATAAAGAGACAAAAAGGGCCATGGAATATATGTATATTCCAAGGCCCTGGCTGAAAAAGAAAAAATTGATTAAATTTTTTTGGGAATGGGGGATGTGGTATTTACCGTCTTCTGTCCGATCTCCTCTCCTCCACTTGGTCTCGCTGCTGCTGCTCCTCTCCCCTTTCTGGTGTCTGTCTTTGGCGTCGTCTGCTGTGGAATAAAGACACAAAAAGGGCCATGGAATATATGTATATTCCATGGCCCTGGCTGAAAAAGAAAAAAATTGATTAAATTTTTTGGGAATGGGGGATGTGATATTTACCGTCTTCTGTCCGATCTCCTCTCCTCCACTTGGTCTCGCTGCTGCTGCTCCTCTCCCCTTTCTGGTGTCTGTCTTTGGCGTCGTCTACTGTGGAATAAAGACACAAAAAGGGCCATGGAATATATGTATATTCCATAGCCCTGGCTGAAAAAGAAAAAAATGGTTACATTTTTTGGGAATGGGGGATGTGATATTTACCGTCTGCTGTCGGATGAGCTGTCCTGTCGCTCCATTTCTGCTGCTGGTGCTGTTGGTGGTGGTCGTCTTCGGCTGGCTCTTGGTCTCTTTGCTGGCTGCATGCTAATGGCTGAGTGTCCCACTGCATGCTTTATATATGTTTGTTGTGGGCTGGGCTATCAATTAATAAAACGGATCCGGACACCGGATCCGGCTTTTGCTGGATCCGGCGCATTCCGGCGCTCACAGACTTTCATTGTGACAAAAGCCGGAAGTGCCGGATGCGGCGCTTCCGGCTTTTTCGCCGGAGACAAAAAACGTTACAGTTGCTGTTTTTTCCAGAAGCCGGAATGAGACCAGACACCGGATTCGGCAAAAACCGGACGTGCCGCAAGGCCATGAGGCGCGATCCGGCACCAATGTTAGTCAATGGGGAAAAAAAGGATCCGGCATTACATTTCGCCGGATCCGGTTTTACAAAAAAAGGCGCATAACGGATGTGTGAAAGAGGCCTTAGTCAGTCTCTAGACCCAGTAGAAAATCTTTGGAGGGAGCAGAAACTTAATGTTGCCCAGTGATAGCCCAGAAACCTGAAAGATCTGGAAAAGATCTGTATAGAGGTGTCGGCCAAAATCCCTGCTGCAGTGTGTGCAAACTTGGTCAAGAACTACAGGAAACGTCTGACTTCTGTTATTGCAAACAAAGATTTCTATACCAAATATTAAGTTCTCATAGAATCATAGAATGGTAGTTTTGGGAGGGATCTCCTTGGTCAACAGGTACATCCCCCTGCTCAATGCAGGATTCACTAAATCATCCTAGACAAATGTCTGTCCAGCCTCTATTTGAAGAGTTCCTGTCGTGGGTTTACTGCGGCAGTGAGGAGCCAGAAGACTGCAGCATCTGATTTCTCCTACTCCTGCACGGATTAGAAGCACTTCACCTTCTTGCCCCCGTTTTGAGGAAGCCAGTCAGGCGAAACGGTGCTGTCAGGGTACGACTGTTGGTGTTAAAAGACCAGGAGAGACGTTAATGTAGGTATTTGACATTGTATTAGGTAGCAATTGGCTATGTTGATGCACTGAAGCACTTTATATCTATTATTGTCACTTATACTGTGTTTTGGCCATAATAATATTTTCAGCAAGGATTTTTTTGCAATATTTAACCACTATGCAATTTATTCAATGTTGCTGCTAAGCCTTGCTATGTTATTTTGCAAGGTCATTTTTTAATACAGTATTTTGGTTTATATTTGCTGCCTACTTTTACCAACACTGGTCTTTAACTCCCCAGTCTCTTAACCTGTTTGAGAAATGTCCTTTGTTATATGTTTTGCACATTTTTAATATATTATTAATAGTGTTGAGCGATACGATACCGCAAGTATCGGGTATCGGCCGATATTAGCTCTATCGGCCTTTCGATACTTAGTTCCGATATTTTCGTCTTATCGGATATCGGAATCGGGATTGTCACTGTCACTGTCTGTGTCCATCGGTCGGGTCTGTCAGGAGTCAGCGGCACTTACCTGGCAGAAGATCTCCGGCGGTCACGGGCTGGACTGCTTCATGGCCGCCATCATCTTTCCCCGGCGGTCACATGCAGTTTCTCGCGATAACTGCAGTGACTGCTGGGTAATCCCGGCCGTAAAGCAGTCAGTCCGATGACGTCACCGCCGGGGAAGCAGGTAATCAGCTGTGCTGCGTTGCGATGACAGGCTCTGCCTGTCATTGCGATGTAGCAGAGCTGGATCGTCGTGGGACTGTCGTTACTATGGACTGCGTCGGACAGGTGGTATACTGTTGGTTTTTTTTTTTCTTTTTTTACAGGAGATCGATGGCGTCGCAGGAATGAGTGTATAATAAAATTAATGAAAACTGTGTTGTCTCTTTTATTTCATTACAATACTTTTTTCTTGCTTTGTCTTTTTTTTATACATTAATAACTTTGGGATTAATAATGGATCAGTGTCTTATTGACACCTCTCCATTATTAACCGGGCTTATTGTCACCGTGCAATCAACGGTGACATTAACCCCTTATTACCCCACTTGCCACCGCTACAGGGCAGTGGGAAGAGCCGGGTAAAGTGCCACAATTGGCACATCTTTTGATGCGCCAAATGTGGGGCTGCTGTAGCCTGGTAATATCAGGCTGTTGAGGGCCAAAATCCATGGGCCTTGACAGTCTTTTAATACCAGGCCGCAGCAGTCTGCATTTTACTTGGCTGGTTAACAAAAATAGGGGGACCCCTACGCCGTTTTTTTTTCGAGGGGATCCCTATTTTTGTTAATCAGCCAAGATATGCAGACTGCTGTGGCCTGGTATTATCAGGCTGGCAAGGTCCATGGATCTTGGCTCCTTAACAGCCTGAAAATCCAGGCCTCAGCGGTCTGCTTCATCTGGCTGGTTAACAAAAATAGGGGGGACCCACGCCAATTTTTTTCGAGGGGATCCCCTATTTTTGTTAATCAGCCAAGATATTCAGACTGCTGTGGCCTGGTATTATCAGGCTGGCAAGCAGGGTCGGACTGAGCCACCGGGACACCGGAGAAACCTCCGGTGGGCCTCAGCTCCTGCGTGGTGGGCCCTGATTTGAAAGGATAGGTCGCGGGGCAGAGGGGGCGGTGGCCCGGGCCCCGTGCTCTGAGAGGGCCCACCTGGAGCTACGCTACAGTAACTGTATCGGCGTGCACAGCACGCCGACACAGTTGCATTCTGCGGCAGAGCCCAGAAGCTATGGGGCCTGAACAGGCGTTGGGGGGGCCCGGTACCAGCAGTGGGCCCCCCAACCGTCATCGGAGGGTCAGCTGTATCGGCATGGGTACGGTTGGGGCGAGGATATGGGTGTGATTAGCTGTGAAATAGGTGTGGCCTGGTATTATCAGGCTGGCAAGCAGGGTCGGACTGAGCCACCGGAGAAACTCCGGTGGGCCCCAGCTCCTTGGTCTTTTTATATATAGATTATTTTTGGCAACAGCGCGGTCATTTGCTGAGGTTCTCTGATTAGGGGCCCACTCAGAAGTTTCGCCCCCACTAAACCAAAACCCTAGCTACGCCTCTGGCTCTCTCTCTAGTCTTTCTTTCTCTCTCTAGTCTTTCTCGCTCTCTGTTCTTTCTTTCTCGCTCTCTGTTCTTTTTTCTCTCTGTTCTTTCTTTCTCTCTCTTTTCTTTCTTTCCTCTCTTTCTTTCTCTGTTTGTTCTTTCTCTCTCGCTGCTCTTTCTTTCTTTTCCTCAGTACCAGCCACTGTGCCCTCATTACCAGTCAGTGTGATCAGCAGTGCTAAATGCGTACGCTTGGGGCGAGGATATGGGTGTGATTAGCTGTGAAATAGGTGTAGTCGGGGCGTGGCTTAAAATTTGCAGCGGCGCGCGTAGCGCGCCGCAGCCTTTAACCCTCTTTCCTGTCTTCAAAATTTGGGAGGTATGCTGTCTGTCCTCCCTACAACTTCTGGGCATGCTCCTGATGAGCGCGACGGATGGTCTCCTGAGGGATCTCCTCCCACACCTGGACTAAAGCATCCACCAACTCCTGGACAGTCTGTGGTGCAACGTGGCATGGCCTAAAATTTGCTGCAGCAGGCACAGCGTGCCACAGCCTTTGTCCCTCTTTCCCTTCTTCAAAGGTTGGGAAGTATGATGGTGGGCACCAAGAATATTTTTTCTCTGGTGGGCCAAAGGTACTCCAGTCCGACGCTGCTGGCAAGGTCCATGGATCTTAGCTCCTTAACAGCCTTAAATACCATGCCTCAGCAGCAGGGGCGTACATAGAAATCATGGGGCCCCATAGCAAAAGTCTGAATGGGCCCCCCCCAAAGAAAAAAACCCAGAGCCATTGTAAATGTAAAGTGCCAGCACAGTGAGGGGACACATTAAACAAAAAAATGTATTATGCCCCATAGATTGTGCCCCATAGATGCTCCATAGTATAGGCCCTTATGCTGCCGCAGCTGCTGCAACCAAAAAAGACATACTCACCTTTCGCCGCTGGGGGCCAGGTGCCGGTGTCCTGAGCAGGGGGTGACACCAGGTGCCGATGTCACCGCTCGCTCAGGGCCCCGGCACCTGAGATATTTACCTGTCCTCTCTCCACTGCTGAGTGCCGCTGTCTTCGGGGTCCTCCAGCAGTGAATGATGAGGCAGAGGGCGCGGCGCGCACTAACGACGTCATCGCGCCCTCTGACCTGAACATTGCAGCAAGAGGACGCGAGCAACGGTGGAACGGGACAGGTAAATATCCCTTATACTCACCCTTCTACCGGCGCGGTCTGTGCAGCCCCTGCTCTTCTCCCACGGTCTCCGCCGCCAGTGTTCACGCGGGACAGCTCATTAAAGTCATGAATATGTGCGTATTCATGACTGTAATGAGCGGTACCACCTGACCGCTGAACACAGGCGTCGGAGACCGTGGGAGAAGAGCAGGGGCTGCAGAGACCGCACCAGGAGGGGTGAGTATATAGAAGAGCTGCGCTCCCCTCACCCGCCGACCCCCTGGTAGTACTGTGTCAGCACAGCTACCCGACCGTCGAGGGCCCCCTCACCTGTCCGGGCCCCATAGCAGCTGCTTGGTCTGCTTCATTCACGGTACGCCACTGCTCAGCAGTCTGCTTCATCAGGCTGGTTAACAAAAATAGGGGGGACCCGACGCATTTTTTATTCGAAGGGAACCCCTATTTTTGTTAATCAGTTCCCTCTGACGTCACTGATTGTGTCCCTGGCTGACCTGAAGTGAAAGTGGAAAGCAATCAATTAAGCTTTCCACTTCCTCTCCTGTCAGCCAGAAGAGGAACTCATTCATTTGGGGGTTTACTGTGAGGCTGCAGCATTAGCTGCGGTCCCTGCAGTAAACATTAACCCTTTCTGAAGGATTACACCGTGGGACCTGACTGTGCATGGGATAGGTAAGAATAATTTTGCTTTTTTATTTTATTTTTATTACAGGAAATGGTTTTTGCAGTCAAATAAAAGATGGTCAAAAACATGTGTCTTTATTTCATTAAAATGATTTTTAATTAAAGTGTGTGTGTTTTATTTTTATTTCATGCAATAGGATTAATAATTGATAGTTGTCTAATTGACAGCTCTCAATTATTAACCTGGCTTAAGGTCACCTTTCAATTGCAATGTGGCTTTAACCCCATATTAACCCATTCGCCACCGCTACAGGGCAATGGGAATAGACGGGCAAAGTGCCAGAAAGGGCGAATCTAATTATAGATTTGTCTTTTCTGGGGTGTCTGGGGGCAGATGTTAGTAGCCAGGGGGGGCCAAAAATAATGGTCCCTCTCTGGGCTATTATTATCTGCCCCCATTCGCTGGCTTTGTCTGTCTGGTTGCGAAAATAGGGCGGGAGCCCACACATTTTTTTTAAACAATTTTACACCTCATATATATATATATATATATATATATATTATATATATATATATATATATATATACATATATATATATATATATATACATGTCATTGAATTTGTGACACACATATATATATATATATTTATATTTATAGTTCATACACTTCTACATAGTATAATAGCCGCTAATTCAATTGACGGCTTTTGTGAAAATGCAGAACCCGACATGAAATGACACTTGGTGTACATAGGGTTAACCATGTCTTTTCATGTCCTTTGCTATCTGATTTGCACAAACAATTACATCAGTCTATGTGTGCAAAATTTCACACTGTAGGGGTTAATTAAAGGGTTAATTAAAGGTGTAAATTCGTAGCAAAAAAGTCCGTTTTTTTTTACAACGAATTTACACCTTTAATTAACCCCTACAGGTGTGAAATTTTGCACACATAGACTGATGTAATTGTTTGTGCAAATCAGATTGCAAATGACATGAAAAGACATGGTTAACCCTATGTACACCAAGTGTCATTTCATGTCGGGTGCTTCTGTCTTTTCACAGAAGCCGGCTTTACCCGGCAATTTAATCAGAGGATATTTTACTATGTAGAAGTGTATAAACTATACATATATGTATATATATATGTCACAATGACATGTATATATGTATTCTATGTGTGTATATTTAGTGTTTACAAGGAAATAAAGGTTTTTTTTAGTTGCGATATTTTGTTCCCATAGACTTACATGGGACTTCCGGTATCGGAATCGGATATCGCCGATATTTAGTGATATCGGCGATACCATTCCGATCCGATATTTTTAGATATCGAGCAGTATCGCTCAACACTAATTATTAATAAATATGTAGTTTTATTCATTTTGTTGCCTATGCCTCTTTATCCTCACTGATAGTTGGGGGATGTTGTCTAGTTCCGATTAAAATGAGGTTGGTGAAATACTTTTAATGGACATTTGATATTTATTTATCAAATTCAGCCTGAAGAGCTGACCAATAGAGATGATCGACTTTGCCTCAGGGAGGGTCGAGTCAGGTTTCGGACCACTCGACTTTATCAAAAGTCTAGTATAACGAAATCGGCCGACTATCGGAAAAAGTCGGAGTTCCGACTGAAACTCGACCCGACCCCAATGTATATCAATGGGGAAGAAAAGTCGGCAGTGAGTGGAGGACAGTAAACACACCTACAGTGCCCATTTCAATGCCAACGACATCAATTCTTATTACTTAAGCTTGTCAACCTTAATTTACTTTATAATAATATTAACACTTTGAAAACTGGGGGTTATTTGGCTAAAGTTGTGGGGGGGCAGGGCTGGCTCCAGGTTTTCGTGGGCCCCGGGCGAAAGAGTCTCAGTGGGCCCTTTAACACATACCACAATTCATGATGCTCCGATATGGCAGAGAAATATAGGTATAGTACAATGCCAAATACTTAACTTCTTACATTACATGAATGATATCTATTGTAAATTCTACAATAGCTCAAAAACCGGACAGTATAGTCCTTCATACAGTATTATGGGCACCACATAGTGCGCCATACAGAATAACGAGTGCCATACATTGCTCTATACAGAATAATGAGCCCCATATATTGCTCCATACAGAATAATGAGTCCCATATATGATGCTCCATACAGAATAATAAGCCCAATATAATGCTTCATACAGTATAATGAGCCACATATATTGCTCCATACAGAATAATGAGCCCATATATTGCTCCATACATAATTGGTCCCAATAATGTTCCACACAGTATATGATGAGCTACACATAATACTCCTGTATATGATGGCCCCCATATAATGTGCCATACAGTATAGGACGGTCTCCATAGAGTATAATGAGCCCACATATTGCTCCATACAGTATAATGAGTCGCGTATAAAGCTCCATACAGTATATGATGGGCCCCATATATTGCTCCATACAGAATGGGCTCCATATAATGCTCCATACAGAATAGGCCCCATATGTGCTCCATATGATGCTCCATATATAAAGGGCCCTATATGATGCCCCATAAATAATTAACTCCATATGATGCTCTAGTATATGATGGGCCCCATATATGATGCTCCAGTGTGTGATGAGCCCCATATAATGCTCCAAATATAATGGTTCTCATATATAATGTTCCATATATAATGGGCACCATGGGATGCTCCATATATAATGTGCCCTATATGATGCGCAATATATAATGGGCCCCATATGATGCACCAGCATATGATGTGCCCCATGTTTGATGCTCCAGTGTACTATGGGCCTATATAATGCTCCATATATAATGGGCCCCATATGATGCTCCAGTGTCTAATGGGCCCTGTATATGTTGCTCCAGAGTATGATGGGCCCCATTTATAATGCTCCAGTGTATGATGGGCCCCATATATTATGCTCCAGTGTATAATGGGCCCTATCTATGATGCTCAAGTGTATGATGGGCCCCATATATAATTCTCCAGTGTATAATGCTCCCCATATATTGCTCCAAACATTAAAAAAATGAAATTCCTCTCCTCGCTGGGCACTGCTCTACTCTGGACTCCTCAGCGTCGCCATCCTCCAGCTCTCTGCACTGTGACTGTTCAGGCACAGGGCGCACAGACGTGACGTTTACAGCGCTCTCTGACCTGAATGTCACTGTCAGGAAACGCGGAAGACGTCACAGTGGTGGAGTAGGGAGAGGTAAGTATTGCAAGTGCTGGGGCCCTGAGCAAGCAGGGGGGGGCACACTCGTAGGTGCCGGAACTGGAACAGGGCCCCTCATAGTACGCCGGTGTCTCTGATGCCGAGTTGGCCCCCCCACATGCTCAGGGCCCCGGCACTTGCCCGGGTGCGCCAGGTGCTGACGCCAGCCCTGGGGGGGAGGTACAGCCCAGTTAGGGAGGTGGAAAAACAGGCATATGTTGAGGTGTAGGCTGGACGTTCAGCAGCTGCAAACGGAGGAATGTTATGTTTAGGTAGCTGAGGAGGCAGGAGCAAAAAACCGCATAGGCAGCCTAACACCAGAGAGGTTGGAAACTAATAGGTTGCAGACCCCTAAACTAACCGCACAACTAGAAGTAGCTGTGGGATGTTCCTACGTTGCCCTAGATGCCTCGCCACAGCCGGAGAGATAGCTATCCCTAAAGATGGAAAGAGGAAAGCTAACTGCCCCGGAGTAGACCCCAAAAGAATAGGAAGCCCCCAGACATATAATGGCGGTTAGACAAGAAGAAAATACCAACACAGACAGAAAATAGATTGAGCAAAGGCTGGGGCCCAAAACTGTCTGGATAGGACAGCAAAGGAGAGAATACTATCTGCAACCCAAAAAACCCTAGGAAAAACTCAAACACTTCTGAATCCAAAAATACTGAGATCACATGGTCTCGAACACCTATATCAGATCTCTGGTGTGGACACGTAGCAACCCAGCAGTAAAATATCACAAGAACTGAGCAAATAACAAATACCAAAAACGAACGGAAACCAGCGAAAGCCCCCCAAAGGGGACCCAGCTGAAGACAAAAAGCAATGCAGCAAAAAGCAAGGAATTCAAACCACAGTAAAAAAAAACTGAAAGAGACTTATCTGAATGCAAGCTGAATTCCAACCTAGACCAGGAAGAACAATTGATCATCGGCGAGGATCATGGGAGGTCAGCTCACTTATATCAGGCCAGTCAGTATCACCTGACAACCACTCGTTAACTGCAGGTGTAGGACTCTTGGTGTTCAACATAGGTTCAACACCCTCAGCAACCACCAGAGGGAGCTTCAGCTCCGAAGTCATCTACAATACGTTCACAACAGAGGAATTGGAGAAGTTGGAGGAAGAGGACAAAGCGAGCCATTTTGCTGGCAACATATGTGTCATCAGGCGAAGGTGGTACAAAATCCTTTGAAACCCAGTCATGGTTCATTTTAATGAAGGTGAGATCACCAACATATTGGGTCGACAGCCAGGACCTTTTTCTGTCAGGATTGATCCAGCTGCACTGAAGACTCTTTCTGATAGCACACTACCAGCAGGGCAAGCGAGCTCCTGTAAGGCATATTGTGCCAATTCAGGCCAGGAGGCCAGTTTACAGGCCCAGTAGTCAAAGAGGAATGAACTGTGAGTGAGAACATCGATAGGGGAGGAGAGGTAATTTTGAACCATAGTTGACAACTGCTGTCTCCTGTCTGTTGCAATAGATTCAGTATTAACAGTCGCGTGAGCGGTACTCGAGTAATCAGTCCACAACATGGTCATGAAACCCCTGTCGCCAACGCCATTTCGGCTGTGTGCACCAATAACACCTCTTCCATGTTGCCCAGTACGGCTCGTAGTAGAACCTGCACCGCTGCTGTGTGCTGGGAATGCCTCTAACTAACAGTTTACCAGAGTTGCTTGTTTGGTCGCCAATATTATCTCTAGGTTCTCCTGTGGCATGATGTTCTGTAATTTGACTTTATAGCGTGGATCGAGGATGCTGGCCAACCAGTAGTCATCATGCTTCATAATTTTGGCAATGCGGGGGTCCCTTTTTAGGATCCACAAGACATAATCAGTATCACACATGTGGGCCAATGTTCCAGGTGTCAATGATGCACTGCCAGTGGTGGGTGGAGGAGCACTTTCTGCCAAATCCACATCCCTCCAGTCACGCACAAACCCTGTACCTGACCTTGGCAAGCCAACATTTTCTCTTGCCCCAGAGAAGCATCCTCCTCCCCAAAATATTCATCCCCCTCATCCTACTCCTTTTCCTCTTCTTCCTCCACCTCATCCAGGACAGTTCCCTGAGGAGACAATGGCTGACTGTCATCAAGACTTCCTTCCTCCATCTCCTCTTCCTACTCCGCTGCAGACGCCTGATCCTTAATGTGAGTCAAAGTTTGCATGAGCGGACGTATAAGTGGGATGCTCATGCATATGATGGCATCATCTGCGCTTACCAGCCGTTTGCATTCCTCAAAACACTGAAGGACTTTACAGAGGTCTTTCAGTTTTGACCACTGCACACCCGACAAGTCGATGTCTGCCCTCAAACTGCCTGCCCGTGTATCCTCCCACAAATGCATTACAGCCTACCTCTGTTCGCACAGCCTCTCAACCATGTGCATGGTGGAGTTCCACCTTGTTGCAACGTCTACGATTAGGCGGTGCTTGGAGAGGTGGAGCGATTGCTGCAGCCTCTGCATACGACTGGAGTCTACGGGTGGGCGACGGATGTGCGAGCACAGTCTTCGCACCTTATGGAGCAGGGCTGGTAACTCCGGATAATTATTTATGAAGCACTGCACCACCAGGTTCAAGGTGTGAGCCAGGCAAGGTATGTGTCTGAGTTTTGCCAGGGCTATGGCCGCCACAAAATTACGTCCATTATCAATGATTACTTTGCCTGGCTCAAGATGTAGACTGCCCAGCCATGACTCAGTTTCTCGCTGTAAGTAGTCGTCCAGTACCTCCACGGTGTGTCTGTTGTTGCCAAAAGACATCATCTTTAAAACAGCCTGCTGACGCTTACCACTAGCTGTTCGATAGTGGGCCACCTCGTGTGCAATACTGGCAGCTGAGGATGGAATGCTCGTGCGACTGCGCTCTGTCGACGAGCTTTCGCTTCTGGCGGAGGAGGGTCGAACGACTACAGCCAACTGTTTCCTATACCGTGGGCTAGGCAGCACTGTCCCACCGCCGCTGTCCCCTGTGGACCCTGCATTTATTATTATTATTACACATTTATATAGCGCCATTTATTCCATGGCGCTTTACATATGAAAAGGGAAAATATAGACAGGTACAATAAACGTGTGCTAGACAAGGGACACACAAGTACAGAAGGAGAGAGGACCCTGCCCGTGAGGGCTCACAGTCTACAGGGATGGGTGAGGATACACTAGGACACTAGGTGCATCCACCACATTAACCCAGTGCGCAGTGATGGACACGTAACAGCCCTGGCCATGCCTACTGGCCCATTCATCTGTTGTGAGGTGCACATTTCCACTCACTGATTGTTTGAGTGGATGGACAATGGGTCTTTCACATGGAAGTGGAGGGCAGGGATGGCTTTTCTAGAAAAGAAGTGCCGACTGGGTAGTTCATAGCGTGGGACAGCGTAGGCCATGAGCCTAGATTTCAGTCTGGAGAGAAGATTCATATCTTACCATACAGATAGACTTTTCTGAGAGAGGATTGGCATTAGTTAGGACCTGGAAAACGAGGGCTGCCTTAACGTTGGTTTCCAGGTACACATAAATTGGCCATTTTATGCGCTAAGCCTTTTCAATTTTTCATGTTTCTAAGGCGGTGATGCAATTCATTTTTCAAATCTCTTGTTTGCAAGCTATAGCGCTACAGTGTGCTTCCTTTTTTTCTTGAGTGTGCATGAGTTGGTGACTCTAGGTTTAGCACCTGTTCACATTAGGTCTTTGTTTGGATGTACCAGTCAGTTTTTTGATATGTATTCATTTACCTTCTGCCTGAGCACTCCACCTGTTAGTCACAGGCATTTTAATTATAGCAGATCCACAACCCCTCCACAGAGATGTAGATTTCAGTCTAGAGAGAGGATTTATATGTTCCCATACAGATAAAGACTTTTCTAAGTGAGGATTGGCATTAGTTAGGACTTGGAAAACGAGGGGCGCCTTAACGTGGCTTACATGTACACATAAATTGGCCATTTTATGGGCTAAGCCTTCTCAATTTTTCATATTTCTAAGGCAGTGATGCAATTCATTTTTCATATCTCGCATTTGCAAGCTATAGCGCTACAGTGTGCTTCCTTTTTTTCTTGAGTGTGCATGAGTTGGTGACTCTAGGTTTAGCACCTGTTCACATTAGGTCTTTGTTTGAATGTGGTGGTCAGTTTTTTGATAAGCATCAATTCTTCCTACACTATCTCAATCCAGAGCTGAATGTGCCGAGCAGGGCGGCGTCCGGTCTCTTATACCCCTGATGATTCTGTTTGGCCAGCCAATCACTGCACAACCACAACAAAGATGGCTGCGGAGTTTCATTGCCAGGCAGACAATCCCTGCATCGTGATTGGGTCTGTAAAGTCCGCCAAAAAAGCTGGGTGGAGACCCGAGTTCCCGCCGAGTAATCTTAGAAATGCTCGGTGCTCACCGAGTACCGTGAAACGTTCGCTCATCACTAATAAAATTTATATGTCTACATTTATGTTATTTGTATTTAGCACTTTAATCGTATTGTGTAGTACATATGTATGTAGGAAATTTCATATATATCTCTATTATGTTATTTTGCATTGTGCTCATTGTGGATGTATCCTAAGTGTAATTGCAGTTTGTACATTCTTTGGCATCATATACACAATGATATGTATCGATGGTATATACACCAGGTGCTGATCATATGGGTATACATCCTACTAACCCTTTGTGATATGTTATTTTACATTACATCTTTATAATGTGTATGTCAGTAGTAGGCAAGTCTCAGCTCTATTTTGGTTGTCATGTGTTTTTGAATTGTAATTGTTTTTAAGTTTTTTTTGTGGCTCTATTGTACCAATAAAGCATTGTTATATATTATGGTGATCCCTGTGTTATGGCATGTTTCTTTTTCTTGAATGAGTCTGCATGTAAGATAATGTCATCATGATGCCACAGCGTGAGCCGTGGCCTTACATATGCATGCATGGAAACATTTCATCCCTCACAGTGGTGATAAGAAGAAGCGACGAGGACTGGATGGGTGACAGTGAGGAGTGGAGGGTCTGGAAAGGTGAGCAGTATTGTGAGTTTAAGTGATTTTTTATTGTTTTTAATCCTTTGATGGCCTTTTATAGTTTAGCAAAATGGCAACCAGTGGCTTTGATTTTTCTGAATCCAAGCGGAAGTGAATTGCATAAAAATCTGCATTTTGACAAATTTTGTTTTTTGTAATGCTTGATTAGATTTCTTTCATGTCTGAGAAGTGGAGTAAGAATATAAGCTAACTTATTTCTTACTGTAACAGGAGCTAGAAGCAATATCTTTCTGTATAAATGGCAGTAAGGCTACTTTCACATTTGCGCTCGGGCGACCTGCGCCTATCTGCGCACGGCCGCCGCTAAGCTCCACCCCCGGCCGCGCCTCCTCCTGGCGGCTCCGCCTATGGGCGCATGACGGCGCATGCGACCTGTGTACCCTATCTTTATCATTGGGTACGCAGGCCGTGCGCAGTATGCGTTTGACTGCGCATGCGTCCTTTTGACGCTGCGCCGAGCGCACTAAAATGCAACTTGCTAAGTTTTGGTGCGCTCGGCGCAGCGTCAAAATTACGCATGCGCAGTCAAACGCATACTGCGCACGGCCTGCGTACCCAATGATAAAGATAGGGTACACAGGTCGCATGCGCTGTCATGCGCCCATAGCCGGAGCCGCCGGGAGGAGGCGCGGCCGGGGGCGGAGCTTAGCGGCGGCCGTGCGCAGATAGGCGCAGGTCGCCCGAGCGCAAATGTGAAAGTAGCCTAACAGTAAACAGTAAATCTAATTTATACTTTGACTGTTCTTTTTACTAATACAATGGCACAATCACTTGGTAGATTAAGCAAAATGAACCAAGTCTTTGGATTTTCCTGAGGTTACTTGTGCTAGATAGCAAGTGCTCCTGATTTTGTTATGTTGAAATTAATGGACCACACTTTGCGTGGATGGAGCAGAAGGTGCCCGTGAAGAGAACAGTCTCAAATATATTTTTATAGCAAACACAGCACACTCTGATGTTCATTGATTGCATTTAGGAAAGATTTATTTGCAGATTCAGTGTGATTCCATGTGATCGATATGGAGACACAATAGAAATCAACTCGTTCAATTAAAGAGATTGTGACATAATTTCAAATATCTAGGGAGCAGAGAAAAGCGCAATAGGTTCTTATCCGGTTAGACAATATAAAAGTTATGTTAACCTAATGAAGTTGTGTTCACATAACGATTTTAGAGCATGAAATCCCAGCTGCTGCAGGTCAACAGGTCATCTGACCCAAGATTTTACATAAGAGAGGTTTTTGTGTGCAAAAAACTGAGAAAGAAGTGATTATACTATAAAACACGTACACACATAAAAAATCTCAAACTCATTTATGTGTACCTGATTTGCGACTACAGTATACCTAAACAGCATCGCAAAATCTCCACAAAAACCTCTTACTTGTGACATAATTTGACATTTAAGCTCTTTCTTAGCCTTGTTTCCACTTGTCACAAAAGATAGTCAAGGTAGGCTCTGTCTTGGGCCCTGCATTGTTAAACATCTTTATCAATGATTTAGATGAAGGAATTGGAGGTAAACTGATTAAATTTGCTGATGGCACAAAGCTAGGAGGGGTAGCTAATACTAGAGAAGAGAGAGAGAGGATTCAAAAATATAAATAAACTGGAGCAGTGGGCAGCAACTAACAGAATGGATTTTAACAGGGAAAAATGCAAAGTACTACATCTGGGAAATAAAAATGAAAAAAGCGTATACAGAATGGGAGGAATAGGGCTAAGCAACAACACATGTGAAAAAGACTTGGTTATACTAATAGATCACAGACTGAACATGAGTCAACAGTGTGATGCAGCAGCAAAAAAGGCAAATACAATTCTGGGATGTATTAACAGAAGCACAGAGTCTAGATCACATGAGGTCATTATTGCCCTCTACTCCTCTTTGGTCAGACCTCATCTGGAATACTGTGTCAACAAATACATCAACAAACTAGAGAAAGTTCAGAGAAGAGCAACCTGAATGGTGTCCGGTCTGCAAACCATGTCCTATGAGGAACGGTTACAGGATTTGGGAATGTTTAGCTTGCAAAAAAGAAGACTGAGAGGAGACTTAATAGCTGTCTACAAATATCTCAAGGGCTGTCACATTGGAGAAGGACTATCTTTATTCTCATTTTCACAAGGAAAGACTAGAAACAATGGGATGAAACTGAATGGGAGGAGACACAGATTAGATATTAGAAAAAACGTTTTGACAGGTAGAGTGATCAATGAGTGGATCAGGCTACCACGAGAGGTGGTGAGTTCTTCTTCAATGGAAGTCTTCAAACAGAGGCTGGACAGACATTTGTCTGGGATGATTTAGTGAATTCTGCTTTGAGCAGGGGGTTGGACCAGATGACCCAGGAGGTCCCTTCCTACTCTACCATTCTATGATTCTAGAGGATGGTGCACATCCATCATTATAGGTCTCCTTAAAGGGGGTATCCAGGACTTTTCAAAAACCAATAATGTTTCTAGAAAAATATTTAGAGTTGAGAGTCCTCAGTGGTTGATACCTTTTAATGACTAACTGAAAAGATGGTAACAAATTGCAAGCTTTCGAGACTACTCAGGTCTCTTCATCAGGCTGAACTAATACAAAATCTGAAGAATCACGGTACGAAGATATACATCTTTACTGTATCAATAATGTTTCTAAGCACTAACAGGCAGGTAGTTTCAACTTACCTGCTAGTTGTGCATGGCGCCGTTCTTCCCCAGCACAGAGAAGTCACATGCTTCTCCTGCCGGGGATTCCTCTGCCTCTGCTGACATGACAGGCTGGGGCTTCCAAGTTTATTCTGATCGACAGCCGGCTCCCACAGTTAGGCAGTGGGGATCCGGCTCTCAATTAGAATGACCTGGGAAATCCCGCCCTGTCTAGACAGCGGATTGGAAAAGAAGCCTCCACTATGTAGACGTGACGTCAGCAGGGCTTCTGAATCTCTGATAGGAGAGGTCTGTGACGGCTATGTGCCAGGGAAGAATGGTGCTGTACACAACAGACAGGCAAGCTGCAATTACCTACCTATTAGTGCTTAGATGCATTTTTTGTTTTTTGTAAAGTCCCAGATATCCCCTTTAATAAAGTAGTGTTATAGCCACTGGTAGGGATGCTAAGGAGTTTCTCACTCTGTGAACTGGTAGGTTGATGTAGCAAGATTTTGTTGTTGGATGGAGTATTGCTTTCTACTTGATCTCCTCTCCTGGCTTCTTCATACTTCTGATGGGGTAGGGTTCTCCACAACACAGCCGATACTCATGTTGCAAGGACCTTTCAGTAAGACATATTCTGGTTATGTGACCATCACTCAGAAACTGGTTAAAAATAATGCCTCTGAAGTTGAGCAGGAATTCTTTAATGCCAGGGCTCTCAATCTTGCAGTGTCGCTAATTTTATTCATGTTTGCTATGCATCTTGCCCAAGTCACTTGCAGAAACACTCTATGGTCAGGCCCTGCCCATTTTTAATTCCCTTTTGGGACATTGGTTCAAGCTGGGCAATGCTGATATCCCAAACTTACATATTGTAGCAATATATCTCTGCAGAGAGTGTCAATCTCTGTGACTGGTATTGGCAGTCCCAGTATTCAAAACGTGTATGTTGAATCAGGATCTATATATACACTGCAGGTGTAGCAGTGATGTAATATATGATTTGTATGAAATGTGTTATACAGTTATTGATTTTTGCTAAAAATAGATTTTGCTTCTTAATAAAGTCGCCCAGGACACAACCAAAGCTTGCTAGTTTAAATAAATGCTTTATTTTAAAACATGTGAAAGAAATTTGACTAAAATTAATTATCTATTGTTCTGTCTATATGCATGTTTTAATTAATTGACAGCTGTCAATCAAAATGATTTATTGCTAAGTTCACCGAATGTTGCCTTGATCCAGTACTGGATTGATATGCTTATTTTTATTGGATATGATGTGGTTTAAGGCAGGTGAGAGGTGGCCAAGATCAAGACCTCTATTTCTCTGCTCACCTGACCTTGACAATATATTGAAGACATGGGAGCAGCCTTTTATCTTTCAGCATTCTCAAAACTTCTTTTACAAGGTCATTCATCACCTCAAGGTATAATTTTATAGCTCCATGTTTAAATAGGGACCATATAGAATCAAAATTACATTGAAGATGCGTTTATCTATTAGATGTTTTAAATCTGCAGAAGAATAAGCAAGTACGTTTAGGTATAAAGGTTCAAATTGATACTGATGATTACGATGTGAACCAAAAAAACTGCAGAGTAAAACATGAGGAGTACAATTATAACAATATAAAAACCAAACAGATTTTATATTACCATTCCTGCATTTACGTTAATGAGTGCCATTAGACTCAAAATATAAAGAATTGGAAATGGCAAGTGGTACCATAATTATAAGGAGCCTTACACATATACAGAGATATGTATACAGTCATGGCCCAAATGTGAGAAAAAACGGCAAATTGGTTTTCACTTCCGGTGACTACCTCTTGAAGCTCATCAAGAGAATGCCAAGAGTGTGCAAAGCAATCATCAAAGCAAAAGGTGTCTACTTTGAAAAACCTAGAATATAAGAAATATTTTCATTTGTTTCACACTTTTTTGTTAAGTATATACTCTAATTCCCCATGTCTTAATTCATAGTTTTGATGCCTTCAGTGTGAATTTAAAATTTTCATAGTCATGAAAATACAGAAACATCTTTAAATGAGAAGGTGTGTCCAAACTTTTGGTCTGTACTGTATATAGGCTCTCTGATTGAGTACTCCACCCTTCAGCCTCACCTAGTTTTAATTATAGCAGGTTCCTAACTTCCCATATAAATGTAGGCTATAAACCCAAGAGAGGAGTCCCCACAGGTTAGGTCCCAGCAATGAGAATCGTCTCATCGAGGCTGCAGGGTACATGTGAATTGGCTAATTTATGCGCTAAGCATTTCTAAGTATTTTTAATATTTTCTAGAGCAGTAATGCAATTCAAATTTTATATTTTTCATATTTGCATACTATAGCGCTACATAGTGCAACTTTATTTTGTTAGTTATGTATGGAGATGGCTACTTTTAGTAAGCACCTGTGCACACCTAATTTCTATTTGCATGTGACAGTAAGTCTTTTGATATTTGAACTCTTCAAAAAGCACCCAAAAATGGATGGAAACAAAGCACTGGAGAGTTCTGAAGGGATCAGCAATGATTTGGGATCAAAAGCCAATTGAAATCCTGTGGAAAGATCTTAAAATTGTTGGGAGAAGGCTCCTTTCAAATATGAGAGTCCTAGAGCAGTTTAAAAAAGAAGAGTGGTCAATATTTCAAGTTAAGAGTTGTAAGAAGCTTGTTGATATCATTAGGAAGTGATTGATTGCAGTTGCAGTTGGGCTCAAAAGTTTACATAACCCGGCAGAATCTTTGCTTTCTTCGCCTTTTTTCAGAGAATGTGAAATATAACACCAAAACTTTTTCTCCACTCATGGTTAGTGGTTGGGTAAAGCCATTTATTGTCAAACTACTGTGTTTTCTCTTTTTAAATCATAATTACAACCACATTCAAATGACCCTGATCCAAAGATTACATACCCTGGTGATTTTGGCCTGATAACATACACAGAAGTTGACACAAATGGGTTTAACTGGCTACTAAAGGTAACATCCTCACCTGTGACCTGTTTGCTTGTAATCAGTGTGTGTGCCTAAAAGCTGAGTGAGTTTCTGGGATCCAGACAGACTCTAGCATCTTTCATCCATCCACTGACGTTTCTAGATTGTGTATCATGGGAAAAGCAAAAGAATTGTCAATTGATATATGGTAAAAGGTAGTTGAACTGTATAAAACAGGAAAGGGATACAAAAAGATATCCAAGGAACTGATAATGCCAGTCAGCAGCGTTCAAACTGTGATTAAGAAATTTGAAAATCAGGGGCTCTGTGAAAACAAAACCATGGTCAGGTAGACCAACAAAAATTTCATCCACAATTGCCAGTAAAATTGTTCGGGATGCAAAAAAAAACCCACAAACAACATCAGCTGGAATACTGGACTCTCTGAAAACTAATGGTGTGGCTGTTTCAAGATGCACAATATGGAGGTACTTGAAAAAAAATGGGCTGCATGGTCGAGTCGCCGGCAGAAAGCTATTACTGCGCAAATGCCACAAAGTATCTCACCACAATACACAAAACAGCACAGAGAAAAGCATCAAAATTTCTGGAGCAAGGTAATTTGGAGTGATGAGATCAAAATGGAACTTTTTGGCCCCAACCATAAATGTTACATTTAGAGAGAGATCAACAAGGCCTATGATGAAAGGAACACCATTCTTACTGTAACGCATGGAGGTGGATCGCTGATGTTTTGGAGATGTGTGAGCTACAAAGGCACAGGAAACTTGGTCAAAGTTGAAGGAAAGATGAATGCAGCACTTTATCAGCAAATACTGGAGGGAAATTTGCAATCATCAGCCCCGAAGCTGCACATTGGACTTACTTGGACGTTCCAACATGACAACGATCTAAAACACAAGGCCAAGTTGACCTGTCATTGGCTACAGCAGAACAAAGTGAAGGTTCTGGAGTGGCCATCTCAGTCTCCTGACCTCAATATCATTGAGCCACTCTGGGGAGATCTGAAGCACGCAGTTCATGCTAGACAGCCCAGGAATTTACAGGAAATGGAGGCTTTTTGCCAAGAAGAGTGGGCAGCTTTACCACCTGAGAAATTAATGAACCTCATCCACAACTACTACAAAAGACTTCAAGCTGTCATTGATGCTACAGGGGGCAATACAGGGTATTAAGTAATGGGGTATGTAAACTTTTGATCAGATGTTTTTGGTTGTCATTATGATTTAGAAAGAGAAAACACAATAGTTTGACAATAAATGGCTTCACCCAACCACTAACCATGAGTGGAGAAAAAGTTTTGGTGTTATGATTCACATTCTTTGAAAAAAGGCCAAGAAAGCAAAAATTCTGCTGGGGTATGTAAACTTTGGAGCACAACTGTATTTATTCCAAAAAGGTGTTTTTGTGTAAAATTTTGTCAAATTTGCCTTTTTATCCTTAGTTTTTTTTGTGTTGCCAATACTTTCAGTTATAATTGTATAATATATAACAGTCATAGCCTACAGTGTTGGCACCCTTGAAATTGTTCCAGAAAATCAACTATTTCTCCCAGGAAATTATTGTAATTACACATGTTTTGTTATAAACATGTTTATTTCCTTTGTGTGTATTGGAACAACACAAAAAAAGCAGAGAAAAAAATTGGATATAATTTCACACAAAACTCTAAAAATGTGCTGAACAAAATTGTTGGTATCATATTTGGTTTAGCACCCTTTGAAATAAATAACTGCATTCAATCACTTCCACCAAAAAACTTTATATACTTCTCAACTGTAATTTTAGACCTCTCTTCTTTTGCAAACTGCTCCAGGTCTCTCATATTTGATGGGTGCCTCCTCCCAAACTCAATTTTAAGATCTCTCCAGGCACTCAATGGGATTTAGATCCAGACTTATTGCTGGCCACTTCAGAACATTCCAGCCCTTTGTTTATATTCATTTCTGGGTACTTCTTGAAGCATTGTCCTGCTGCAAGACCCATGATCTAGAATGCAAACCCAGCTTTCTGACATTGGGTGCTACATTGCGACCCAAAATCCATTTCTGATCTTCAGATTTTATGATATCTTTCACAGTCAATGCAACCAGTGCCAGATTCTGCAAAACAATCCCAAAACATCATCTTTGAACCTCCACCATATTTGACAGTGTTCTTTTCTTTGCAGGCCTCATTCCATTTTGGTCTCATCAGTCCACAAGATGCTCTACCAGAAAGATTTCTGCTTACTCACATACAGTACAGACCAAAAGTTTGGACACACCTTCTCATTTAAAGATGTTTCTGTATTTTCATGACTATGAAAATTGTAGAATCATACTGAAGGCATCAAAACTATGAATTAAGACATGGGGAATTAGAGTATATACTTAACAAAAAAGTGTGAAACAAATGAAAATATTTCTTATATTCTAGGTTCTTCAAAGTAGACACCTTTTGCTTTGATGACGGTTTTGCGCACTCTTGGCATTCTCTTGATGAGCTTCAAGAGGTAGTCACCCAAAATGGTTTTCACTTCCGGTGACTACCTCTTGAAGCTCATCAAGAGAATGCCAAGAGTGTGCAAAGCAATCATCAAAGCAAAAGGTGTCCACTTTGAAGAACCTAGAATATAAGAAATATTTTCATTTGTTTCACACTTTTTTGCTAAGTATATACTCTAATTCCCCATGTCTTAATTCATAGTTTTTATGCCTTCAGTGTGAATTTACAATTTTAATAGTTATGAAAATACAGAAACATCTTTAAATGAGAAGGTGTGTCCAAACTTTTGGTCTGCACTGTACATTTTGGCAAGTTACAGTCCAGGTTTCTTATGTCTCTGTGTCAGCAGCGGGGTCCTCCTGGATCTACTGCCATAGCGTTTCATTCCATTCAAATCTCGACAGATAGTTCGTGCTTACACCATGAGCCTGCAGGACAGCTTGAATTTCTCTGGAATTTGATTGTGACTGCTTATCCACCATCAATTTTTCTCTGCTGTCCACATCCTGGAGGATTAGTTACAGTGCCATGGGTTGTAAACTTCTTGACTATGTTTCGCACCTTGGAAAAAGAAACTTTAAGATCTCTGGTGATGGACTTGTAACCTTGAAATTGTTTACATTGTTCGACAATTTTGGTTGTCTTGTCTTTTATGTTTTCCATGAATAGTGTGGCACACAATGCAAAGATTTTGTAAAGATTGAGGCAATTTCTCCCCTTTTTATCTGGTTTCAAGTATGATGTTAATATTGCCCACACCTGTTACTTGCCACAGGTGAGTTTGAAAGAGCATCATATGCTTGAAACAAGGTTGTTTATCCACAATTTTGGAGAGTTCAAATCATTTTGCCTGGCCCATTTGGGGGGTATGTGTGAAATTATGTCAAATTTGCCTTTTTTCTCTGGTTTTTGTGTTGTTCCAACAATATTCTTTTTATTTGGAGGATTTTTTAACAATCTCTGGGAAGGGGATTATAGTTATAGTCAATAATGTGAGTAATAAAACATAACAGAGTGATCTAAAACTTGTTGTATTAAACAAGTAAGATATATTTAAAGAAAAATCAACAGAGAAAAAAGGTTTAATGCAAGAGGAAAAGAATTTAGAAAGAAAAGTTAGGAAAAGTAGAGGGGAAATGAAAGGAAAGAAAAGGGCATAGAAGAAGGTTGGATCAGATAAACATGGAGAGTAGGAACAGGGGAAAAGATCATCTTTATTGAAACAACATTTATAATAAAACAATTTTCAATTGCTTCGTTAAATATGTAATTGTACTTGTACTTCTTGGCATATAATAAAGCAATTAACCCCTTAATGACTGCCAATAGGTCTTTTAACTGAACTGAGATGCTAGAGAATAGCATCCACATACATGTGACAATCCAGCAGCTGTCAGCTATCCACTAGAGTTGACAACACGCTGCATTAGCAACGATCAGTGTTGGCACCGACAATATAATAATAATAATCTTTATTTTTATATAGCGCTAACATATTCCGCAGCGCTTTACAGTTTACACACATTGCAGTCGCTGTCCCCGATGGGGCTCACAATCTAGATTCCATAGTTTTTTGATGGAACTGAGACCGTAGGAAACACCACCCAAAACACGTGGACAATCAACTACCTGCAGTATGTCCCTGGGATTGACAACCACGCTGCATTATGCACCGAGCCACCGTGTGGCCCTTAAATATCTATTTAACCCCTTAGATTCTGCTGTCAAAAGTAATTACATCATATAAATGGTTAACAGAGTGTGTGGGCTCCCTCTTTATCCCCGTCGGCGCCCTGAGATCATGATTGTGTGGTCATTATTTTTCAATAGTTATGTCACTATTGTAGAGTGTATACAGATTTTAGTGTTCCAAATAGTATTTATTAGGGGATTTTCAAGAAGAGAAATAACTCTTGGAAGAGATATGGGGAGAGAGAATTTCCCCCTAATATATTTCCTTAGTTCTAAAAAGTGACATATTTCCTCTTTTGGAAGGTTGTACGATAGATTCAAAGATAGAAAATTTATTAAGGCTGTAAACATAAATAATAATATCCATCAACATCACCTCTCAGTGGGAAATAACAGATAGTCTTGCAGAATCTGTAAATATTCTATCCAGCAAGCAAATCTGAATATCAACAACAAATTTGCAGCTATATGTACCCAATTAGAAAAAGGAATAAAAAATTTACAGACACAGACAAAAAAGTGGCGTCTATAGCCACCAGACAGAATACACCAGAGATCGATCATTGCCTGTTAAACTATGAGGTTAAAGCACTAAAGGCAAAACTCACAGACTTAGAGGATCGTAACAGAAGATGTAGCCTCAAGTTTAGAGGTGTCCAGTAAGTGTTTCCCCTGCAGATCTTGCTCCATATATCTAGGATCTAATGCATAAGGCTCTACCAACTTCTTCTAACATCCATCTGACCATAGATATGGCTCACTGGTTGCAAAAACCTACTTTTCTCCCAAAAGAGTTCCCAAGGTTAAGTGAATGCTAAACTTAATTTCTTTCAAACAAAAGAAAGACTATTAGATTATCTTAGGAAGCATAAGAATTTGCCTCCTCCATATGTGTTTCTGGATTTTTCTAAAGAGTTCTTAAGAGCAAGAAAATCATTTGCAGGTATTACCACCATCCTAAGAGCTAACAATATTCTCTACAAATGGGGTTTCCCCACTAAACTTATTGTATTTGTCAACCGGAAATCTCATCCAATACTTGAGCCTGATGATGGTTGGAATTTTTTAAAAGCCTGTAACATTCCCAGCTACGACCGCAATCCCCATCAGAAACCCAGAACCCCCAAAGTGACATTTTGAGAAGGTGTTCTACAAAATTCTTCTGATTTTCTTATTTGATATCTTAATTCTTTGGGTCCTAATTCCAGGACTCATGGGCAGAGTCTGCCAAACGTTTCTTTACCCCTCAACATCTGGAAAAGGTACTCGAGAGCCCGAGTCATGCTGCTCTCTTCCTGTTCATCAGATCGTCTGAGGAAACCCAGTATTTTGTTTTTTCTTTTTGGTATTTCCATATTTCAGAATTGTGGCGTTCATAGGAATAAAATTGGGTAAACGTGGATATATTCTGCGCTGCTGAATAACTTTTGAAGATCGGGTGTATTAACTGACATTTGTGGTATTTCCTGATGAAGAAGTCTCAGTACTATGAAACGCTTTGAATAAAACCACAATTTATTAATACACCCGGATCTTCAAAAGTCTGAGAAGAAAAAAGCTGGTGTGCTCACCACAATTAAAAATTCTGTAAGTTTTCAATTAATTGAAGAAATTGATGACAATAACGGAAGATACCATATTCTTTTATGTAATATCGATACAACAACTTGTACGTTAGTCAACATCTACGTGCCCAACAGAGGTCAAATCTCGTTTTTAAATAAATTAATGGAAAAAGTGCGTAAACACCAAAAAGGTCACTTACTTATTTTTGGAAATTTTAATATAATACATGACCAGAGTATGGATACTTCCGCTTCGTCAAGGAACAAAATTTTACATTAAAAAACTGGTTGATAAAAGAACAGTTGTTTGATGCATTTATGTGTCTCAATTCTTCCTCAATGGAGTCTACTCAGATAAGCACAAAACTTTTTCTAGAATTGATATGATTTTGACAAATATTAACACCCTACAAAGATTCAAAGAAATAAAAATTGATAACATTACGTGGTCAGACCACGGTACTGTGAGATGAGTTTTGTGGCCTATTTCTTCGAACAACTGTTCTGAATTATGGAGATGCAACTCCTTTTTTGCTTTATTCTCCAGAATATAAAGCAAATATTGAAAAAGCCATTAAATTGTATTTTTTAGAAAATAGTATACATGATATTTCCCCAATTACCATCTGGAACGCTCAACATACGAAACTGACAAAGCTATAAAAGCATTAAAGGAAAGTAAATCACCAGGACCAAATGGTATACCTAATGAATATTATAACATTTTTAGTCACCATCTTTTAGATCCCCTAACGTGTATGTTTAATACAGCCATCAATTAAGGTAAATTACCAAAAGAATCCTTATAGGCCACTGTAGTGGTTATTCCAAAATTGAATAATGATCCAGAGGTAAGCCCAAGATACAGGTCTATATCCCTCTTAAAGGGAATCTGTCACCCCAAAATTGCCATTTCAGATAAAGATATGGCTGAATAGTGCGTCCCATAACAAAGCAAATGGTGGGTATCATATATCATGATACCCCCGTTTTCAGATCAAAATACCTTTGTAAACCTTGTTTTTTTCCCTGTCAATCATGGCAGTCAGGTCAGGAGGGCGGCGGTTTCCATGTTCTCACCCCCCCGCTCCTCGACATCCGTTGCGTATCGCCATCTGTGAATCCCACAGACGGCGTTCAGCTTCCCGCAATTGCGCAATTCAAATTCGGGCGGCGCATGCGCAGTGTGCTTTGCCCGACAGTGGGCAAAGCATAAAATCAGTACAGCGCATGCGCTGCTCTTTCCTTGCCCCGGAAATGTCTGCTTGCCTTGGACGACTTCCGGGGCAAGGAAAGAGAAGCGCATGTGCTGTACTGATTTATGCTTTGCCCACTGTCGGGCAAAGCACACTGCGCATGCGCCGCCGAATTTGAATTGCGCAATTGCAGGAAGCTGAACGCCGTCCGTGGGATTCACAGACGGTGATACGCAACGGATGCCGAGGAGTGGGGGGGGTGATTACATGGAAACCGCCGCCCTTCCTGACCTGACTGCCATTATTGACAGGGAAAAAACGAAGTTTACAAAGGTATTTTGATCTGAAAACGGGGGTATCATGATATATGATACACACCGTTAGCTTTATTATGGGACGCACTATTTTGGGGTGACAGATTCCCTTTAAATTCGGACATCAAGATTTACGCTAAACTAATCTCAGAAAGGTTACTCCAAATTATGCCCTTCTTAATACATTCAGACCAAGTTGGATTCATTAAAGGGAGGCAAGCCTCTGACAGCACAAGAAGAGTGTCAAATTTAATTTCACATGTAGAAAAGCAAAAAATTCCTTCTATATTACTCTCTCTTGATGCCGAAAAGACGTTTTTGTGTTGTTCCAATACACAGAAAGCAAATAAACATGTGTATAACAAAACATGTGTAAATGCAATTATTTTCTAAGAGAAATACTTTATTTTCTGGAATAATTTTAAGGGTGCGAACACTTTCGCAATGACTATGTATATTTAATAAATATAAGTTAATCTTACATTTAAGGCTTTAACTGTAAGTCTACATTTATGAAAAGCATAGACCTGTTTTTTTTTTTATTTCCAGTTTAATGGATACATGGAATGTAATAATGTTATATATTTAAAATCGCACAGCAGAAACAGATGCTAAATAAGCAACTTCAGAAATATTTAATTCAGCAGATTTGATACGGATCACTATATATAATATATTGAGAACATAATGAGTTACCTTCTTGTATTTGTCAAAAGGTTAACTGGAAGCCTTAATCGTTCAGCTCTCATGAGGAGGTAAATTTACAGTCCTGTCCCTTTTCTACTTGAACATAATTGTAACACATTAAATAAGTTACTGCTTTACCCTAAAGAATTCGCTAGCAATTTTCTTAAGACAAGAAATAACAAATCTTCTAGCAATTTCTTCAGCTCTTAGTTTCTTTTTTCTTTAACTTTAACTTCTGTATGGTTCTGCTTGCCTTGCTCTTATTCTATTGACAATTTTTAGATTTTTTTTGCTATTAAAAATGATTTACTTTACTGCGTGTTTATGTAATATAAATACATCTTTCCTTTCTGACAAAATTGTTACACTGATCCTAAAAAGCTAGAGGTACAAGGTATAATAATAGCTAAGCTACATTCACACATTCAGTAATTGGTTAGTAATTTACATCAGTATTTGTAAGACAAAACCAGAAGTGGGACAGTCAGAGTAAAAGTATAATAGAAACACATTGGCCATTTCTGTATTTTTCACTCAGTCCTGATTTTGGCTAACAAATAGTGATGTAAAATACTGACCAAATGCTGAACGTGTGAACGTGGCCTTAAAGTGAGTCTACCACTGCAAATTTACACTTAAAACTAACCACATAGCCTTCTACAAGATGTCGCTACAATGAAAATAATTATTATTGTTTTTTAATTTATTACACTGTTGTCTCAAAAACAGCTTTATTGTAATATGTAAATGAAGGGGCTCAGTGCACACTTGGTGTCGCAAAGTGCAGTGCCCCGAATACCATTCCACCCACTTATTTAGACTATGTACACTCCTATAATGATTGACAGTGCAGGTTTGCAAGAACCATTATGCGATAATTTTTCCTGTGCAAGGGTAAAGAAGAGACCTGACACTTTCCCTAGACAATGCCCTCTCAATAGCCCTACCTGCCTGCAGAGCTTTTTTATAGCCTTTTCTTGCCTAAGGCACTATGTGCACCTTATTGTGATATTAACATGCATTATTTTTTGTAGCGGTTGCAGTGAATTGGTAAACTATGTGAAGTTTTTTATTAAGTGACATACAGTATATCCTGAATGTTTGTGTGGTGTTTAGTGTTGAGCGATACTTTCCGATACCCAAAAATATCGGATCGGAATGGTTTCGCCGATATCACTAAAATATCGGCGATACCCGATACCGATCCCGGAAGTCCCATGTAAGTCTATGGGAACAAAATATCGCAACTAAAAAAACCCTTTCTTTCGTTGTAAACACAAAATATACACACATAGAATACACATATATATATATATATACATGTCATTGTGACATATATATATATACATATATGTATAGTTTATACACTTCTACATAGTAAAATAGCCTCTGATTCAATTGCCGGGTAAAGCCGGCTTCTGTGAAAAGACAGAAGCACCTGACATGAAATGACACTTGGTGTACATGGGGTTAACCATGTCTTTTCATGTCGTTTGCTATCTGATTTGCACAAACAATTACATCAGTCTATGTGTGCAAAATTTCACACCTGTAGGGGTTAATTAAAGTTGTAAATTCGTAAAAAAAACGGACTTTTTTGCTACGAATTTACACCTTTAATTAACCCCTACAGGTGTGAAATTTTGCACACATAGACAGATGTAATTATTTGTGCAAATCAGATAGCAAAGGACATGGTTAACCCTATGTACACCAAGTGTCATTTCATGTCGGGTTCTGCATTTTCACAAAAGCCGGCAATTGAATTAGCGGCTATTATACTATGTAGAAGTGTATGAACTATAAATATAAATATATATATATATATATATATATATATATATATATGTGTCACAAATTCAATGACATGTATATATATATATATATATATGAGGTGTAAAATTGTTTAAAAAAAATGCGTGGGCTCCCGCCCTATTTTCGCAACCAGACAGACAAAGCCAGCGAATGGGGGCAGATAATAATAGCCCAGAGAGGGACCATTATTTTTGCCCCCCCCTCCTGGCTACTAAAATCTGCCCCCAGACACCCCAGAAAAGACAAATCTATAATTAGATTCGCCCTTTCTGGCACTTTGCCCGTCTATTCCCATTGCCCTGTAGCGGTGGCGAATGGGTTAATATGGGGTTAAAGCCACATTGCAATTGAAAGGTGACCTTAAGCCAGGTTAATAATTGAGAGCTGTCAATTAGACAACTATCAATTATTAATCCTATTGCATGAAATAAAAATAAAACACACACACTTTAATTAAAAATCATTTTAATGAAATAAAGACACATGTTTTTGACCATCTTTTATTTGACTGCAAAAACCATTTCCTGTAATAAAAATAAAATAAAAAAGCAAAATTATTCTTACCTATCCCATGCACAGTCAGGTCCCACGGTGTAATCCTTCAGAAAGGGTTAATGTTTACTGCAGGGACCGCAGCTAATGCTGCAGCCTCACAGTAAACCCCCAAATGAATGAGTTCCTCTCCTGGCTGACAGGAGAGGAAGTGGAAAGCTTAATTGATTGCTTTCCACTTTCACTTCAGGTCAGCCAGGGACACAATCAGTGACGTCAGAGGGAACTGATTAACAAAAATAGGGGTTCCCTTCGAAAAAAAAATGGCGTCGGGTCCCCCTATTTTTGTTAACCAACCTGATGAAGCAGACTGCTGAGCAGTGGCGTACCGTGAATGAAGCAGACCAAGCAGCTGCTATGGGGCCCGGACAGGTGAGGGGGCCCTTGACGGTCGGGTTGCTGTGCTGACACAGTACTACCAGGGGGTCGGCGGGGGAGGGGGAGCGCAGCTCTTCTATATACTCACCCCTCCTGGTGCGGTCTCTGCAGCCCCTGCTCTTCTCCCACGGTCTCCGACGCCTGTGTTCAGCGGTCAGGTGGTACCGCTCATTACAGTCATGAATACGCACATATTCATGACTTTAATGAGCTGTCCCGCGTGACCGCTGAAAACTGGTCGTGGAGACCGTGGGAGAAGAGCAGGGGCTGCACAGACCGCGCCGGCGGAAGGGTGAGTATAAGGGATATTTACCTGTCCCATTCCACCGTTGCTCGCATCCTCTTGCTGCAATGTTCAGGTCAGAGGGCGCGATGACGTCGTTAGTGCGCGCCGCGCCCTCTGCCTGATCATTCACTGCTGGAGAACCCCGAAGACAGCGGCACTCAGCAGTGGAGAGAGGACAGGTAAATATCTCAGGTGCCGGGGCCCTGAGCGAGCGGTGACATCGGCACCTGGTGTCACCCCTGCTCAGGACACCGGCACCTGGCCCCCAGCGACGAAAGGTGAGTATGTCTTTTTTTTTTTTTGGTTGCAGCAGCTGCGGCAGCATAAGGGCCTATACTATGGAGCATCTATGGGGGCACAATCTATGGGGGCATAATACATTTTTTTGTTTAATGTGTCCCCTCACTGTGCTGGCACTTTACATTTACAATGGCTCTGGGTTTTTTTTTTTTGGGGGGGGGGCCCATTCAGACTTTTGCTATGGGGCCCCATGATTTCTATGTACGCCCCTGCTGCTGAGGCATGATATTTAAGGCTGTTAAGGAGCCAATATCCATGGACCTTGCCAGCAGCGTCAGACTGGAGTACCTTGGGCCCACCAGAGAAAAAATATTCTTGGGGCCCACCATCATACTTCCCAACCTTTGAAGAAGGGAAAGAGGGACAAAGGCTGTGGCACGCTGTGCCTGCTGCAGAAAATTTTAGGCCATGCCACGTTGCACCACAGACTGTCCAGGAGTTGGTGGATGCTTTAGTCCAGGTGTGGGAGGAGATCCCTCAGGAGACCATCCGTCGCGCTCATCAGGAGCATGGCCAGAAGTTGTAGTGAGGTCATACAGCATACCTCCCAAATTTTGAAGACAGGAAAGAGGGTTAAAGGCTGCGGCGCGCGTAGGGCGTCGCTGCAAATTTTAGGCCACGCCCCGACCACACCCATTTAACAGCTAATCACACCCATATCCTGGCCCCAAGCGTACCCATTTAGCACTGCTGATCACACTGACTGGTAATGAGGGCACAGTGGCTGGTACTGAGGAAAAGAAAGAAAGAGCAGCGAGAGAGAAAGAACAAACAGAGAAAGAAAGAGAGGAAAGAAAGAAAAGAGAGAGAGAAAGAAAGAACAGAGAGAAAAAAGAACAGAGAGCGAGAAAGAAAGAACAGAGAGCGAGAAAGACTAGAGAGAGAAAGAAAGACTAGAGAGAGAGCCAGAGGCGTAGCTAGGGTTTTGGTTTAGTGGGGGCAAAACTTCTGAGTGGGCCCCTAATCAGAGAACCTCAGCAAATGACCGCGCTGTTGCCAAAAATAATCTATATATAAAAAGACCAATATTGATATTACCGCCATATGGTCTGTGGTAAATAATACCAGTCCTACAGAACATATAATAGATTACAGCACAAGTACAGATAATGACTTACCGCTGATGTTCTTTCTAATGGAATTGTTCACTTTTCATTTCTTTTCCATCTGGCCCAGACCGACATGACGACTTCTCCAGCCAGGACTCGACTGCAGAGATTACAACAAAGACACATTTCACTTCTCATATTTTTAGCACTGTCTTGGTCACCAATTGGACTATTCTCAACCTGCACAAACTCCTCATCCTGCTGATACCCCAATACTGAGCCGCTGCTGCCATATGTGTCCCTATTTCTGCACCTGATACCCCAATACTGAGCCGCTGCTGCCGTTTGTGTCCCTATTACTGCACCTGATACCCAATACTGAGCCGCTGCTGCCGTATGTGTCCCTATTACTGCACGTGATACCCCAATACTGAGCTGCTGCTGCTGCTGCTGCCGTATGTGTCCCTATTACTGCACCTGCTGTGTGGTTCTGTGTGACCTCTAAATTTTAAAGCACCCCTCTAGAATATAGTAATGCCGGGTGCAAGTGCCCTAGAAAACAGTGACCACATTTTGTCCCCTAGACTGTAATAATGCCCTGTGTGCCCCTTTGACAGTCACAGTAACCCGAGTTCCCCTATAACAATAAGTGTCCACTTTACATTTAATAATGTCCCAAGTCTCCCCCTGTACATCTCCCCTATACACAGAATAATGCCCCTCACTGGATATATACTGACCCCTTAATGTCCCCAAACTATTTAATGGGTCCAACACTGTATGATGGCCCCTAGATAGCATCCATACAGCATAATACACCAGATAGTCCTCAATATAGTATAATGCACCCCCATAGGCAGCCTCTATATTATAATAAACCCCCATAGGCAGAGTCTATAATATAATGCACCACCATAGGCAGCCGCTATATTATAATGCACCCCCATAGGCAGCCTCTGTAGTATAATGCATCCCCATAGGGAGTCTCTGTAGTATAATGCACCCCAATATGGAGCCTCTGTAGTATAATGCAGCCCCCATATACAGCCTCTGTAGTATAATGCACCCCCCATATACAGCCTCTGTAGTATAATGCACCCCCATTAAAAAAAAAAAAAAACAATACTCACCTCCCGGCTCCTTTGGTGCTCACTGTTCTCCCTCTCAGCGTCTGACAGCGGGCGCCGGCAGGTGATGTCATCGCGCCCGCTGTCAGACGCTGAGAGGGGGATTATGGGAGAGAAGGAGCGCTCGCTCCTTCTCTCTCTATGCGGTCAGCTGTATCGGCTGGATGCCGATACAGCTGACCCTCCGATGACGGGTGGGGGGCCCACTGCTGGCACCGGGCCCCCCCAACGCCTGTTCAGGCCCCATAGCTTCTGGGCAGCAGAGCAGAAAGATCGATTCTCCCTGCTCTGCCGCAGAATGTAACTGTATCGGCGTGCTGTGCACGCCGATACAGTTACTGTAGCGTAGATCTGGGTGGGCCCCCTCAGAGCACGGGGCCCGGGGCCACCGCCCCCTCTGCCCCGCGACCTATCTTTCAAATCAGGGCCCACCACGCAGGAGCTGGGGCCCACCGGAGTTTCTCCGGTGGCTCAGTCCGACCCTGCTTGCCAGCCTGATAATACCAGGCCACAGCAGTCTGCTTATCTTTGCTGGTTAACAAAAATAGGGGATCCCGTCGAAAAAATTTGGCGTGGGGTCCCCCCTATTTTTGTTAACCAGCCAGATGAAGCAGACTGCTGAGGCCTGGTTTTTCAGGCTGGTAAGGAGCCAAGATCCATGACCTTGCCAGCCTGATAATACCAGGCCACAGCAGTCTGCATATTTTGGCTGGTTAACAAAATAGGGGATCCCCTCGAAAAAAAAATTGGCGTGGGGTCCCCCCTATTTTGTTACCAGCCAGATGAAGCAGACTGCTGAGGCCTGGTTTTTAGGTGGTAAGGAGCCAAGAACCATGGACCTTGCCAGCCTGATAATACCAGGCCCAGCAGTCTGCATATTTGGGGTTAACAAAATGGGGATCCCCTCGAAAAAAAATTGGCGTGGGGTCCCCCTTTTTTTGTTAACCAGCCAGATGAAGAGTGCTGAGGCCTGGTTTTTCAGGTGGTAAGGACCCCAAATCCTGGCCTTGCCACCTGATAATACCGGGCCACAGCAGTTGTTAGTTGGTGGTTAACAAAAATGGGGGATCCCTCGAAAAAAAAAACGGCGAGGGGTCCCCAATTTTTTTTTAACCAGCCAAGTAAAGCAGATGCTTCGGCCTGGTATTAAAAGACTGTCAAGGCCAGGATTTTGGCCTCAAACAGCCTGTAATACCAGGCTACAGCTCCCCACATTTGGGCGCATCAAAAGTGTGCCAATTGTGGCACTTTACCCGGCTCTTCCCACTCCCCCTGTAGCGGGTGCAAGTTGGGTAAAAAGGGGTTAATGTACCTTTTGATTGCCGGTGACAATAAGCCGGTTTTAATATGGTAGGCGTCAATAAGACACCGATCCATTATTAATCCAAAGTTTTTAAAATGTAAAAAAAAAAGACAAAGCAAAAAAGTCTTTTAATGAAATAAAAAAGACAACCAGTTTTCTTTCTTTTATTATACTCCTTTCTGCGACGCCATCGATCTCCTGTAAAAAAAAGGAAAAAAACAAACCAACGTATACCACCTGCCGCGCAGTCCATAGTAACGACTGCCCACGACGATCCAGCTCTGCTACATCGCAATGACAGGCAGGCCTGTCATCGCGAGCGCACAGTATTACCTGTTCCCCGGTGTTTACGTACGGAACTGATGCTTTACGGCGGATTACCCGAGTCATGCAGTTATCGCGGAAAACTGCTGGACCGCCGGGGAAAGTTGATGGGGGCCCTCAAGCGCCCAGGCCGTACCGCGGAGATCTTCTCCAGGTAAGGCCGCTGACTCCTGACAAAACCCGACCGAGGACACTGACAGTGACAGTGCAATTCCGATCCGGTATCCGATAAGACGACAATATCGGAACTCGGAATCGAAAGTCCGTACAGCTAAATCGCCGATACCCGATATTTGATATCGATCGCTCAACACTGCGGTGTTGTGTTCTGCTCATTTGAACTAGCAGGAGTTATTTGCCTCAATTGTATTTTATTTTTCTTTTTTTATTTAAGCTCCATCCATATCTTAACTGTGATATAATTGAGTAAAATCTTTTGGGAAGACCTTTATCATATTTTATCTTTATGTGCCCATTGATTTCTATTTTGTGTACACTCTGGGATTTAATAAGTAACAATATGTCTGTTTGTTGCTGATAAACTCAGCCAACCTATAAAATGATTTTGCTTCCTAAACTACTCAATCCAAAAATCACTTTGGATATTCATTTTTTACTCTATGGATGTTTTGTCTTTCCTTTTTGGAATTCATTTTTGGGTTTGGCTAGTTTTTTAAAACAGTGTCCCTAGGTCTTTAGGTTTTTTAATGGTGAGCGGGTTGCCATCTTTTGGTGTATTTCGGGTGCCAACCTCCACGGGAAGTAGGGGGTATTAGAAGAGCATTGTCTGGGAAAGTATAAGTCACTTTTTTTACCCTGCCCTCTGATCTGTCTAGCCTGTAGTTACTTGGCACAACAATGGGATTAAACCACTTGGGCCATTATATATTTTGGATAAATTTTCCCAATACAATGTTATTTTTTACCATTCACCGAAAAACAGTGCAGAAACAATGCTAGATTGATAATGATCCAATAACAGAATAGAGCGAGCATTTACAAGCAACCCAGAATTGTTATTCCTGGGTGCCTGTGGAAGTCAAAATTTCTGCAAAGGGGTGGCCCAATCAGTCATTGAATTAGGGGGGAAAACTTTTTTTCAACAGAGCCCTGCGGTTTTTGGGTTTCTTTTTCACTTTAAAAATAAAGCTTAATTTAAAAATTGCACTTAGGTTACTTATGTTATCTTTGCTAATATTTAAAATTTTTTTGGTGTTGAAACTTTAAGTTGTTAAAAGAAAAAGAACAGGAAATCAGGAAAGCCGCAAACACTTTTTTACTCACCCGTGTATCAGCAAATTATTACTCTTTTCTAGGGATTAGTCTACTTTATCGCATTAAATCTCATTTGCCAATTTTGCCCATTGTCTTCTTACCCCATGTTTTGAATAGTAACGCAAGGTCAGATTTTAAATCCCCCTAGTTTGTGTCTTCGGCAAAGGTACATTTATTCAATCCCTCAGGTCATTAAAAAGATTTTTAAAAAAAATCGGCCTAGGCAGATCATGCTGTACCCAACTGCTGACTTTATCCTTTTAGAGAAGTAGCTTTAGGACAAATCTCTGTTTCCTTTCTTTTAAAAATTCCCTTACCCCCTGCATAATTTCCCCCGTCCCTCTTTTTTTAGATTTAGAAAGGCTGTTTGTGGCTTTTTAAAAACCTTTGCAAAGCCTTTTAAAACTCAGTACTAACCCCACCAATTTTCACTTGCCTCCCAAAAACCCCCCTTTGGTTAGATAAAATATAGTTAAAAAAACCAGGAGTTTTATATTATTCTCTTAATAATTTTGAGGTATTTTATATGCCCAAAAATTTGAGTATGATGTCAGATTACCAAGGTTTTTTGGTTAATTTTACGTGTACATTTCGGGGGCCACTGCTCATTTTTCCCCTTCTTCAATGACGGTTTCTCTTGTCCCGGCCTTGGAGCCCCAGCCCTCCTGATCCTGCTTCTGCTGCTTTTTTGCCTCGTGTCCGGGGCATGCCCCGTGTGCGATACACATTTCCCCCCTGTTAAAGGGGAGCTGTGAGGAAAAAGCTGGGAAATTTATAAATTTTTCACCTGCAAAGGGTCTCCCGCCTGTAGCGGGGGCTCTTGTATAAAAGGCACCCTCTCCCCAAAGAAGGGGCCGAGCAACCCCAAAACGTTTTGGGGTTTAGGTTTAACGTATGGGCCCCGGACCCCCCCCCAAACATTTTTGACCA
>JARQOD010000002.1:353006715-353059048 GCA_033576555.1 Oophaga sylvatica | reverse complement strand
GCCGTTAAAATAAAAAATCTTTTTTTTTCCTCAAAAAATGATGTTTAGCCCGCAATTTTTTATTTTCACAAGGGTAACAGGACAAATTGGACCACAAAAGTTGTTGTCCAGTTTTTCCTGAGTACGTTGGTACCCCATATGTGGGGGGAACCACTGTTTGGGCACACGTCGGGGCTCGGAAGGGAAGTAGTGACATTTTGAAATGCAGACTTTTCTGGAATGGTCTGCGGCATCATGTAACATTTGCAGAGCCCCTGATGTGCCTAAACAGTGGAAACCCCCCAGAAGTGACCCCATTTTGGAAAATAGACCCCCCAAGGAACTTAACTAGGTGTGTGGTGAGCATTTTTAACCCCCACGTGCTTCACAGAAGTTTATAATGCAGAGCCGTGAAAATAAAAAAATCATTTTTTTTCCACAAAAATATTTTAGCCCCCAATTTTTTCTTTTCACAAGAGTAACAGGAGAAATTAGGTACCCAAAGTTGTGCAATTTTTCCTGAGTACGCTGATACTCCATATGTTGGGTTAAACCACTGTTTGGGCACACTTCAGGGCTTGGAATGGAGGGAGCACCGTTTGACTTTTTGAGCGCAAAATTGGCTGGAATCAATGGTGGAGCCATGTTGCGTTTGGAGACCACCTGATGTGCCTAAACAATGGAAACACCAAAATTTTAACTCCAACCCTAACCCCAACACAACTCTAACCCTAATCCCAATCCTAATCACAACCCTAACCCCAACACACCCCTAAACCTAATCCAAACCCTAACCATAATCCTAACCTCAAGCCTAACCCCAATCCCAACCTAACCGCAACACACCCCTAACCTTAATCTTAACCCTAATCCCAACACTAGCCCTAATTTCAACCCTAAGCCTAATTGCAACCCTAACCCTAATCCCAACCCTAACCCCAACACACCCCTAACCCTAATCTTAATCCTAATTCCAACCCTAACCCTAATTCCAACCCTAACCTTAATTCCAACCCTAACCTAATTCTAACCCTAATTCTAACCCTAACCCTAATTCTAACCCTAATTCTAACCCTAACCCTAATTCTAACCCTAACCCTAACCCTAATAGAAAAATAAAAATAAAAATATTTTCTTTATTTTATTATTTGTCCCTACCTATGGGGGTGATAAAGGGGATTATTTACTATTTTTATTATTTTGATCACTGTGACAGGTTTATCACAGTGATCAAAATGTCCCTGAATGAATGAATGGCTGTGCACCCGCCATTTTGGAAGAGGTCGGTGCCCATGCAGGAGCGAGGAGGGACACCGGGAGGGACACCGGGAGTCGTAAGGTTCCGGGGAAGGTGAGAGAGTGTGATTGAAAGGGGGGGCAGCGGAGTGAAGGAGAGGGGGAGCAGATGGTGACAGCGGCAGCATAACGCCACCATCAGTCGGTGGCGCCCCCCATCAGTCGGTGAGGGGGGGTTAGATTGCTGTCTCCAGCCATGGCCGATGATATTGCAGCATCGGCTATGGCTTGGTTGTAATATTTCACCAAGTTTCATTGGTGAAATATTACAATCGCTCTGATTGGCTGTTTCAATTTCAACAGCCAATCAGAGCGATCGTACCCATGGGTGGGCAAAGCCACCCCCCGGGGCGAAGCACAAAGCCTCCTGTGCCTGCGGGTCGGGTGACCTTTCAGTGTCACCAGTCACCCGACCTGCAAGAACGCGATTTATATCATGATGCCTATGTAGGCATCACAGGTCGGGAAGACACAGGTTTTCATGATGCCTACGTAGGCAGGAATAGGTCGGTAAGGGGTTAACATTGCATTCAACCAAAACAAATGCATTCACTGGGAAATGTTATTGTAACATTTACCAACCCTAGCTAGCCATGTGGTGTGTGACATATTAGCAGACATATCTTGTTTCATTTATGAAGGAGGGACTCTTTTAAGTCAGAGAGCCTATTTTTACAGGGGCATCAGACAACATTAATCTGCTTAAAGTGCCATTATTAAACAGTGGGTCTCCGAAACTATTATAGCCTATGCAATGAGTGGATGGGCTGTGAAGAATTACGATGCACACAAATACCCTTTTCACGAGATGTCCAGGATGGCTTCCATAAAAAATGTTGCATTGAAAGCAAGGTCTGCCCCGCTACCAAGTCATATGCACCCCAATAAGCCTTTGAACCCAGGTACTGGATTGGCCCAGGAAAATCCACTTCATATTATACATTTTGTACTCCCATTCTGTTTTCTTGTGCATTGACTGCAATACCTGCCCTGCTACCAAGTTATATCAACCCCAATAAGCCTTTGAACCGAGGTACTGGATGGGCCCAGGAAAATCCACTTCACATTATTCATTTTGTCCTCCTATTCTGTTTTCTTATGCATTTACTGCAAGGCCTGCCCTGCTAGCAAATCATATGCACCCCAATAACTCCAATCCTGTTGTGAACAGTTTTGATCTGGCTTCTGAGTTTTGGCTCCCTTTGGTGGTTGCTGCTGGTAATGGAGCTGGTCTGGCTGACAGAAGTCAATCACCTGAAGAGGATGATTGGAGATCAGGTGTTACTGACTGGAGAGATTTAAGTGAGCAGCCTTCCCTTAGTTGTTGCCGGTAATTTGGTTTTCTTCCTGAGCCTTTTGGAAGTCTGCTTGCTCCCTGCATCTTTCAGATAAGTTATTTGTCTGTTTTTATCTGTGGCATTTTTTTCCCCTTTTTGTTTTTCTCGGTTCTCTGCCTTGCTGGTGTGAGTTCTGCCGGGTTGCCTGCTGGGACCTGTGCTGGACTCTGTTTTCCTTTTCACACATCTTGTGTCATCTTTTCTGTATTTCTAGTCTCCTGTTATTTCAGTATCTGTTGTTTTGTATCCAGTTAACACCAGAGTTCTGATTTAGTGGGGAGAGGTCGTGTTGTTTCAGTCTTTTTGCATATCAGACGTGTTGGAATTTTTCTTAGGGTTTTTTCGGGATTGTAGACAGTATCCTTTCCTGTCCTGTTCTATCCAGACAGTTTGGGCCCCAGCATTTGCTTACTCTATTTTCTGCCTGTGTTTTGTACTTCATCTGTCTCACCGGCAAAATATGTTTGGCGGCTATCTATTCTTTTGGGGTTCTTCTCCGAGGCAGTTTAGCTTTCCCCTTTCTCTCTTTAGGCTAAGTTAACTCTTTGGCTGTGTCAAGGCGTCTAGGGCATCGTAGGTACGTCCCACGGTTAATTCTAGTTGTGTTGTCAGTTTAGGGGTCTGCAATCCGCTAAGTTAATAAACCTCTCTGGGTGTTTGGTTGCCTAGCTTATTTCGTTATTATACTTCTCGGTTACCATTTCATAACAGAATCACCGGCCATATTGTAGATTCTAGGGTTATTTAAAGAAGGAAAGAATAGTAAAAAAAAAAAAGTTGTGTCAGAATTTTTTATATTTTTTCCTCTTTTTCTCTGGGGGCCATAGGAAGATTTTTTCTTCAATGGAGAATAAGCATTTGTCTGATCGTGTTGAGCAGCTCGCTGCTGAGGTTCGAAGAATTTCTGCCTATCTCGCTCAGTTGTCTGCTGTAGAACCTAAGATCCCTATTCCTGATATATTTTCTGGGATCGGTCTAAATTTTTGAACTTTAAGAATAATTGTAAATTGTTTTTGCCTTGAAACCTAATTCCTCGGGAACTCGGTGCAGCAAGTTAAAATTATAATTTCCCTGTTGCGCGGTGTCCCTATGACTGGGCTTTTCCCTGACACCTGGGGATCCTGTTTAGGCTAATGTGGATGCGTTTTTTCAGGCTCTGGGGTTATTGTATGATGAACCTAATGTTATTGATCAAGCTGAGAAAACCTTACTGGCATTGAACCAGGGTCAGGAAGCGGCAGAGTTATATTGTCAGAAATTCCGAAAGTGGTCAGTCCTTACTAAATGGAGCGATGATGCCCTAGCGGCTCTTTTTTGGAAAGGTCTGGCAGAGACTGTAAAAGATGTTATGGTAGGATTTCCTGTCCCCTCTGGTCTCAACAACTCTATGTCATTAGCCATTCAAATTGACAGACGTTTATGTGAAGGTAAAACTATGTGAGAGGTGGTGTTGCCTTTCGAACAAACCTCTGAGCCCACGCAGTGTGATAGGGTTGTTTCTAGGGCTCAACGTCAGGAATTTAGAAGGTGTATTAAGTTGTTCTTCTTTTGTGTCGATACCTCTCATACCATTTCCATTTGCGGGATAAACGTTTTGCTTACTCATTCGTTTTGGGCAATGTACAGCCTAAATTCCTCTTGACAGTTACCTTGATCTGCTCCTTATCTTCATTTTCTGCTAAGGCTTTTGTTGATTCAGGAGCAACCTTGAACCTGATGGATTTTGACTTTGCAAAACGTTGTGGGTTTCCCATGGTAACCCTGCGGACTCCTATTCCTTTGAGGGGTTTTGATGCTACCCCTTTAGCGGAGAATAAACCCCAGTTTTGGACCCAGATGATAATGCGGGTAGCCCCAGACCACCAAGACAATTGTAAATTTTTGGTGTTACATAATTTACATGACATTATTGTACTGGGTTTTCCTTGGTTGCTGACCCATAATCCTGTTCTAGATTGGAAGTCTGTGTCTGTGGTTAGTTAGGGTTGTCAATGTGTTCTTAGTGACACTCCTGTTTTCTCTACTCTCCCCAGTCTCAGAATGTCCCTGACTATTTGGCTGATTTCACTGATGTGTTTAGTGAGAGTAAGTCTGCGTCCTTGCCTCCTCACAGGAGCTATGATTGCGTGATCGAGATAGTGCCTGGTTGTAAATTTCCCAAGGGTCGGCTTTTCAATTTATCTGTATCTGAACATGATGCTATTCGATCTTATATCAAAGAGTCATTGGAGAAGGGCCATATCAGACCATCCTCTTCACCTTTAGGTGCTGGCTTTTTCTTTGTGGCCAAGAAGGATGGCTCATTGAGGCCATGTATTGACTACCGTCTCCTTAATAAAATCACTGTTAAATATCAGTACCCGTTACCCCTGATTTCCGATTTATTCTCCAGAGTAAAAGGTGCTAGTTAGTTTACCAAGCTTGACCTTACGGGTGCATATAATATTATTCGCATTAAGCACGGTGAAGAATGGAAGATGGCGTTTAATACTCCTGAGGGGCATATTGAGAACCTCGTGATGCCTTTTGGGCTCACTAATGCCCCTTCCGTCTTCCAATCTTTCATGAACGATATTTTAAGGGATTTTGTGGACAAGTTTTTGATAGTTTATTTGGACGATATTTTGATTTTTTCCAATGACTGGGAATCGTGGAACATATTCGGACTGTATTCCGGATTTGGAAAGAAAATGCATCATATGTTAAGGGACCAAAATGTCTCTTTGGTGTACAAAAATTTTGTTTTTGACATTTATTTTGTCTCCGTCCGCTATTGAAATGGACCCAGTCAAGATTCAGACCATTTATTATTGGGTTCAGCCCACTTCAGTGAAGGCTCTTCAGAAATTTTAAGGTTTTGCTAATTTTAACCGTAAAATTATAAGTAATTTTTCTGGTATTGTGAAATCACGGATGGATTTGACCAAAAAGGGTGCTGATGTGGTTAATTGGTCTCCAGAGGCAGTTTCGGCGTTTCAGGAGCTTAAGCGGAGATTCACTTCTGCTCCTGTTCTACAGCAACCTGATGTTACTCTTCCATTACAGGTGTAGATGCTTCTGAGATTGGTGCAGGAGCCGTTTTGTCTCAAAGAGATCCGGTAACCTCTAAGAATAACCCTTGTGCCTTCTTTTCTAGAAAATTTTCCCCATCTGAATGAAATTATGATGTGGGGAATCGGGAATTATTGGCTATGAAGTGGGCATTTGAAGAGTGGAGACTAGAGTCGAGCGAAACAGGTCATTAATTTTCAAAAATCGCCGATTTTCACCAAAGTCGGGTTTCATAAAACGAAACCCAACCGTGGAGTGAGTTCGGTCACGTGTTTGGCGACCATTTTACTGGAGTCGGTTTTCCCCTACACTTTAAGCGCCTTTTCTCGGACAATGAGCAAGGACGCAGGCTGTGGGCAACGGGATGAGATAGCCAGCAGCCAGCACCATCTTAGAGAAGGACATTGCAGCAATTGACTGGCTTTCAGTGGCATCACAGTGCATATAAAATACCTCAGCGCCGACCGCCATTTTACATCAACCGAACTCAGTGTAGGGGAAGGTTGCTGGCGGTGAGTCTGAGCAGGGAGAGCATTAGGCAGGGCCTAAAAAAAAAATTACTTTCTGCTGATAGCGATTAGCTGTACAGTGATTGGGCAGTGAGAGGGGAGGATTTTGCTGTTTACAGCAACGCTGGTTCTTAGGCTGCCTGTCTGCCAGTGATGCTGTAGAAATTGCTTGTGTGGAGCATCACATCTGATTAGTAGGCTGCCTGCCTGTGATAAGGGGGCAATTAATTTGGTGGAGCAGCAGAGCTGCCTGCCAGTGACAGTGTACAAATTGCTTGTGTGGAGCATCACATCTGATTAGTAGGCTGCCTGACTGTGATAAGGGGGCAATTTATTCCCCATTGACTTGCATTTGGGTCGGATTTTCGACTCCGACCCGACCATTTCCGTTCGTCGGCCGACTTCGTTCGACTCGACTTTTGAGAAAATCAGGTTTCACGAAACCCGACTTGACCCGAAAAAAGGCAAAGTCACTCATCTCTAGTGGAGACATTTGTTGGAGGGAGCCAAACATCAAGTTGTGGTCCTTACCGACCACAAGAACTTGATCTGTCTCGAATCAGCCAAGCGATTGAATCCTAGACAGGCCAGGTGGGCCTTGTTTTTCACGTGTTTTAATTTTGGGGTTTCCTTTCTTTCGGGCACTAAGAATATTAAGGCGGATGCCCTCTCTAGGAGTTTCTTTGCGGATTCTCTTGATGTGACTGAGCCTACTACCATTCTAAATGAGGGTGTGTGTTATGTTACGGTAGCTGAGGAGTGCAGGCAAAAAAGGAAATACACCAGAGCAGTTGGAATCTATGAGATTGCAGTACCCTGACTAACCACCGCAACTAGAGGCAGCCGTGGAGCGTTCCTACGTTGGTCCTAGACGCCTCGTCACAGCCTGAGAAACTAACTACACCTAAAGATAGAAATAGGAAAGCTATCTGCCCCGTAGCAGAACCCCAAAGATAATAGAAAGCCCCCAAACATGTAATGGCGGTTAGACAAGAGGAAATACTGACACAGAAAGAAAATAGTATGAGCAAACGCTGGGGCCCAAACTAACTAAATAGAAAAGGACAGGAAGGGTACTTACTGCAATCCCAGAAAACCCTGAAAAAACACCAACTCTACTAATTTCAAAATCACCTGAGATCACACGACCTCTACCACCTAAATTAGTTCTCTGGTGTAACAAAAACAGCAGCCACTGAAAAAACTGGAAAAAGCAAAAGTACAAAACACAGTGGCTGGACTAAACTGAGAGGGCAAAAGCCCCCGGAGGGGACCCAGAAGGCCCCCACAGAAGTGCAGGACAAAATGCAAAAATATAGCAAAAACACAAAATAAGAAATTGTCTTATCTGATAGCAGGAGATGCAGACACGACACAGCAGGCTACAAGGGAAACTGGAAAGAAGGATTCAGACCAGAACAATTGATCACCGGCAACCCTGATGGGAAAATTACTCCCTTATATAAGACCAATCAGTAACACCTGATTCCCAGTCCTCACAATCCTCACTAGTACCGCTTGTAACCACCAGAGGGAGCCTCTGCTCAGAACTCATCTCAAACCCATTCACAACAGTACCCCCCCTTGAGGAGGGTCACCGAACCCTCATTTGAGCAACCAGGTCGGTAAGGATGAGTTCTATGATACGCACGGATAAGTCTCCTAGCATGGATGTCCGAAGCAAACACCCAAGAATTGTCTTCCTGACCATAACCTCTCCATTTAACCAAATACTGGAGTCTTCGTCTAGAAAAACGAGAATCCAATATTTTCTCAACCACATACTCCAGATTGCCCTCAACCAAAACAGGGTCAGGAGGCACAGCAGCAGGAACCACTGGCTCAACAAACCTCTTCAACAAGGACTTGTGGAACACGTTATGGATCTTAAATGTCCCTGGAAGAAGCAAACGAAAAGAAACAGGATTAATAATCTCCATGATCTTATAAGGTCCAATGAACCTAGGCTTAAATTTAGGAGATGCTACTCTCATAGGAATATTCTTTGAGGACAACCAGACCAAGTCCCCCACTTTAAACCGAGGACCATCAGTCCTATACCGGTTAGCAAACCGCTGGGCCTTCTCCTGAGAGAGGGACAACCTCTCCACTACCTGGTCCCAAATCTGCTGCATACGCTCAACAACAGAGTCAACACCTGGACAGACAGAAGCCTCCGTCTGTCCTGAAGAAAATCGAGGGTGAAACCCAGAATTACAGAAAAACGGAGACATCAAAGTGGCAGAGCTAGCCCTATTATTAAGAGCAAACTCAGCCAAAGGCAAAAAGAGACCCAGTCATCCTGATCAGCAGACACAAAGCATCTTAGATAAGTCTCCAATGTCTGGTTTGTTCTCTCAGTTTGACCATTGGTCTGAGATGAAATGCCGAGGAGAAAGACAATTGAACACCCAGTTTAGAACAAAAAGTCCTCCAAAATCTGGAAACAAACTGGACTCCTCTGTCAGACACAATGTTCTCAGGAATGCCGTGTAAACGAACCACGTGCTGAAGGAACAACGGCACCAATTCAGAGGAGGAAGGCAACTTAGGTAATGGCACAAGATGTATCATTTTGGAAAACCTATCACAAATTACCCAGATGGTGGTCATTCTCTGAGAAACAGGAAGATCGGAAATGAAATCCATAGAGATATGGGTCCATGGTCTCTTGGGCACAGGCAATGGCATCAACAAACCACTAGAGCGAGAGCAAGGCTTGGAGCGAGAGCAAGTCCCGCAGGACTGCACAAATTCCCTGACATCGCGAGACAAGGTAGGCCACCAAAAGGACCGACTAACCAAGTCTCTGGTACCAAAAATTCCGGGATGCCCAGCCAATGCGGAACAATGAATCTCAGACATCACACTCTTTTTCCATTGGTCCGGGACAAACAATTTTCCAACAGGGCAGCGCTCGGGCCTATCCTCCTGACACCCCTCCAGAGCAAGTCTCAAATTGGGCGAGATGGCGGAAAGAACTACACCCTCCTTCAAAATAACAGAGGGATCAGATAGCTCAGGAGAGTCCGCAAGGAAACTCCTCGAGAGGGCATCCGCCTTAACATTCTTAGTGCCAGGAAGAAAGGAAACCACAAAATTAAAACGTGTGAAAAACAAGGCCCACCTGGCCTGTCTAGGATTGAGTCGCTTGGCAGATTCCAGATAGACCAGATTCTTATGGTCCGTAAGGACCACCACCTGATGTTTGGCTCCCTCCAGCCAATGTCTCCACTCTTCAAAAGCCCACTTCATGGCCAATAACTCCCGATTACCCACGTCATAATTACGTTCAGTAGGAGAAAATTTTCGAGAGAAAAAGGCACAAGGGTTACTTTTAGAGGTCTCTGGATCTTTTTGGGACAAAACGGCACCTGCCCCAATTTCAGAGGCATCAACCTCCACCTGAAATGGCAGAGAAACATCAGGCTGCCGTAGAACAGGAGCAGAAGTGAATCTCTGCTTAAGTTCCTGAAACGCAGAGACTGCCTCAGGAGGCCAATTCACCACATCAGAACCCTTTCTGGTCAAATCAGTTAATGGTTTAACAATAACAGAGAAATTACCAATAAATTTACGATAAAAATTGGCAAAACCCAAAAATCTCTGAAGAGCCTTTAATGAAGTAGGTTGGACCCAATCACAGATGGCCTGAACCTTGACCGGGTCCATTTCAATAACAGATGGGGACAAAATGAATCCCAGAAATGAGATCTTCTGTACGCCAAAAAGACACTTTGATCCCTTCACATACAGAGCATTCTCTCTCAAAATCTGGAATACAGTTCGAACATGCTTCACATGAGAGTCCCAGTCATTAGAAAAAATCAAGATATCATCCAAATAAACAATCAGAAACTTGTCCACAAAATCCCTGAAAATGTCATTCATGAAGGACTGGAAGACGGAAGGAGCATTAGTGAGCCCAAAGGGCATCACAAGGTACTCAAAATGCCCTTCAGGGGTGTTAAATGCCGTCTTCCATTCATCCCCGTGCTTAATGCGAATAAGGTTATACGCCCCCCTGAGGTCAAGCTTGGTAAACCAAGTAGCGTTTTTCACCCTGGAAAACAGGTCAGAAATCAAGGGTAACGGGTATTGATATTTCACAGTAATATTGTTCAAGAGACGATAATCAATACACGGCCTTAATGAACCATCTTTTTTGGCCACAAAGAAAAAACCGGCACCTAAGGGTGAAGAGGATGGTCTGATATGACCCTTCTCCAATGATTCCTTGATATAAGACCGCATAGCGTCATGTTCAGGTACAGACAAGTTAAAAAGGCGACCTTTAGGGAATTTACTACCCGGCACTAATTCAATAGCGCAGTCATAGCTCCTATGGGGAGGTAAGGATGCAGATTTACTTTCGCTAAACACATCAGAAAAATCAAACAAAAAGTCAGGAACATCCTCAGCCTGGGGGAGGCAGAAAAAACAGGAGTGTTGGTATTAACACATTGGCAGCCCCAACTGGTTACAGACACAGATTTCCAATCCAAAACAGGATTATGAGACTGTAACCAAGGAAAACCCAGCACGATAATGTCATGCAGATTATATAGAACCAAAAATTTGCAGCACTCCTGGTGATCAGGTTCAACCCTCATTATCACCTGAGTAGAAAACTGGGGTTTATTCTCAGCCAAAGGGGTAGAATCGATCCCCAGTAAAGGAATAGACTTCTGTAGGGGTTTCAAGGGAAACCCACAACGTTTAGCAAAATCATAATCCATCAGGTTAATAGCTGCTCCAGAATCAACGAAAGCCTGAGCAGAAAATGAGGACAGAGAACATATCAGAGTGACAGTTAATAAAAACTTAGTCTGAACACTACCCAAGACAACTGAGCGTGCAAAATGTCTTCCCCGCTTAGGGCAGACTGAAATAGCATGAGAGGCATCACCACAGTAGAAACATAACCTATTGCGCTTTCGAAACTCATGACGCTGTGCCCCAGACACCACTCCATCACACTGCATGGGCTCAGCAGCTGGCTCACAAGGCAACACCACTCCACGCATACTTCTCCGCTCACGCAAACGTCTGTCAATTTGAATCGCCAATGACATAGAATCATTGAGACCAGAGGGGACAGGGAATCCCACCATAACATCCTTTACATTATCCGACAGACCCTTCCGGAAAAGGGCCGCCAAAGCGTCGTCATTCCATTTGGTCAGGACTGCCCACCTACGGAATCTCTGACAGTATAACTCAGCATCATCAAGCCCCTGATTTAATGCCAACAAGGCTTTTTCAGCTTGATCAGTGACATTAGGCTCATCGTACAATAACCCCAAAGCCTGAAAAAATGCATCAACATCACTCAAAACAGGATCCCCAGGTATCAGGGAAAAAGCCCAATCCTGAGGATCGCCGCGCAGGAGAGAGATGATAATTTGAACCTGCTGCGCTGCGTTTCCTGAGGACTTAGATTTTAAGGCAAGAAACAATTTACAATTATTTTTGAAATTCTGAAACTTAGCTCGATCCCCTAAAAACAAATCTGGCATGGGGATCCTAGGTTCCACAACAGGCAACCTAGCAAGATATGCAGCAATACTCCGAACCTCAGTGGCAAGCTGATCCACACGGCCAGACAACTGTGCAAACTCCATTGGGAGAAAAGATCCTCCCCAGCACCCAGAGATACAGAGGGAAAAAAAAAAAAATGCAACAAACAGAAAAATATCTCTGACAACTTTTCTTCCTTCAAAATATTTTTTCCCTTCTGTGAGTACCATACAATTTTTATGGCCGGTGATACTGTTATGTTACGGTAGCTGAGGAGTGCAGGCAAAAAAGGAAATACACCAGAGCAGTTGGAATCTATGAGATTGCAGTACCCTGACTAACCACCGCAACTAGAGGCAGCCGTGGAGCGTTCCTACGTTGGTCCTAGACGCCTCGTCACAGCCTGAGAAACTAACTACACCTAAAGATAGAAATAGGAAAGCTATCTGCCCCGTAGCAGAACCCCAAAGATAATAGAAAGCCCCCAAACATGTAATGGCGGTTAGACAAGAGGAAATACTGACACAGAAAGAAAATAGTATGAGCAAACGCTGGGGCCCAAACTAACTAAATAGAAAAGGACAGGAAGGGTACTTACTGCAATCCCAGAAAACCCTGAAAAAACACCAACTCTACTAATTTCAAAATCACCTGAGATCACACGACCTCTACCACCTAAATTAGTTCTCTGGTGTAACAAAAACAGCAGCCACTGAAAAAACTGGAAAAAGCAAAAGTACAAAACACAGTGGCTGGACTAAACTGAGAGGGCAAAAGCCCCCGGAGGGGACCCAGAAGGCCCCCACAGAAGTGCAGGACAAAATGCAAAAATATAGCAAAAACACAAAATAAGAAATTGTCTTATCTGATAGCAGGAGATGCAGACACGACACAGCAGGCTACAAGGGAAACTGGAAAGAAGGATTCAGACCAGAACAATTGATCACCGGCAACCCTGATGGGAAAATTACTCCCTTATATAAGACCAATCAGTAACACCTGATTCCCAGTCCTCACAATCCTCACTAGTACCGCTTGTAACCACCAGAGGGAGCCTCTGCTCAGAACTCATCTCAAACCCATTCACAACAGGTGTGGTTCTTTCCGCTATCTCACCGGATTTGAGACTTGCCCTGGAGGAATTTCAGGAGGATAAACCTGAACGATACCATATGGGGAAATTGTATGTCCCTGACCAATGGAGGAGGAAAGTAATGTCCGAAATTCATTTCTCCGTTTGGGCTGGTCATCCCGGTATTTTTGGCAGCAGAGATTTGGTGAATCGGTCTTTTTGGTGGTCTGCTTTATCTCGTGATGTCAGAAATTTTGAGTAGTCCTGTGGGACTTGTTCTCGGTCCAAACCCTGTTCACGCTCTAGTGGATTGTTAGTGCCACTTCCGGTGCACAGGAGGCCATGGACACATATCTCAATGGATTTTATTTCCGACCTCCCTGTCTCTCTGAGAATGACTGTTATCTGGGTGATCTGTGATAGATTTTCCAAGATGGTCCATCTTGTACCACTGCCGAAGTTGCCATCCTCTTCTGAGTTGGTGCCCTTGTTTTTTCAGCAGGTGGTTCTTTGCACGGCATACCGGAGAACATTGTGTCTGACAGAGGAGTGCAGTTTGTTTCCAGATTTTGGAGAGCCTTTCGTTCTAAACTGGGAATTCAGTTGTCCTTCTCCTCTGCGTTTCATCCTCAGACTAATGGGCAGACTGAGAGAGCAAACCAGACTTTGGAAACTTATCTGAGATGTTTTGTGTCTGCTGATCAAAATGATTGGGTCTCTTTTTTTTGCCCTTGCCTGAATTTGCTCTAAATAATAGGGCTAGTTCTGCCACTTTGATGTCCCCGTTTTTCTGCAACTTCTGGTTTCATCCTCGGTTTTCTTCGGGGCAGATGGCGGCTTCAGCCTGTCCAGGTGTTGATTTTATGATAGAGAGAATGCAGCAGATTTGGAATCAGGTAGTGGATAAGTGGTCTCATTCTCAGGAGAATGCCCAATGGTTTGCCAACCGGCATAGGACTAATGGTCCCCGGTTTAAAGTAGGTGACATGGTTTGGTTGTCCTCAAAAAATATTCCTATGAAGGTTGCATCTCCAAAATTTAAGCCAAGGTTCATTGGACCTTATTAGATTTTGGAAATCCTTAATCCAGTTTCTTTCTATTTGGCTCTTCCAGGAACTTTTTAGATTCACGTCTTTCATAAATCTTTATTGAAAAGGTTTGTTGAGCCGGTAGTTCCCATGGCTGCACCCCCTGATCCTGTATTGGTTAAGGGCAATCTGCAGTATGAAGTAGAGAAAGTATTGGATTCTTGTCTGGTTAGACGGAAACTCCAGTACTTGGTCAAGTGGAAAGGTTATGGTCAGGAGGATAATTCTTGGGGTTTTGCTTCTGACATTCATGCCGAGAGATTGGTTCGCGCCTTTCACCGGGCCCATTCTATTCAGCCGGATGGCTTGGGTGAGGGTTCGGTGACCCCTCCTCAAGGGGGGGTACTGTTGTGAACACTTTTGCTCTGGCTTCTGAGTTTGGGCTCCCTCTGGTGGTTGCTGCTGTAATGGAGCTGGTCTGGCGGACAGAAGTCAATCACCTGAAGAGGATGATTGGAGGTCAGGTGTTACTGACTGGAGAGGTTTAAGTGAGCAGCCTTCCCTTAGTTGTTTCCGGTAACTTGGTTTTCTTCCTGAGCCTTCTGGAAGTCTGCTTGCTCCCTGCTTTTTCCTGCATCTTTCAGATAAGTTATTTGTCTGTTTTTACCTGTGGCATTTTTTCCCCTTTTTGCTTTTCTCGGTTCTCTGCCTTGCTGGTGTGAGTACTGCCGGGTTCCCTGCTGGAACCTGTGCTGGACTCTGTTTTCCTTTTCACACAGCTTGTGTTGTCTTTTCTGTATTTCTAATCTCCTGTTATTTCAGTATCTGTTGTTTTGCGTCCAGTTCACACCAGAGTTCTGATTTAGTGGGGGAGAGGTCGTGTTGTCTCAGTCTTTTTGCATATCAGACGTGTTGGAATATTTCTTAGGGTTTTTGCGGGATTGTAGACAGTATCCTTTCCTGTCCTGTTCTATCCAGACAATTTGAGCCCCAGCATTTGCTTACTCTATTTTCTGCCTGTGTTTTGTACTTCATCTGTCTCACCGACAATATATGTTTGGGGGCTATCTATTCCTTTGGGTCGTTCTCTCCGAGGCGGAGCATTAGTCTTTCACCCCACCATTTAAACTCTCTTTAAGGCTTAGTTTTTACTTCTTTGGCTGTGTGCGTGCGGCGAATTCTTAGGGGCGGATTCGTTTAGACGTTGACCCCGTACTTTTTCTGGGACTACAAGACGCTACCGGGCACAGCTCCCCCAAACCCCAAAATTTCTAGAAGGAAAAATAGGGAAAAAAAAAAATAACGTGTCAAATGGGGGTCTGTCTTACAGTCCAAATTCAACTTACCAGCGAAGGGATCAGCACAGGTAGAGGAGTGGTCACTGGGGTCATTCGGTAGTTCTGGCTGGTGCGGTGGCTGTGTTCTGTGGGGTGGCTGTGTTCTGTGGGGTGGCTGTGTTCTGTGGGGTGGCTGTGTTCTACGGGGTGGCTGTGCTCTGTGGGGTGGCAATATACTCACAAATCCAGTGGTGGACCCAATGCAGCTTTCCTGTCTTGCGGTGGTGTCGGGGCAGCAGCGGGGCTCAGTGCTGCGTGGGGGGCTCCTATGGCATTTTGTCCTAGCCGGAAAGTCCCCCGCAGCTCCGCTGCTGCAACGTGGTGCCGTCCCGAAAGATGGCCGCCAGGGGCCTCCGGAAAGATTGTTGCCGCATGCTCAAAGTCAAATCTCGGCAACGAGATCTCTTCCCGAGATCTCGTCCCCCGAGATCTCAGGACAAGATCTCGTTGCCGAGATTTGACTTTGAGCATGCGGCGGCCATCTTTCCGTAGGCCCCTGGCGGCCATCTTTTGGGACGGCACCGCGTCACAGCAGCGGAGCTGCGGGGGGCTTTCCGGCTAGGATGAAATGCCGGCGGAGTCCCCCACACAGCACAGAGCCCCGCTGCTGCCCCGACACACCGCACCACAGGGAGGCTGCATCGGGACCGCCACAAGAGGCCCCTGACGGCCAACTTTCAGGACGGCACCGCGTCGCAGCAGCGGAGCTGCGGGGGGCTTTCTGGCTAGGACAAATGCCGGCGGAGCCCCCCACACAGCACAGAGCCCCGCTGCTGCCCCGACACCACCGCAAGACAGGGAAGCTGCATTGGCACCGCCGCTGCCACCGGATTTTTAGGCATGTTGCGACCATAAGACGCACCCCGATTTTCCCCCAAAATTTTTTGGGAAAAAAGTGAGTCTTATGGTCCGTAAATACGGTACGTCCCACGGCTAATTCTAGTTGTGTTGTCAGTTTAGGGGTCTGCAATCCACTAAGTTACCAACCTCTCTGGGTGTTTGGTTGCCTAGCTTATTTCTCTATTATCCTCCTCGGTTACCAATTCTTAATAACACAATCCCCTACTTGGAAGAAACAGGGAGGAGGGCCTCTTACCAAAAAATGTCCCATTAAAAAGGAAAGGGTCTCCTAGATTTGGAATGCCCATACACTTTTTTGTGGGCTGGCAAACATTTCCCCTGTGGGGTACACCTCAACCTTTTTCAGAACAAGTCTTTTACGCACAGCCTAACCACCCACCATTGTTAATAATGAGACACTGACTGTAGCTCCACAGAACACGTAAACCTTTTTGATCTCGTGGCGGTGGATGATCAGACGTGGAGGAAGGCCTGATGAAAAAATAGGCCCAATTTCTAGGAGCGGGTCTCCAAGACTTAGAATGTCCATACACTTAGTGTATGTGCTGGCAAACATTTCCCCTGTGGGGTATACCTCAACCTTTTTCAGAACAAGTCTTTTACGCACAGCCTAAGCACCCACCCTTGTTAATAATGCGACACTGGCTGTAGCTGCATGAAACACGTAAACCCTTTTGATCTGGGTGGTGGATGATCAGTCGTGAGGAAGGCTGATTAAAAAAAGGCCAATTTCTGGAGTCTCAAGACTTGGAATGCCATACACTTGTATGGCTGGCAAACATTACCCTTGGGGTAATCATCTTTTTGAAGTTTTGTTTGACTGCAGTGCTGCATGGAACACTAAATTTTGATCTGATGATCAGTGGAGGAAGGTCTGATTAAAAAATAGGCCCAATTTCTCGAGTCTCCTAGACTTGGAATGCCCATACACTTGCATGGGCTGGCAAACATTTCCCCTTGGGGGTGTACATATTTTTTGTATTTTGGTGACAGGCATCATAACACCCTTGCCAAAACATAGAGTGGCCAGAGCATGACTGAATAAGTTCAACCTGGTGTTCAAGTGGTGGTGCACGGTGAGGATGAGGAGAAGGAGGAGGAGGACACCAACTAGCCAAAATCAGGAAGTGCATATCCATGTCTGGCTGTGAAGAGGTGCATGGGAATACACCTCCCAAAAACCTACTACATTGGAGTTTAGGCTTCGCTGTCACCATTTAGTGGTGTCAAGAAGTCAGGCCCAATCCATCCTTTGTTCATTTTTATAAGAGTCAGACGGTCTGCATTTTCAGTAGAAAGGTGAATGCGCTTTTCTGTGATAATGCCACCAGCGACACTAAAAACCCGCTCGGACACAGAGGAATCACGGAGGACTTTGGTACGGTCAGCAAGGTACTCCCTCAGCATCTTAGAGAAGATTGCATTCCTTGTCAGATTATCCCACGCCTCAGTGCATGGGCGTTGGGAGAGTCTTAGAGAACTGTACCAGAACTTTGCCAGTGTTCCCTGCCTCTGCTGGAGTGGACTTGTGTCTGTCTCGCCATTCCTGCTTGGTTGGCCAATTAATTATTATCTCTGCCACCAGCGTTTTGAGATGGGAATTTTTTAAATAATTCTGCAACAATGGCCCTATGTTATTGCACCATTTTGGTACACCCTTCTGCCTTTGGAACAATAGATTGAAAGTTATCCTTGTATCGTGGGTCTAAAAGTGTCACTAGCCAGTAATGACTGGTACCCAATATTTTGACAATACGAGGGTCACGGGAAAGGCAACGCAACATAAAGTCAGCCATGCGTGCCAGACTGGTAACAGGCAAGACTTCCGTGTCCTCACCAACAGGACAACTGACGAAGGTGTCCTCCTCCTCCTCTTCCTCTTCCTCTTCTTCCCTGTCCTCAGGAAATCCATGCTGAACAGACGGTATGACAGTTGTGGTTGTAGTCCCGTCTATAGCACATGAAAGTAGCTCCTGTTCTTCCTCCTCCTCTTCCTCATTGTGAACCAATCCATGTTGGGATGACACGAGGCTGGGCTGTGTGTAATCACCCTGTATGGTTCCTTGATCCATGTCCTCGTTCTCCGCCTGCAATGCCTTCTCTTTCATTGTGAGCAGAGAGCTTTTCAGAATGCAGATGAGCAGGATGGTGATGCTAATTATGGAGTCATCGCCGCTCACCATCTTGGTGGACTCCTCAAAGTTTTGGAGGATGCTACATATGTCTGACATCCATGTCCACTCCTGAGGTCTTATGTGTGGAGTCAAACCTGACAAACGATGGCCTTGTTGATGCTGGTATTCAACAACTGCCCACTACTGCTCACAAATCCTTTCTAACATATGCAGTGTAGAGTTCCAACGTGTGGGGACTAGAGTTGAGCGATACTTTCCGATATCAATAAGTATCGGATCGGAATGGGTATCGCCGATACCCAAAAAGTATCGGCGATACCCGATACCGATACCGGAAATCCAATGTAAGTCTATGGGAACAAAATATCGGAATTAAAAAAAAACCATTCTTGCCTTGTTGGTTAATTGTACATGAAGGAAAACAACAAAGAGTAATGTAGAATGTATTGGGGGAGGTTGAGGAGACATTAAAGGCATAGATGTTTAACCCAATCAAATGGAATAGCATTAATATATTTTTTTTTAAAGATGTTCTGATTGACGAAGAAATTGACAATGTTGTTAACCTTTTTTTATATTTTGGCAAATATGTAGGTTTCACAACTTCCATGCTCTTTACCTTTTTAACTTTTGCCACACTTTCTCCTTCATAATCTTCAGCAGCATTATCTTTTTCATCAAATTATTCTTCATCTTCACCTTCTTTATCTTCTTCTTAAACTTCTTGCTATTCATCTTTTTGTTAACATTACTCATATTGTTCTTATTAAACTATTATTCTTCTTCATATTCTACTTCTTCATCTTCTTCCTCTTCATCTTCTTCATCATACTCTTATTTGTGACAGAGATTCCTGTACTTGTAATCTGTAAAAGTATGAATTTTTCATCCTTCCGTTCTTGCTGTCACAAAAGATTTAAATTACAACAGTATTTGTCCGTGTTCAGTTTAGCCTGCAGCAGCAGGCATTTTCCAGGGGCACCACGAGGAGGAACGGACTCACCCCCATACACTGCTTAGTCTTCTTCTGCTTATAATTTAGAGCATATATTTTGCTCTTCATATTGGTCTTATACTTCATGTTCTTCTGCTTTTTGATCTTCTGCTTATTATTCTTCTGTCTCTTTTTCTGTATCTTGTAGTTTGTCTTAACTTTCTTTGTCCTGTTGGTGATATTCTTCTGGGTAATCTTTTATTTCTTCTTTGTGATGGTATTCAGGCTGGTTGGCTTGATGCTCTTCGTCCTTGTGGTCGTCATCTTCTACGGGGTGGTCATCAGGGTCGTCGTCTTCATTGTTGGAGATCCAGAGTGATTACCCAAAAAAACATTTAAAAAATCTTCCATTTGTAAATGTAGCTGAAGGTACAAGAAGGCTGACTAACTTCCGAGAACCAGCTGACGTTACTGGAACCCGGACGGGTATCAGATGGTACAAGAGACAATGGAAGTAACGAGGACCAGCTGACTGTGCTGGAACCCGGAGGGGCAGCAGAAGGAAAAGAGCCAATGGCACAACCGAGGACCAGCTGACGTTACTGGGACACGGTTACTAAGCAGGAGGTACCTGTGCTCCAAAGCACTACCAAGGACCAGCAGACATTGCTGGAACTCGGATACCGAGATGGAGGCACCTAGGCCAAAGGCACTGCGGAGAACCAGTTGACGGTACTGGAACCCGGACGGGTAGCAGAAGGTACAAGAGCCAATGCAAGTAACGAGGACCAGCTGAATGTGCTGGAACCCGGAGGGGCAGCAGAAGGAAAAGAGCCAATGGCACAACCGAGGACCAGCTGACGTTACTGGGACACGGTTACTAAGCAGGAGGTACCTGTGCTCCAAAGCACTACCAAGGACCAGCAGACGTTGCTGGAACTCAGATACCGAGATGGAAGCACCTAGGCCAAAGGCACTGCGGAGAACCAGCTGACGGTACTGGAACCCGGACGGGTACCATAAGGCACCCATGAAAATGTAAGTTGACAGGCCGCAAGCCGTCCGCAGTTACCGAATCACACAGTCCTACAGTGGGTGCTTGTCCTATTGTCACAACTGAAACAGCCTTTATTTACATATCCCACAGCACACATAGGAATCACCTAAACTGCAGGCACCATAGAGTCGGGTAACCCGAATGCAACACGACAGGACAACTTATTGTAGGCTAATTGACGTTGACACTGCCAGGAAACAGCTGTCGTGCTGTAACCAGGCTGGGCAGGAGTCAGTACCCGTGCCAAGTACTTCCGAGCAACAACTGGCGTTGTTGGAGCCCAGGGATGAGAAGAGAACAGGGTGGAGGCAGCAGGACTTTTTGCCGTACACACAGCAGGGGAACAGCTGACATTACTGAACCCCAGTAACACAGGAGCAAGTGTTGACTGTGCTAACAGCACTTCCGAGCAACAACTGTCGGTGTTGGAGCCCAGGGATGAGAAGAGAACAGGGTGGAGGCAGCAGGACTTTTTGCCGTACACACAGCAGGGGAACAGCTGACATTACTGAACCCCAATAACACAGGAGCAAGTGTTGACTGTGCTAACAGCACTTCCAGGCAACAACTGGCGGTGTTGGAGCCCAGGGTCAAGGAGGATGTTTAAATACTACATCAAGTATTTTCCTTGTTACGTGTCAATGAAAAATGTCTATACTCCAAACAAGAGAAAGATAACCTTTACTACCATAAGATGATGATTTCAGTTTAAAAAAATCTAGATAAATAAAGAATTGACAAACATAAACGCATACATTAACATGTTGAACAGCAATGCAAACCACAAAATAAATTGGTTAAGGAATCTGCTATACGGTTGTAAATAAAAGCATACAAGTACATATCAGAATACATTAATGATGGATAAGTAACAGTATGTACACCATTTTTATTGTATAGACAATGAATGTCTGACTTCAAAACATCATCAGCATTACAAGTTATCTGTGACATTCATAAAATGTTACATTTGCTGAATAATGTCACTAAACAGTTTATAAAAATTATACAATTTCCATCATGTAATACTCATAATATGTGCCATATTCATTTTTATTAACAAACATAACCTTTAAAAAGTGCATAGTGCATAGTGAAAATTGCTATTTATGCCTGACTGTCGACTTGCAAGCATGACAATGGATAGATAAGGTATATATAGATGAGACTGCATAGCCACAGATGGTGAATGGCAATGTAATACTGTACCTCAATAAAGTGTGCGTCACTACTACATAAATTTTTTTATATAGCTTAATAAACAGGGTACGTGCATGTATGCTTGCGCCTTTGTTTGAACGCACAGACTGCCTTCCTGCTGTGACGCGTTGGGTAGTGAACAGTTGTGTGCAGTGTTCACTGTAGTCTGAGGTTTTCATTTTTGGAGTGCAGATCACGCTCCAGTTAGTTCTTCAACCACTGCTGGTTGTAGTCTGCTGAGCGTGTGTCACTGTTAGGGCTGGCGGAACGCACAAAATAATATAAATAATAAGTGCGTTCGCAGCCCGGGGTCCACCGTGCAGGCGAAGCCTGCTGCTGGCAAAAAGGCGCAAGAAGCAAACTCTGTTATCCCGCAGAGCTGCCAACATAAACGCCGTAATGCGCTGTGGCAATGAGTGCGAACTCTGTTACTCCACAGATCCGCTAGAAGGGGAGCCGCAGCGCTATATGGCGATGTGTGCGCACTCACTAGACACAACTGAGTGGCAAAGAAAACACGCTAGGGCGCTGACTAGCGTTGAAAGCGAACCCTGTTACGTCACAGGGCCGCTGAGAAAAAGCACTGTGTCCTGTAAGGCTCCCAGATACACAGTTAAGTGATAAGCGTACATCAAGCGTGATCATGTGCTAATGTCCTCGCGGGAGTCACCCGCAATCTATGGTGTCTGAACGCCAGACCCTGAATACGGCAATCAAAACTCCTCACCGGTTATGCCGGTAATCTAGGACATCTAGGACACCGACCCTGAGCAGCTACCATACCAAACTCCTCACCATTAAGTCGGTATTCTAGTGGCTTATTTCAGCCGGGTCCCTATCCACACATACACATGACCACACTGGCGCATAGCATACAATGGTTGATATTAGTGCATGGCGGCCCAGCCATGCTACCCTTTTATAGCAACAGCTACAGGACCTTCCAGGAACAAGGACCAATGAGAAGCTGTTACAAACACATGTTGCTACATTTACTTTGCTGGCGGACCAATAGGAGCCGCTGCAGCACCTGAACATGTGACCCCTGATCTCCAATGAGAGATCTCACTCTGGGCATGCTCAGAAGGGAAAACGCAGAACTTTGTCCCAAAGCCGACTGCTCCAGCACTGGCTATAATAGCAGATCCAGGAAAGGCAGCAGCAAGTCACTGCACAGTAGAGGAGTGGGCAAGACGCCTGGACCGACGTCTCTGCTGAGCAGGCTCCACTGCGGCCGGAGATGAATGAGAGACCGCAGCGGGACGGGTTCGAGACTCCCCTTGTGCAGCAGCGGGAAATCGAACCCTAACATTACCCCCCCTCCTAGGGCCCCCCCCTTCTTTGGGCCTCGCTGCGCTCAAAGGCAGCGATGAGCTGCGGAGCGTGAACATGCTCGGCAGGCTCCCAGGATCTATCCTCAGGCCCATAACCCCTCCAATCCACCAAATAAAATTTTTTGCCTCGTACCACCTTGCACCCAACAATGGCGTTCACCTCATGATCGTCAGTAGATGAACCCGACGTCCCGGCAGATGACTCGGAAAACCGGGAAATGGCCACGGGTTTCAAGAGGGACACGTGAAAGGTGTCAGTGATACCAAGGCGAGGCGGAAGGGCTAGGCGGTATACCACAGGGTTAACCTGCTCGAGGACCTTGAAAGGACCTAGGTAGCGGGGTGCCAACTTAGTGGACTCAACTCGCAGCCTGATGTTACGGGCGGAGAGCCACACCATGTCCCCAGGAGCAAATGTTGGAGCGGGGCGCCGATGTGCGTCGGCGGAGGACCTCATCCTCTCCTTGGATGCCTGAATGGCATCCTGGGTACGGTCCCAAATGTCCCGTGCCTCCACAGCCCAGTCTGCCACCCTGGAGTCGGCGGAAGACACAGGCATGGGCACCGGAACCCGCGGATGCTGACCGTAGTTTAGGAGGAATGGAGTCTGTCCGGTGGAATCAGCCACAGCATTGTTTAATGCAAACTCAGCCCATGGTAGCAAGGATGCCCAGTCATCCTGCCTGACCGAGACAAAATGTCGTAGATAGGTGACCAAGGTCTGGTTGGCCCTCTCTACCAACCCATTCGTCTCAGGATGGTACGCTGAAGAGAGATTTAACTCAATACTAAGTAGACGACAAAGCTCTCTCCAGAACAGAGACGCAAACTGGGGACCTCGGTCACTGACAATTTTGTCCGGCATGCCGTGGAGACGGAAGATATGCCTAACGAACAACGCTGCCAGAGCCCGTGCAGAAGGTAACTGTGGAAGCGGCACCAAATGCACCATTTTGGAAAAATGGTCGGTGATTACCCAAATGATGGTGCAACCTCGAGACTTGGGCAAGCCCACCACAAAGTCCATCCCAACCATCTCCCAGGGCCTGTCTGCCACCGGCAAAGGGTGAAGTAACTCAGCTGGCCGTTGTCGTGGAGACTTATTCTTGGCGCAGGAGACACACGCCCGAACATAGTCCCCAACGTCACGGACCATATGCGGCCACCAGTATGTCCTCGCCAACAATTCAGATGTCCTCTTTGCCCCAAAGTGTCCACCCACCCTGGACGAATGTGCCCAAGAGAGTACCTCCGGTCGCAAATTAGTAGGCACGAAAGTCTTGCCCGGGGGCACAGACTCTAGCGAAACCGGGGCCACTGTTCTCAGGCTCTATGTGGGGACGATAAGCCGAGGCTCCTCCACCTCCTCCTCCGAGGACACCACAGAGCGAGAGAGCGTCGGCACGAATGTTCTTCTCTCCCGAGAGGAAATGCAGTGTGAAATGAAACCAGGAGAAGAACAAGGACCATCTGGCTTGGCGAGAATTAAGCCGCTGGGCTGTCTGAAGATATACCAGGTTTTTGTGATCCGTGAAGACTTGGAAGGGAAAGCGAGCTCCCTCCAACAGATGTCTCCACTCCGAGAAGGCCAACTTCATTGCTAGTAACTCCCTGTCCCCGATGGAATAATTCCTCTCCGCTGGTGTGAAGGTCTTGGAGAAAAAGAAGCATGGATGCTTCCGACCTTGAGCATCCTTTTGGAAAAGGACTGCTCCAGCTCCAACGGACGAGGCATCCACCTCCAATATAAATGGCTTATCAACATCGGGGCGATGTAGGATGGGAGCTCTAGTGAAATGGGACTTAATAGACGTGAAGGCCTTGGAGACCTCTTCAGACCACAATTTGGGATTAGCTCCCTTTTTGGTGAGGGCAACCACGGGAGCTACCAAAGTTGAGAAGTGAGGGATAAACTGGCGGTAGTAATTAATGAACCCCATAAAGCGCTGCACCGCCTTTAGAGAATGGGGTTCTTGCCAGTCCATCACCGCCTGTAGTTTGGCAGGATCCATAGTCAATCCCTGGGGGGAGATGATATAGCCCAGGAAAGGTAAGGACTCCTGCTCAAACACACATTTCTCCAACTTTGCGTAGAGGGAAATTGCCCGTAGGAGGTCGAAGACTCTGCAAACATCTCTCCGGTGGGAGTCAATATCTGGGGAAAAGATGAGAATATCATCCAGATAGACTACGACTGAGGTGGAGAGCATATCCCGGAAGATGTCATTAACAAAGTCTTGGAAGACGGCTGGGGCGTTACAGAGCCTGAAGGGCATCACCAGATATTCATAGTGCCCGTCCCTGGTATTAAAAGCCGTCTTCCATTCGTCCCCCTCACGGATGCGAATCAGGTTATAAGCACCCCGCAGATCTAATTTCGTAAATATCCTTGCCCCTCGTAGCCTATCAAAAAGCTCAGAAATCAGTGGCAACGGGTATTTATTCTTAACAGTGATGGCATTAAGACCCCTGTAATCGATGCATGGATGTAATTCTCCGTTCTTCTTCTGCACGAAGAAGAACCCCGCCCCTGCAGGTGACACTGACTTCCTAATGAATCCTCTTGCCAGGTTCTCCTGGATATATTGGGACATAGCCTCCGTCTCCGGGAGAGAAAGGGGATAGACCCGTCCCCGAGGAGGTTCTGCTCCAGGCAAGAGGTCAATAGGACAGTCATAGGGACGGTGAGGTGGAAGGACTTCTGCAGCCTTTTTGGAGAATACATCTGCATATGACCAATAGTAATTAGGAAGAGAAGTAAGATCTGCGGGCATCTCTGTAGTGGCCACCTGAATGCATTCCCTCATACATCTGCCTTTACATGACTCACCCCAACCCAATATCCTCCCAGAGTTCCACTCAATGTGTGGGGAATGGAAATGGAGCCAGGGCATCCCTAACAAGATCTCGTCTATTCCCTCGGGAATGACTAGAAGTGAGATAATCTCTTGATGGGAAGGTGACATTGACAACGTGAAAGGGATGGTCTGATGTGTGATTGGTGAAGACAGTGTCGACCCATTCACTACTCGAACAGTCACGGGTTTGGCGAGCATCACCAGAGGTATAGAGTGGCGGAGAGCGAAGGTAGAAGACATGAAATTTCCTTCGGCTCCAGAATCCACACAAAGCGTGACTGTTAGAGTGGATGAGCCAAAATTGATTGTCCCCTAAAGGACAACTTGGAGGCGTGTACTGCTGTGTCTAGTGAACCCCCTCCAATGGTTACTAGACGCGGTCGTTTCCCGACCGCCGTGGACATTTGTTAGCATAATGCCCTATTTGTTGGCAAGCATTACAGGTCACAGATACTCGAGCAGCCCGAGACTTAGTCTCACTTGAGAAATCTCCATGGCCTCAGGGGAATCGGACGCCTGAATGGAAGATTCCAGAGGTCTGGCGAAGGTGGGCGCCAGCCGGAACCTCTGCCTACACTGGGCCCGTTCCAACCTCCGCTCGTTAAAACGAAGGTCGATGCGGGTAGATATGGTAATGAGCTCCTCCAGTGTGGCAGGAATCTCCCTGGTGGACAAGGCGTCCTTCACATGGTCTGCCAGTCCCCTCCAGTACACGGGTATAAGGACTTTATCTGGCCAATCCAGCTCAGAGACCAGAGTCCGAAATTGGACGGCAAACTGGCTGACCATGGATGAACCCTGGGTGATAGCCAACAATTGAAGAGCCGTATCGTGGGTGACACGAGGTCCTAAAAAGACCTGTTTAAGAGTGTCCAAGAAGAGAGGAGCACTCTGCACCACACGATCATCGCGCTCCCATAACGGCGTTGCCCACTCCAACGCCCTGCTCGACAAAAGGGATATGATAAAACCCACTTTCGCCCGCTCCGTGGGATAACGTGCAGACAGAAGCTCTAGATGTATGGAACACTGACTGATGAAACCCCGACATTGTTTACTGTCACCGGTAAACTTGTCTGGAAGTGGGAGGCGGGAAATAGTCGGAGCAGGGGTAGCAGAGGACAAACTGGCGGCGGCCACACTAGCAGCCTGAACCGCGACTGCGGTAACATCCACTGCTGAGGTTGTGCGCTCTAGAGTCGCCAATAGAGTTGAGCGATACTTTCCGATATCCTAAAGTATCGGAATCGGAATGGTATCGCCGATATCACTAAAATATCGGCGATACCCGATACCGATACCGGAAGTCCCATGTAAGTCTATGGGAACAAAATATCGCAACTAAAAAAACCCCATTCTTTCCTTGTAAACACTAAATATACACACATAGAATACATATATATATATACATGTCATTGTGACATATATATATACATATATGTATAGTTTATACACTTCTACATAGTAAAATATCCTCTGATTGAATTGCCGGGTAAAGCCGGCTTCAGTGAAAAGACAGAAGCACCCGACATGAAATGACACTTGGTGTACATAGGGTTAACCATGTCTTTTCATGTCGTTTGCTATCTGATTTGCACAAACAATTAAATCAGTCTATGTGTGCAAAATTTCACACCTGTAGGGGTTAATTAAAGGTGTAAATTCGTTGTAAAAAAAACGGACTTTTTTGCTACGAATTTACACCTTTAATTAACCCCTACAGGTGTGAAATTTTGCACACATAGTCTGATTTAATTGTTTGTGCAAATTAGATAGCAAAGGACATGAAAAGACATGGTTAACCCTATGTACACCAAGTGTCATTTCATGTCGGGTCACCCGACATGAAATGACACTTGGTGTACATAGGGTTAACCATGTCTTTTCATGTCTTTGCTATCTAATTTGCACAAACAATTAAATCAGACTATGTGTGCAAAATTTCACACCTGTAGGGGTTAATTAAAGGTGTAAATTCGTTGTAAAAAAGTTAACCCCTACAGGTGTGAAATTTTGCACACATAGACTGATTTAATTGTTTGTGCAAATTAGATAGCAAAGGACATGAAAAGACATGGTTAACCCTATGTACACCAAGTGTCATTTCATGTCGGGTTCTGCATTTTCACAAAAGCCGGCAATTGAATTAGCGGCTATTATACTATGTAGAAGTGTATGAACTACAAATATAAATATATATATATATGTGTCACAAATTCAATGACATGTATATATATATATGAGGTGTAAAATTGCTGAAAAAAAATGCGTGGGCTCCCGCCCTATTTTCGCAACCAGACAGACAAAGCCAGTGAGTGGGGGCAGATAATAATAGCCCAGAGAGGGACCATTATTTTTGCCCCCCCCCGGCTACTAACATCTGCCCCCAGACACCCCAGGAAAGACAAATCTATAATTAGATTCGCCCTTTCTGGCATTTTGCCCGTCTATTCCCATTGCCCTGTAGCGGTGGCGAATGGGTTAATATGGGGTTAAAGCCACCTTGCTATTGAAAGGTGACCTTAAGCCAGGTTAATAATTGAGAGCTGTCAATTAGACAACTATCAATTATTAATCCTATTGCATGAAATAAAAATAAAACACACACACTTTAATTAAAAATCATTTTAATGAAATAAAGACACATGTTTTTGACCATCTTTTATTTTACTGCAAAAACCATTTCCTGTAATAAAAATAAAATAAAAAAGCAAAATTATTCTTACCTATCCCATGCACAGTCAGGTCCCACGGTGTAATCCTTCAGAAAGGGTTAATGTTTACTGCAGGGACCGCAGCTAATGCTGCAGCCTCACAGTAAACCCCAAATGAATGAGTTCCTCTCCTGCCTGACAGGAGAGTAAAGGCTGGGTGTCACATAACGATATACCAGCGATCCCAACAACGATATGCACTTGTCAGGATCGCTGGTGTATTGCTACATGATCGCTGCTGAGCTGCCAAACAGGCAGCTCAGGCAGCGATCTGGGACAGCGACACTGCGGGTAACATCGCTTAAGGGCCCGTCTCACATAGCGATATCGCTACCGAGATCGCTGCTGAGTCACTAGTTTTGTGACGCAGCAGCGAGCTCACCAGCGATATCGCTGTGTGTGACATTCAGCGACGATCAGCCCCCCTGCCGGGTAGCCAGCGATCCGCTGGTAACCAAGGTACACAGCGGGTTTCCAGGCACCGCGCAGCAATTGGAAACCCGCTGTGTACCTTGGATACCAGCTCCCTGCATCAGGGCGCTGGTATCCAAGGTACACAGCGGGTTTCTAGGCACAGCCCCGCGCCTGGAAACCCGCTGTGTACCTTGGTTACCAGCGGATCGCTGGTCTCCCGCCTGTCACACGCAGCGATGTGTGCCTGTCAGCGGGAAACCAGCGATCAAAAAAAGGTCCTGACATTTCAGCGACGATCAGCGATACCCGGCAGGGGGGCTGATCGTCGCTGAATGTCACACACAGCGATATCGCTGGTGAGCTCGCTGCTGCGTCACAAAACTAGTGACTCAGCAGCGATCTCGGTAGCGATATCGCTATGTGAGACGGGCCCTTAAGTGGAAAGCTTAATTGATTGCTTTCCACTTTCACTTCAGGTCAGCCAGGGACACCATCAGTGACGTCAGAGGGAACTGATTAACAAAAATAGGGGTTCCCTTCGAAAAAAAATTGGCGTTGGGTCCCCCCTATTTTTGTTAACCAGCCAGATGAAGCAGACCGCTGAGGCCTGGATTTTCAGGCTGTTAAGGAGCCAAGATCCATGGACCTTGCCAGCCTGATAATACCAGGCCACAGCAGTCTGCATATCTTGGCTGATTAACAAAAATAGGGTATCCCCTCGAAAAAAATTGGCGTGGGGTCCCCCCTATTTTTGTTAACCAGCCAGATGAAGCAGACTGCTGAGGCCTGGATTTTCAGGCTGTTAAGGAGCCAAGATCCATGGACCTTGCCAGCCTGATAATACCAGGCCACAGCAGTCTGCATATCTTGGCTGATTAACAAAAATAGGGGATCCCCTCGAAAAAAATTGGCGTGGGGTCCCCCCTATTTTTGTTAACCAGCCAGATGAAGCAGACCGCTGAGGCCTTGTTTTTCAGGCTGGTAAGGATCCAATATCCATGGACCTTGCCAGCCTGATAATACCAGGCCACAGCAGTCTGCTTAGCTTGGCTGGTTAACAAAAATAGGGGATCCCCTCGAAAAAAAAAACGGCGTGGGGATCCCCCCTATTTTTGTTAACCAGCCAAGTAAAATGCAGACTGCTGCGGCCTGGTATTAAAAGACTGTCAAGGCCCATGGATTTTGGCCCTCAACAGCCTGATAATACCAGGCTACAGCAGCCCCACATTTGGCGCATCAAAAGATGTGCCAATTGTGGCACTTTACCCGGCTCTTCCCACTTGCCCTGTAGCGGTGGCAAGCGGGGTAATAAGGGTTAATGTCACCGTTGATTGCACGGTGACAATAAGCCCGGTTAATAATGGAGAGGGTCAATAAGACACCGATCCATTATTAATCCCAAAGTTATTAAATGTTTAAAAAAAAGACAAAGCAAGAAAAAAGTATTTTAATGAAATAAAAGAGACAACACAGTTTTCATTAATTTTATTGTACTCTCATTCCTGCGACGCCATCGATCTCCTGTAAAAAAAGAAAAAAAAAAAAAACCAACAGTATACCACCTGTCCGACGCAGTCCATAGTAACGATAGTCCCACGACGATCCAACTCTGCTACATCGCAATGACAGGCAGAGCCTGTCATCGCGACGCAGCACAGCTGATTACCTGCTTCCCCGGCGGTGATGTCATCGGACTGACTGCTTTACGGCCGGGATTACCCAGCAGTCACTGCAGTTATCGCGAGAAACTGCATGTGACCGCCGGGGAAAGAAGATGGCGGCCATGAAGCAGTCCGGGATGTGACCGTCGGAGATCTTCTGCCAGGTAAGTGCCGCTGACTCCTGACAGACCCGACCGACGGACACTGACAGTGACAGTGACAATCCCGATTCCGGTATCCGATAAGACGAAAATATCGGAACTCGGAATCGGAATTCCGATACAGCCAATATCGGCCGATACCCGATATTTGCAGTATCGGAATGCTCAACCCTAGTCGCCAACCTACCCTCCAGCTGCTGGATATACCGCTGCAGACGCTGGTCGTCCGCCATCTTACCAGCCAGACCCTGGCGCTAATATTATGTTAGGGCTGGCGGAACGCACAAAATAAAATAAATAATAAGTGCGTTCGCAGCCCGGGGTCCACCGTGCAGGCGAAGCCTGCTGCTGGCAAAAAGGCGCAAGAAGCAAACTCTGTTATCCCGCAGAGCTGCCAACATAAACGCCGTAATGCGCTGTGGCAATGAGTGCGAACTCTGTTACTCCACAGATCCGCTAGAAGGGGAGCCGCAGCGCTATATGGCGATGTGTGCGCACTCACTAGACACAACTGAGTGGCAAAGAAAACACGCTAGGGCGCTGACTAGCGTTGAAAGCGAACCCTGTTACGTCACAGGGCCGCTGAGAAAAAGCACTGTGTCCTGTAAGGCTCCCAGATCACAGTTAAGTGTTAAGCGTACATCAAGCGTGATCATGTGCTAATGTCCTCGCGGGAGTCACCCTCAATCTATGGCGTCTGAACGCCAGGCCCTGAATACGGCAATCAAACTCCTCACCGGTTATGCCGGTAATCTAGGGCATCTAGGACACCGACCCTGACCAGCTACCATACCAAACTCTCACCGATTAAGTCGGTATTCTAGTGGCTTATTTCAGCCGGGTCCCTATCCACACATACACATGACTTTTTTTTTTTTTTTCCCTCAGATGGGAAGTTCCACAGTCAGATAACCAAAACTATAAGGAACTCGACTCCCAAACAGCGTGTACACTTACATAATGCAGCAGCTTTTCCCCATCATCATCGGAAAAACCAACTTTATTTACAAACACAAAAAAACACAAAACTAAGACACATTAACAAGATGTTTCCACTTTTTAACTTTCCAAATTCCCTCTGCGTCCTCCTCCCCCCTCTTTCTCTTATCACACACAAAACAAAAGTACAATTTTCCCAAAACAATTTTTAAACAATTTTTAACCTCAATCTCCTTCCTCTTAAACACATACACGTTCCTCACATCCCACAACACCACTTTTATACATGCAAGCATCAACCACAACACGCTCTCCTTTTCTCCACACATACCCAACCCAAACATAAATAACTCAAACGTCAAAAAAATTCACATCACACAACTCCTTACACAACGGGCCCAAACCTGAAATCACATTTCTAGCATACTGACAATTCCAAAACAAATGCACCACACTCTCTCTCTCACCACATCCCCTCCTCGGACACATCTCACTCCTCACTAAACCCCGGTTTCTCTGGAAGTCTCCCACCGGTAACACCTCATGCAATGACTGCCACACAATCTCGCTCTGTCTATTTGTCATACCATCCATACGTACCTTCTTCCATACCTTCTGCACATCACTTCCTCTCACCATATAGATACCACATTCCATCTCTCTACACTCAATCATCCTATATACCGCTTTCTTCTTCTCTAACAACCTCACATCCACATCACACAGTTCATACTTCACCAAAAATTTGTAAACCCACACATACCACACAGGCACCTCAAAAGCCACTGGGCACCTTAGATCCCTTTCCCGCCACTTCAAACGGAACAGAAAACTTCCAAACAAATACCTGCACATACATGCACACTTCCCATCCATCCTAATCACACCCAATACAAACACCATAATATTCACGCCAAAAAATACATTTAAATTTGGGAATCCCAGCCCCCCCTTATCCATTCTCTTCATCACAACCTCTCTCCTTGCACGCTCCATACTTGAACGCCAAAAAAATACAAACAAAACCCTATTTAATCTTCTAACACACATATAACCTGGTGGAAAAACCACCGCAACATGCAAAAAAATTGTAACACCACACTCTTAATAACTAAAATTTTACCAAAAACGTCAAATCTCTCATTTTCCAAAAATTTAACTTGCGCTCCACTCTCTCTCTCACATCCACCCAACTTTCCTCTCCATCCAACTTCTCTGAAAATTTCACACCCAGCACCTTTATCGGTCCACCCCACCACATTCACCCCAATATCATTGCTCAGAGTCCTCCCACCAAAAAATCTTACATTCAGTCTTCTCCCAATTCACTTTAAACGCAGACGCTCCACAAAAAACGGATACCAACAACTTCACACGACGCACCGAACACTCTGAATCACACAAAACACACACATCATCCATGTAACCATTCACCTTCCACTCCCTCCCCCCGCCCCCGGCACTTGCACACCCGAATCACCTTATCTTTCCTCAACATACACAACAACGGCTCAATCGCGCAAATGAACACAACAGGGGACAATGGGCACCCCTGCCGTACACCGGAAAACACATTCACTCTCCTCCCTACATTCCCATTCAACAAAACACAACTATAAATATTTTTTATACAAACTTCTCACTCTCTCAACAAACTCAGCCGGAAACCTATCTTCACCAACACTCTAAACAGAAAACCATGCGCCAACCTATCATACGCCTTCTCAAAATCCAAACTCAACACATACACCCCCTTCTTACGGTTCAAACAGTCCCACAAACAATCTCTCAGTATACACACACCCTCATGTAACCGCCTTCCAGGCACCGAACAACACTGCTCCTCACCCACCACACTCCCAACTACATCACGCATCCTATTTGCCAAAAGCTTCGCATAGATTTTATAATCACAATTAAGCAACGTGATCGGCCTCCAGTTTTTTAGATTTTTTAAATCACCTTTTTTTGGCAACAGCACAACCACTCCTGCACGCATACCATTCGCCACTCTGCATTCGCCCACATATACTTACATACATCAACAAAAATCCTTCCCAATCACATCCCACATCACACGATAAAATTCCACCGGGGAGACCATCATCCCCCGGCGTTTTATTCAGCGCCATGCTACACACCACCTTCCATATTTCTTCACTCGTCACCTCCCCCATCAAACTCTCCCTTTCTGTCCCATTCAATCTATTTTCCAAAACACTCAGCACATCACTCTCCAAACCTTCATCCCTCCATTTCACTGCATACAAATCATCATAAAACTTTGCCACTTCCTCACATAAGTCCACACCACTCACTTCATTTCCATCCACTCCATTCAAAACACTCATGCTCTGTCTTTTTCCAAAAACTTTCTTGAAAAAAAACCGCGAACACTTCTCATTCTTTTCCAAGTTCTCTATTTTAGCCCTATACACAATACTCCTCCCTCTCTCTCTCAAAAACTCGTTCACTTCTTTTTTCACTCTCAACAAATCTTCACTCACATCCATCCCGCCCTCTCTTAGCTTATATAACACACTCAATCTTGCATTCAACCCAGCAAACCTTTCTCTCTTAGCAGCTGCACACTTGTAACCAAGTTTTTTAAAAAAAACCTTGGTTTTCCATTTAACCCAATCCCACCATTCACACACATTACTGAATTCACTTCTGCTCTCACACCACTCCTTATATGTCTCTCATACTCCTCTCTCACCTCCACCCCATCCAGTAACTCACATTCAGCTTCCATATACCTTTCCCAGTTACCTCCTCAGTATGCACATCCACTTCACACTTCATACACACATGATCTGAAAACGGCACACTCTCCTGTGCATAAACTAACAGCAATCAAGTTTTTTTGAAACAAAACAAATAGTCCAGTCTAGACGCCATCCTCCCACTCTCAGAAAAAAATGTATTTAACAATGGAGTTACTTTACACTCCCTCTGCATATCCCTCAAAACCAAAATCACTCACCATGTCCATTAACTCTTTCCTTGACACATCCACATTCACCTTTCCCACATCAACATCATATCACCCACAATCACAACAGGCACTCTACCTGGAATAAAAAACTTAATTTTTTCAAATAAAACTTTACGCTCCTGTTTTTTCACAGGAGCTACACATTAATAACACTAAAACGAATATTTCTAAACTCAAAATTTGCTAACACGCATCTCCAACCTCAATCACCATATAGTCACACAAACTCACATTACGCCCCTTCACCAAAAAACCAACACCGTCATTTCTATTACATGCACTCCCTGACCACACAGACGCACCATGAGGCCATTCACTCCCCTTCACACCATCCACAATCCCACACTCCTGTAAACAAAAAATTTCCGCATTTTGCGCTGCAAAAAACTCAAAAATGGCCGCACGCCGCAACTTATTTTTAAAAACCCTCACATTTTGAGATATAATTCTAACACCATACTAAACACAAACCAAAAGGCTTAAAAAAAAACACTTGTCCAAAAAACCAAAAAGGAAAAAAAAATACAAAAACAACCTACAGATATAACTTGACACACATTACATTAAAACACACAAAAAAACAGATAGCCATTGCTTAAAGAGCAAGCTATGTACACAAAAAAACCCTACCTGGCTACGGAAAAGTAAATCGTACTTAACCAGTACCGCCAGTGTCCTCCTCCACCATTTGTGCCGAGCAGCCTTCCGAGCCGCTGGCCTCCATATACTCCTCCACCCGTGCCTTTTCTGCCCAGTCTTCCTCGGGCCATTCCTTCTTCCACCACCTCAATGTCTCTGTTTTCCCCACCACCCTCCCTGTGACACTTTAAACCCTCCTGAGTCCTCTTCCGAGGAGAAGGCACCAATATTTCTCGGATCAGACTCATGAACTAAAACCTCAGCCTCCTCCTCTGCCACAGATATATCGAAATCCATCAGGCATTCTGACCATGATTCAGCAACTGGGACTTCTTTTTTTACTTCTTTTTTAGGCCATGAACGCTCCTCTCGCCTTATAGCCTTCCAAAATTCCTTGTCCTCCTTTTCCTCCTGTTGCTTCTCCTTCCTTCTCTCAGCCCTTGTCCTCCTGCCGCTTCTCCCTCCGTCTTACGGCAGGAGTGGGTGGCGCCCTCACAACGCTTTGCAGCGCGGCGACTTTGCCTTCCCTCCGCTTCTTCTCCTCCTCCCGCCTCTTAACCTCCTCCTCTCTCTTCCTTTCTTCCTCCCACCTCCGCTCCTCCTCACGTCTCTTTCTTTCCTCCTCCTCTCTAGTTGACCTCCTCGGCACACCAAACGGGCAGTCTCTATACAGGTGCTCTGAACTGCCACACCTGTCACATTCACGAGGCATCGGACACCTAGCCGCCACATGACCCTCTTGCTTGCAATTACGGCAAACCAACTCCTTGCTACACATGTTTAGCAGGTGCCCGAACTGAAAGCACCTCCTGCAGTATAGTGGCTGCCCTGGGTATGACAGGAAGCCCTATGACCCGCCACTGAAAAGTTCGCTGGGTGGGTGGGTGAAACCTCCCAAACAACCTGGATCCTTCTTCAATTTCTCCCGAAACACATACTTGCAGTTGAAAATGCCCAAGACATTTTTCTGCTTCTCACCTCCCTTCACGTATTCACAGTACCGCTCCAGGAACTGCTCCAGTAGTGCTACTTCTGTATAGGGGTTGTACACAGTCACAGTCACCACTTTTCCATGAGCCCAAACAGGGGCTCCACCCCCACTCCCTCCAGGCATGGATCACCTTCATTACTTCTGAGCCATTCAAAGACGGTCAAACAGCATCCCTCATTCACAAAGGTTACATCATATGTACCTTGACTCCGGAATTCATTGACGCTGTAGATATCCTGACGATGGGCTCCAGCCTTTTCCTCCAACAGGTCACGAACGACGTACACCAGGTTTTTTTTTCTCACCACCTTCCACCACCACACGGATCGTATTCTTAATGAAACATCCTCAGTCCAGACTGCCGGTACGGATACCGCAGTAGAAAACAGCAGCACGCTGCCAGCAAAGCCCTGGATCACTCCAGGAAAACTCGCACCCTCTGACCGCGACACACGATCGCAGCCCAAAAGGCCGAGATCACACTGGGCGCATAGCATACAATGGTTGATATTAGCGCATGGCGCCCAGCCATGCTACCCTTTTATAGCAACAGCTACAGGACCTTCCAGGAACAAGACCAATGAGAAGCTGTTACAAACACATGTAGCTACTGACCTTCCTGGCGGACCAATAGGAGCCGCTGCAGCACCTGAACATGTGACCCCTGATCTCCAATGAGAGATCTCACTCTGGGCATGCTCAGAAGGGAATACGCAGGACTTTGTCCAAAGACGACTGCTCCAGCACTGGCTTATAAGCAGATCCAGGAAAGGCAGCAGCAAGTCACTGCACAGTAGAGGAGTGGGGCAAGACGCCTGGACCGACGTCTCTGCTGAGCAGGCTCCACTGCGGCCGGAGTTAATGAGAGACCGCAGCGGGGACGGGTTCGAGACTCCCCTTGTGCCCAGCAGGGGAAATCAAACCCTAACAGTCACTGCCTCATTCCTTGACATTTTTCTCTAATTGTTGCTGCTCCATTTCTATTTCAAATAACTCAAATCTATTAGTGTGACGGCTTCCATCGGTATCCAATACATTGGTTGAAAACACTATAGAAGTACACAAAGGGGCCTTTCACACCTAGTGAACAGTTGTGTGCAGTGTTCACTGCCAGTTCTCTGCGGATAACCACACTTAGGCCTTATAACTTTCTGACTTTCTTTATCAATCTACCAAGATGAAAAAGGCAGGGGATAAGGGCACGGGTCGTGGCGTGGAGTTTCAGCAGGAGAGGACGTGGGATTCTGTGGCTGCTGCCACCCACAGTGACACAGCATCCACCAGTTTTCCCCGTGAGCGTTCCTTTATGCGCACTTTTGTAGGAGCCTCGGCGTACCCCCTGCTGCGTGAAAGAACAAATTGAAGCCGTTGTTGGTTGGATGGCAGCCAATGCATCGACTTTCAATTGCTTCCACCTCCTCTCAGGAACACAGCACTGTGAGCAAACCATCTGTCTCTTCACCGCCTGCCAAATTGCCCAGGCAGTCAGAGAGTTCTGTACAGGAGCCAGCTGAGTCTCTGCTCTGTACTCAGAATCTGTTGGCTTGCAAACAGGGGCCCAGCCAAGCAGCATTCTGGGAATGGGAAGAAGAGGGAGTATGCAGTGATGCGCAACAGCTGGGTCTCTCTGAATCTGAAGAGGCGGGTGAGCCAGTGCGATGGTGAGCACACCGCAGAACGCATCTGATGTGATGAGACTCAGGTGCCAGTTTCTGTTGAGCATGGTGCTGGCCAGACCACCCAACAGCAGCAGTGTTGAAGAGGGTAGTGGAGTGATGAGGTCCAAGACCCAACAGGCGTGGAGGAACTGGAAGGTGGTGGGAGCACTCTGAGGAAGAAATTGCCCCACGGTAAAAAACGGGAGGGAGAGTTAGGCTGCAGACTCAGTTGCCTGTAGCCTCCAGTTTGGCACCTGTTCGGAGCAGTTCTCTTCCAAAGTCAAAACGGGCGGCTCCAGGACTTGCACTGCGTGGTCCTTTTTTGACACAGTTGCAGATGATATTTGCTATGTCAAATGCAAGCTGTGTAATCAAAAGTAAAAGAGGTAAAAAGTGTGATAACCTCAATACACTAATATGTGGAAAAATGTGTTGGCAAAGCACGTACTTGAGTTACAAAGACACACTGGAGATGTAGGCCAACCTACAGCCACTCTACATCTTCAGGTCGTGTTGGAGCCTCTTCCTCCAGCTCACACACAGCTGGTTCGGCTTCCTCACAGGATCGCCATGGAATAATAATAATAATAATCTTTTTTTATTTTAGCGCCAACATATTCCGCAGCGCTTTACAGTTTAACAGTTTCAGAACACAAGTCATAAGTAACAATGTTAACAATAAATAATTAAAGCAATATAAGCCGCCCTGCTCGTGACCAGCTTACAATCTACAATGAGGTGGGGAGATACAAAGTACAGGTGTTTATATACAATGGTGTATTTACAATGATGGTCCGCCGTTTTGAGGGAGTGAGGGATGGATGGAGATAGTGAATGGGCTACACACACAGGACTTACACATGAATGACTTTGATTAGTGAATGTGATAGGCCGCTCTGAACAAATGTGTTTTGAGGGGAGTGCTGAAACCATGCAAATTGCGGATAGTCCTAATTTCTTGGGGTAGAGCATTCCAGAGGATTGGCGCAGCGCGGAGAAGTTTGGAGTCGGGAGTGGGAGGTACGGATTAGTGAGAGGTTAGTCGAAGGTTGTTTGCAGAGCGCAGCAGTCGTTAGGCCGATAGATAGAATGAGGGAGGAGATGTAGGGGGGTGATGCACTGTGGAGAGCTTTGTGGGTGAGAACCAGTACTTTGAATTGGATCCTATAATGAAGGGCAGCCAGTGTAGGACTGGCGAAGGACTCTATGAAGGACATCTGCCACGTTTTGCGTGCGTTTGATGATCACGCGGATGGCGAGTGCAGATGATGCACTAGCAGCCTGACTGTCCCCCTTATCTGCCTGCTTCAAAAAAACATGCAAGCACTAAGGGATGAGGTTTTGGAAGAGGTGGAGGATGAGGAGTCACAAATTCCATCACCTTCTGGACAGTCAGCGCAACGTGTTCCTCACAAAGGGTGGAAGACTTTCAAAGTCCATGCTGTATCAACAATTGAACCTCCAGGTCGCTTGTCTATATTTTCATAACCATTGCAAACTTTTAATGTATTTACAAAGCACATAATGTACAGTTTTTGTCTATCCTTTTGTAATGCTATTGTGTTTCCATAAAGGATGTTACAGAATTATGATAAAATGTTTTAAAATTTTTGAGTTTTGTAAATTTTTATGTATTTGAAGGACTTTGTGAGGAGGATGAGGAGGAGTCAATGGAGGAGGAAGACATCGCTCCAGGGGAGGTACACAACGCTCTATTCAGTATGTAGAGCGAGGGTGGGGTGATGCAGAGCAGGCAGAGATGATGCCTTTGCAGGGGACAGCGTTTCTTGGCCAGTTGGGAGTCTGCAGCACATGGTGATTTCATGCTGCAGTTGCCTGAGAAACGACCGCCGCATCGCCCACATTATCACCATGTCTGATTATTGGGTGTACACCCTCCTAGACCCTCGCTACGGGACAACTTAAAAAAAAGCCTCATCACAACCGTTGAAACGGGAGCGTAAAATTTTTGGGAGTACCAAGACACACTGGTGCAATCCATAATGTTCTCCATTCCAGCCGAGGCACTGCTGCTGTATGCTTTACAAAGCAGCTCTGTGCGTCGAGGCAGTGGAGACAGTCTGAAAACAAGAGGGAGCACAAGCAGCGCCTCTGCACAGGGCAAGACCAGTATGTTCCAAATGTGGCGAAGTTTTGTGGCAGCGCCACCAATGCTACACCATCCGAGACGGGCTCCAGTCAGCAGGAGGCAACATTTCCGTTAAGATGGTGACAGATACATGTTTTTCCCTCTCAGTGTACTCCAGATGGCTCTTCCCCATTCAAGTTTTGGGTCTCTAAGCTGGATTACATGGCCAGAGCTTAGCCAGTATGCATTGGAGGTGCTGCTTGCCCTGCTGCCAGTGTTTATCGGAGCGCGTCTTTACTGCTGCAGGTGGTGTACTAACAGACCGTTGCATGCGGACTATCTCCGATAATGTAGAAGGCTTACTTTTCTGAAAATGAACAAGGCATGGATTCTCGCCTGAATTGCCTGTCGGTTTCCGATTAAATAACTGGTTGGCAACGTTATCCATGTCTCCTGTTATGTCATCTTTCTACCACCTGAACTCTACTCCTGGGCTACAACACTGCCAGTTGCTGCTCAGAAGTGTCGTGTCCACAGACCAATACACAAGCTATAGTGTTAGTGGGGTTCAGTAACGCTGCTGTTCCCCTGCTGTGTGTCTGGCAAAAATTATGCTGCTAACTCCAATTAAAGTTCAAATTAAAGTTCAAAACATCTCATACTAGGCTCTGCCTACACCCTCCTTGACCTGGGCTCAGATGTTGGATGCACAGATCAAAACAATCGCTGATGTGTTTGTGGGGTTCAGTAACGCCTGCTGTTCCCTGCTGTGTGTCCGGCAAAAATTACTGCTACCTAGCTACACATGTTGAAAAAAACATGAATGTTAAAGTGGCTTGTGCTACACATAGTATCAGGTACACCCTTATTTCTAAGCTGTAACAAGTGAAACGTCACCTTTAAAACATTAAATGATTAGTCTTGGTAACAAATCTGTAACAAAATAATTGTGACATATTATTGCAGATATTCCATGTCTAACACAAATGCTAACACAAAAGCATACTTATGCTATAGGGTACTGATGGTGAACCTTGTCACTCCATAACTTTGACAAATCCAACTCACATCATGCCTCAAATGCTGCATGTTGGAAGTGCATAATGTGGGTTGAACTTTGACAACAGCTGCAGTACGAAGGTTATCCTTCAGTGTTTTGGCTTTTTAAATAAAACATACAGTAAATTAATAATTCATTGTTGATTAAGGGATGTGATGTACACCTGTAATATTGTGCAACAATGGATGTAGGACTAGTCCTCTTCAACATTACTTATATTTGTGTCATTTGAAAAATACATATTAATTTACAAATTTAACAACCCTGTTCATAGGTGTGAAAGGCCCTTTGTGTATTCTATAGTGTTTGCAAACAATGTATTGTATACGGAAGGAAGCGCGTACACTAATGATTTGAGTTATTTGAAATAGAATGGAGCAGCACCAATTAGAGAAAAATGTCAAGATGAGGCCGGGACACACGCTCAGAAGACTACAACCAGCAGTGGTTGAAGAAGTAACTGTAGCGTGATCTGCACTCAAAAAATAAAACCTCAGACTACTGTGAACACTGCACACAAACTGTTTCACTAGGTGTGAAAAAGGGCCCCTTTGTGTACATCTATGGTGTTTGCAACCATGTATTGTATGAAGGAAGCGCGTCACATAATAGATTGAGTTATTTGAAATAGAATGGAGCGACCAATTAGAGAAAAATGTCAAGGATGAGGCAGTGGCACACGCTCAGCAGACTACAACCAGCAGTGGTTGAAGAACTAACTGGAGCGTGATCTGCACTCAAAAAATCAAAAACCTCACAGCTACAGTGAACACTACACACAACTGTTCACTAGCTGTGAAAAGGCCCCTTTGTGTACTTCTATAGTGTTTGCAACCAATGTATTGGATACGGATGGAAGCGCGTCACACTAATAGATTTGAGTTATTTGAATAGAATGGAGCAACACCAATTAGAGAAAAATGTCAAGGATGAGGCGTGAACACACGCTCAGCAGACTACAACCAGCAGTGGTTGAAGAACTAAACTGGAGCGTTGATCTGCACTCAAAAAATCAAAACCTCACAGGCTACAGTGAACACTGCACACAACTGTTCACTATCTGTGAAAGGCTCCTTTGTGTACTTCTATAGTGTTTGCAACCAATGTATTGGATACGGATGGAAGCACGTCACACTAATAGATCACTGGTAATTTCAATTGAATGGAGGCAGCACCCAATTCCACAAAAAAAAAAAAAAAGAGTCGTGAGTGACACGGTGCAGATGATACAACCAGCGTTGGATGCAGAGCAAACTGCAGCGTCCCTGCCTCACACCACACACCTTGCACAGAGCTGTGAAAACAACCTGCAGGAAAAAGGATGATTTACACAGCGGTTTCTCAAATAGCCTGCCTACAGAACAATTCACAAAAACGCTATCTGTAACTGTCCCTCAGAGTCAGCAGAGCAGCGTTCTGTCCCTAAATGAATTCAAAGCACAGTGACGCTAAAAGGTGGCGGCGCTTTTATAGTGCATTCTGACATCATTTCAGCAGCCAATCACAGCCATGCCTTAGTTAACATGACCGCAGCATTACAGGATGTGCCCACACTTCGTATGATTCCTCATTGGTGACTAAAATCACAGTGCCTCTCAAAGAATTATGGGATACCCGATTCCGGTATACGATATAGGAAAATATCGGAACTAAGTATCGGAATTCCGATACAGCGAATATCGGCCGATACCCGATATTGCGGTATCGGATTGCTCAACACTAGTGGGGGACATCACACCCAGTCGGTGAGCCGGAATCTGCAATCGCTGCTGAGCACTGCAAGGGTGGCTGAAGCTGTAGCTGACTTTCTAAAATGTGCACAAAGGCGGCGTATTTTAACCAGCAGATCTGGCAGTCCGGATAGCTTTTCAGAAAACGTTTTAAACACGAGGTTCAGCTCATGGGCCAGGCATGGTACGTGTGTCAGTTCGCCTCGCCTCAAAGCCGCCACAGGTTCCTGCCATTGTCACACACAACCATGCCTGGCTGAGATTTAGCGGTGGCGCCACACATCTGCCTGCTCTTTCAGAGCTGTCCAAAAAACTCTTCATCATTGTGAGGTTAGTCATCAAAGCATATTAGCTTCAGCCCAGCTTGTTGCCTCTTTGCTTTGGCAGTGCTGCAGTACTTTAGCTTGTGACTGATATTGTCATTTCTGACATGGAGGCTGAAGAGGAGGAGGAGGTGCAAAAAAAAAGCAAATTAAGACAGCAAGATTGAGGCGGAGAGACTCATTGCCAGTGAAAGTAAAAATAATCCCAAATATTCTTTAACTACATAAAATTTATGTTTTGGTAGCTGAGGAGAGCAGGCAAAAAACGGCAATACACAGAGAGGTTGGAATCTACTTGATTGCAGTACCCTGACTAACCACCACAACTAAAGGCAGCCATGGAGGTTCCTACGTTGGTCTAGACGCCTCGCCACAGCCTGAGAGGCTAACTACACCTAAAGATAGAAAGAGGAAAGCTATCTGCCCCGGAGCAGATCCCCAAAGAACATAGGAAGCCCCCAAAATGTAATGGCGGTTAGACAAGAGGAAATACAGACACAGACAGAAAATATTGAGCAAGCGCTGGGGCCCAATCTGCCTAGACAGAAAAGGATAGGAAGGATTCTTACTGCAATCAAAAAAAACCCTGAAAAAAAAACAACGCTACTAATTGCAAAAAAAAACATGAGATCACACGACCTCTACCACCTAAATTAGTTCTCTGGTGTAACAAAACTAAGCCGCAGCCCACAGAAAAAACTGGAAAAGGCAAATGAACAAACAACAATGGCTCCAGAGGAACCGAGAGGGACCAAACCCCGGGGAGGGAACTGGCCAACCTCACAGAAATGCAGAGACATATGCAAAAGGCAAGCACAAAAACAAAAAACAAGAAAAATACTTATCTGAGGGAGCAGGAGGAAGAGGCAAGACTCAAGCAAGCTTCCAAGTGACCAGGGAAACAACGTTGAGACAAGAACAATTGATCACCGGCAAACATGATGGGGGAAACCTCGCTTATATCCAGCCAGTCCATGATTCCTGATTGCCAATCCTCACTGAATGGTTCAGTACTGTCTGTAACCACCAGAGGGAGCCTCCGCTCAGAATTCATTTCTAAAACATTCATAACACATATATAGCAAGAAACTAAAAAATGATAGTGTTGGTCCCTTAAAAATAGTCTGGTGAAATGGTGGATGAGGATGAGGAAAAAGCCAATATGCTAAATGACTTTTTTTCAACTGTATTTACACAAGAAAATCCATGACAGATAACATGATCAGTGATAAAAAAAAATTTCTCCATTAAATGTCACCTGCTTAACCCAGCAGGAAGTAGGCGGCGTCTAAAAAAACACTAAAGTTGACAAATCCCCGGGTATGGAATACACCCCCGAGTACTGCAGGAATTAGTACATCTAGATAGACCATTATTTTTAATCTTTAAAGATTCCTAATAACAGGGTCTGTACCACAGGACTGGCGTATAGCAATGTGGTGCCAATATTCAAAAAGGGGCAAAAATGAACCGGAAATTAATAGGCCAGTGAGCTTAACATCTACTGTGGGTAAAATCCTGGAGGGTTTTTTTAAGGGATACTATATTGGAGTATTGAGGCTGAATAACCTCATGGACACTGTATCTGCATGGGTTTACGATGGACGTTCTTGTCAGACTAATCTGATAAGCTTTTATGAAAGTGGTAAGTTCAGGACTGGACCAAGGGAATGCAATGGACGTAGTGTTCATGGCTTCTCAAAGCTTTTGATACAGTGCCACAAAAGGTTGATGATAAAATGGAACAATGGGGAATAGGGGAAATATGTGTAAGTGGGTTAAGAACTGGCTCATGGATAGAAAACAAAGGGTGGTTATTAATGGAGCAACTCGGACTGGGTCAGGTTAGAGTGGGGTACACACAGGGGTCAGTATTGGGGCCGATTCTCTTTAACATATTTATTAATGACCTTGTAGGGGGCATACAGAGTAGTATTTCAATATTTGCAGATGACACTAAACTTGCAGGGTAATAAATACAGAGGAGGACAATTTTATATACAGGAGGATTTATGTAAACTAGAAGCTTGGGCTGATAAATGGCAAATGGCTTTAATGGGGATAAATGTAATGTCATGCACTTGGTAGAACAAACAAGATGTATAATTATGTTCTTAATTGTAAAACACTGGGGCAAAACTGTCACTGAAAAAGACCTGGGTGATGGGTGGACGACAAACTCACATTTAGTGGCCAATGTCAGGCAGCTGCTTCCAAGGCAATAAATAATGGGATGCATTAAAAGAGGCATAGATGCTCATGAGGAGAACATAATTTTACCTTATACAAGTCACTGGTGCGACCACACTATAGAATACTGTGTGCAGTTCTGGTCTCTCCGGTGTATAAGAAAGACATAGCTCAACTGGAGCGGGTGCAGAGAAGAGCGACCAAGGTTATTAGAGAACTGGGGGGTCTGCAATACCAGACAGGTTATTACACTTGGGGTTATTTAGTTTGGAAAAAACGAAGGCTTAGGGGTGATCTTATTACAATGTATAAATATATGAGGGGACAGTACAAAGGACCTTTCTAATGATCATTTTACTCTTAGACCTGTGACGGGGACAAGGGGGCATCCTCTTCGTTGGAGGAAAGCAGTTTAGGCCATAATCACAGACGCAGATTCTTTACTGTAAGAGCAGTGAGACTATGGAACTCTCTGCCGTCTAATGTTGTAATCCGTGATTCCTTACTAAAATTTAAGAAGGCATGGATGCCTTTCTTGTAAAGTATAAATTATAGCCTATATTCACTAGTTTCCTAGATACTGCGTTTGATCCAGGGAGCTGTCTGATTGCCGTATGTGGAGTCGGGAAGGAATTTTTTTCCCCAATGTGAAGCTTACTGTTTGCCACTTGTTTTTTTTTTTGCCTTCCTCTGGATCAACATGTTGAGGGCAGGTTAGGATAGGATATGGGTTGAACTAGATGGACTTAAAGTCTTCTTCAACCTTAATAACTATGTTACCTGTACACAGTGGTGGCAACCCTGATTGATATAAGGCCTGCAATCCTTGCCATCCCAAGGTTTGACTGGGTTCCAGCTTCCACTATGGTAACCCAGTATGCCGTCACGGATGTATGTCCCTGGCCACAAGCATTGTCCCGTGTCCATGCTTAGGTGTACTTTCCCAGTAAGTGCATAGTTGAGGGCAAAGTAATGTTGTGGACATGTGCTTGTGTAATGGGGACGGCACAGTGGGAGAAATAGTGGGGCTGCGGACAGAATACCTTGGGATCGCCACCGCCATAGGTTGCGGAAAGCTTCCGTCTCCATGAGCCTAAAAGGCAAATTTACAACTGCAAGCAGATGAGAAATATGAGAAATGAGTACTGTGGCCTGTGGGGCATGTTGGTACTTCCGCTTACTGTTTATGTTTTGGTAGCTGAGGAGTAGTAAGCGAATGATGTGCACACTGTATAGTCTGATTGATGGTGCTGGCTGAACAACAGTATCCAATATAATAGAAAAATCAGCCGCACTCAATACTGATTGTGGAAATAGTGAAGTTTCATTTATTAAGTCACCAATTAGATAAACGCACAGACAACTGTGTGATGTGCGCTCAGAACGGACAAAACTGATGAGGTTTAACGTTTCGACCCAACGTGGTCTTTTTCAAAAAACCTGCTGTGAAACAGAACATATATAAGTATAACATGAACACAGACATAAATATAACAAAATATAAACAATATATACATATTTACAAAAGGGTTCTTAATGCAGTGTAGTAAAAGTCCCATGGAAATATAATAAACTGCATTTATATATAAGTGGACATGAGCCAAAATAAAGTACATATTAATGGTTATGCTAGATAATTATATAACAGGTGGAGCAGTATATAATCCTAGAGGTCAACGGCAACCTCCTATTGCAAATATAACACCAATAGGTCTAGAGAAAAGATTATGCAAAAGCAAAACAATATATATTGTAACATATCAGAGATAGTTTTTCCATATTAGTAATGGGTTAAATGACATAATTACTGGTTAATAAACTGAAGGCTCACCAGCATGAATTAAACTAAATAAATGATTCCAGGAAACTGATCCAGTAGGTACAGAGTAAAAACTAACCTGAGAATGCAAAAATTGGAGAAGAGGATAGGCAGGAAACAAAACTCCATGCAGGTAGAAACGGGAGATAGGAAAAAGCAATGAGATAATGAGGAAACAATTTATCATACGTGGAGAGTTCCTGAGGCCATCAAGCATGGTAACCAACCTGGTATATAGGGCAAAGGAGAGCGGTCCGTCCAGCGGTATCAGGTGTGGGGCATAGACGCCATAGTGGCGCTTTAAATAGGACAGAGGGTTTAGTTACCGGTCAGAGGCGCCTAGCATGACGCTACGGTGTGCTAGAGAGAGGCTAGGACACGCAGGAGGTGTCATGTGTAGTGCGCATGCACATAGCTACCTGACGTCACGAGTCTCGTCAGCCCAGGGAACTAGCAGAAGCCGAACGGAGGCTTAGTACATGAGAGCGTGTCACTCAGTCTGCGCAAGTGCAGTGTAAGTAAGAGAGAACGAGGAAAACAAGGAGAGACCAGGTAGAGATGGAAATAGGAGCACAGCATAGAGATGAAACAATAAAGAGCAATGCCAGAAAATAAGGAAAAAAGGAGGAAAAGGAAGAAAAGAGTAGGATTATGTGAATGTAGTAGGGGGGTAATATAGAGAAGATACTCAATAGATGAAAAATATTAAAAAATAAAAATAAAGAAATAAAAAATGAAATAATAAAAAAAAAAATAAAAATAAAAATATATAGAAAATAAAAAAAATGGAAATTACGAGAAAATAAGATAAAAATTAATAAAAATATAAGAAAAGGTGAAAAATAAAAAATGTAAAGAAAATTCAGGTAAAATATGAAAACAATAAAAAAAATGAAAAATAAAGTGAAAAAATAAAAAATAAAAAATGTAATAAAGCTGAAAAGAGGGGGTTGGGGGAAAAAAAGGCTGAATGAGGAGTCATATAGAAACACATGGGTACAATGCAATTTTTCTGAAAACCTTAGGGTAAAAGGTAAATATGAAAAAAAAAAAAATAAAAATAAAGTCATGAAAATTGAAAAAATATGAAAATAAAAATAAAATAAAACAAAAATAAAAAATAAAAAATATAAAAATCAAAAAGACAAAAAAAAAAAAAATTGAAAATTTAGAAAAACATAAAATATGAGAACCTTATAAAATCTCAAAAAAAAAAAGAGAGGGGGGAGAAAAAACGGGTTTGTAAAAAAAGGGTTGTAAAAAAAGGGGGGGAAAAAAAAAAAAAAAAAAAATGAGGGGAAAACTTACCACCAAGTGAGGGAGGTTAGGAAAGAAACTTTCAGTGGACACCCCCAATTGCATTATTGGAGATCTAAAAAAAAAGAAGGTTAAAGTACAAACCTGGAACAGTGGACCTGGAAAAGATGTTCTAACAATCTAATACATATAAAGGACAACACAAAAGGTAAAATCAAGTTCCCTATTCAATCCTTTGGGAGCTTTCCTGAGTGTGTGGATCCAAAAGGATTCCCTTTTGTTTGAGGAGCTTAATGTGGTTTCCCCCCGCCTGGTTTGTCAATTTGTTCATCATTGAAAAGGAGTTGTGATACAGAATGATTTTTGCTTTAGGCCGGAGTCACACGGCGACAAAATCGGACGACTGCAATGCATGAAATATGCTTGCAGTCGGCCTTTGTTAATTATGGGCAGCTCCCATATCAGATTTTTTTGGTCGTTTTTAAAGTCCGTGTAAATCGCGCTGCGCATTGTCACCGTTTGGGCGGTCGCAACCCCCCCATGCAAGTCTATGGGAGCGATGAAAAATCTGATTACAAAGGACCCACGGTGTGATTTGCTGAAATCGCATCGGTGTCTTTAGAAAAGCCGGAAATTCATCCCCGGCTATACTGTAAAAGCACATGACAGCTTTAATAAAGACTAGAAAGAATAGATATATACACATAGAACACATATTATAATATACATGGCTTTTGACATTTTAATTACTAATTTAAAGTTCCTAACTTTCTACATACTTAATAGCCGCTAATTCAATTCCGGGTTTGTGAAAATCACAGAAGCCGAATGAATGATACATTGTTTCCACCACCATTTTACATGTAATTTCTGTATTTTTATATTTTTGAAACATACAATTAATGGGGGGATTTGTGCAAAATTTCAGAAGTAGGGGTTAATTAAAGGTGTAATTTCGTTGAAAAAAATCGTGGGCTCCCGCTGTATTTTCTCCACCAACAGACAAAGAAAGCGAGTGGGGGGGAGTAATAATAGCCTAGGGAGGGACATTTTTTTTGCCCCCCCTGGTATAACTCTGCCCCCAGGACACCCCAAAAGGCAAATTTAAAAGATTCGCCCTTTCTGGCACTTTGCCCGTCTTTCCCTTGCCCTGTAGCGGTGGCGAATGGGTTAATCTCACCTTACTGTACCTTGCTATTGAAGGTGACCTTAAGGGGTTTTTAATAAATTGAAGCGTCAATTAGAAACTTCAATTATTAATCCTATTGAAGTAAAATAAAAAACACACACACTTTGAATAAATTTTTTAAAAGAAAAAAAACCATTTTTTTGACCATTTTTATTTACACTTAATCCGTGCGAAGCCATTGACTCCAAAACAAAGAAAAAAAAAAAAACAACATTATTTTCCCTTTCCGCTGATCGTCACGTCCCACGCTGAATCCTTCCCAAAGGGTTAATAGCTTTGAGCCAAAGAGTGCAAGTAATCCTGCTGCTCACTCAAAGCTCCTAATGAATAAGTTCCTCTCCTGGCGACAGGAGAGGATGTGTTTTTAGAATGAACTTAATTGATTTGTCCACTTTCCTTTAGGTAGGTCACTCAGTTAAATTGGCAATAAATCAATTAAGCTCCATTCATGAATTATTCCCCTCTTTCGCTGGGAGAGGACTTATTCATTCAGGGGAATACAGGTCGAGACAGTATTTTTTAGCTCTCTGCGACCTGTAAATGTAACCCTTTTGATGGATTACACCGTGGGACCTGACTGTAATCTTGTAAGTTATAATTTTGCTTTTTTATTTTATTTTTATTACAAAGGTTTTGCAGGAAAATAAAATTGGTCAAAAAAAAATGTGTGATTATTTAATTAATCTTTTTTTTTTAAACTGTGTGTTTGATTTTTTCTTTCATACAATAGGTTAAAATTGAAGTTGTCTGATTGACAGCTCTAATTATTTAACCTGGCTTAAAGTGACCTTTCAATTGCAAGGTCATTTTAACCCCCTTATTAACCCATTCGCCACCCCCTACAGGGCAATGGAAATAGAGGGCAAAGTGCCAGAAAGGGCGAATCTAATTATGATTTGCCTTTCTGGGGTGTCTGGGGGCAGATTTGTAGCCGGGGGGGCACAAAAAAATGTACCCTCCTAGGCTATTATTATCTGCCCCCCCGCTTTGCTTTGTCTGGTTTGGTGGAGAAAATAGGGGAGCCCACGCATTTTTTTCAACAAATTTAAAACCTTTAATTAACCCTACATGTCGAAATTTACACATAACCATGTAATTGTATTTTCAAAATATATAAAATAATGAAATTAATGGTTAAATGTGTGGAAACAATGATCATTCATGTCGGCTTCTGTATTTCACTGAAGCGGGCAATTGAATTAGCGGCTATTACGTATGTAGAAGTGTAAGAATTTTTAAAATTGTATATATATGTACAATGACATATAATATATATGTCTCTTGTTTTAAAAATCATTCTTTCTTTGGCTTTAAAATAATATTCTTTTGGATCCATTATATGTCAGTTTTGCAAGCCGCGAGAAATCTCGCAAGTGGGGTGAAAATCGGATGTTCAAGGTACACACAATGCGATTAATGCATTTTGAGGAAAATCGGATCCCCCGAAGGAGGTGGGATTTTTTTATTTTGATCGATTGTCGACCGTAAAAACGGACCGATTTTTTGTGTTTGTGTGGCTGGCCTTAGAGAAATGTCGGGACGGAAGCCTTTTTCTTTAAATTAATAGTAGATTTATGACTTGATATTCTTTCTTTTAATATGTTTTTGTCGTCTCCCCTATATAGAGGAGACCACAAGGACATTTTATTGAATAATGCAAAGTTGGTTCGCAAGTGTAAAATCCATTAATTTTATATCTCTTCCGATATGGGTGGATAATGCTCTGATTGATTACTTGGCACACATTAGCATCCCAAGCATGGGGAAAGTACCTTTCTCTGGTCCCAGAAAAGTTTGCTTTGGGTTTTTTATAAAGTACCCATGTTGCACGGACCGTTGGTCTTTAAAATTTTTTTTGGGTTTCCCTTTTTCCATGAGAACGGGTGTCTGAAAGGCTGAAATCTTTGGGTAAGATTCAGAAAAAGAGGGCCAATGTTTATTTATATTTATAGACGATTCATTGGGGATGGTGTGTTGGTGAAGGAATCCTTTCGGGGTTTTGGGTTTTTGGTGGGGATTCCCATATAAGATTTTCTGTTTCTCGAAAAAGAGAATCCTCTCTGGGTACTTTTCTCTCTGAATTATTGCATCTGTCAAGTCGGGTTTCAAAAAGACGAGGACAGAGCAAATTTTTTTTTTCTATAATTTGAAGCGGGGGGACTCTCCGTGTGGATTTGGGTGAATTGTAAACAAAGGGGGGTTGGGAGTCAGTGGGTTTGTAACAGGCGTGTTCTATTTCATCACTTTTTTCACCCTGGTGTCCCGAAAAGGATCCTCTGTAAGTCCCAATTTAAATAAAAAAAATTTTAATTCGGTCTGATTTGTTTTGGTCCATAAATGAGAGGAGAGTACAAGGGTGCCATCCCCCCGACAAAAGATGTCATCGCTCTCAATTTTTGTAAAAGAAAATTTTCTTGACTGTTTGTTTAAACAAATTAGAAAAAAATAAAATTTAGAGAAAAATACCCAAAAGGGGTTCTCTTTTTCGAGAAACAGAGAATTTTATCTGGGAATCCCCCCCCATATATCCCCCCAAACCCGAAGGATTTCCCTTATCCATCACACCATCCCCCAATGAAACGACTACAAAAACTATCAATAAAATTGGCCCCGTTTTGACGAATCTTATCCACAGATTTTAGCCTTTCAGACACCCCTTTAGTGAAAAGGGACCAAAAAATTTTAAAGACCAACTGGTCCCCTGCAGACACGGTTTTGCTTTACTAAAAACCGAAGCAATTTTCTGGGGACGCGAGAAAAAGGTACATTCCCCTGCTTGGGATGCTATGCTGTGCCAAAAAGTTAAACAAATAGAGGACATTATCCACTTTGGGGAAAAGATATAAAATTAAAATTTTTTCCCTTTCGAACCAACTTTTCAATTATTCATAAAATGTCCTTGTGGTTCCCATATGGGGGGACAAAACATATTAGAGAAAAAATCAAGTCATAAATCTATATTGATTAAAGAAAATTGGTTCCGTCCCGCCCAA
>JARQOD010000002.1:352961899-353006615 GCA_033576555.1 Oophaga sylvatica | reverse complement strand
AAATGTTATTTAGTAACTATTTTGTGTGACATGATTCTCTGTTTGAATTGCATAAAAATTCAAAGTTTAAAAATTGCTAAATTTTCGCCATATTTCCATTTTTGTCATAAATAAAAGCAAGTTATTTCGAAGAAATTTTACCACTACCATGAAGTACAATATGTCACGAGAAAACATTCTCAGAATTGCCAAGATCCGTTGAAGCGCTCCAGAGTTATTACCTCATAAAGGGTCAGAATTGTAAAAATTGGCCTGGTCATTAACGTGAAAAGCACCATTGGGGGTTAAGGGGTTAAGCATCATGGTAGGAACTTTCATTACATCACACTTCCTTGAGGAAGTGACATCTATGTACGCGAAATGTACGTCGGTGTAGCATAACTGTGCAACAGTTTGGTAGCAACAAGCAGTGGGTAAGAATATTATTGCCATATACCACAGACGAATACGAATTTATGTACAGGTTCTGATATGCTTTGTATTTGGTGCTATGTTGCATTCTGACCACTTTGTCTACCATTTCTATTCTGTTTGTTTTGTACTTTCATATCAACATACTTCTTTTTTATATTAAATATATGTATTGTGATTGTGTAGTTGTTAAAACACTCTGTGCAGGCAGTCGTCAAAGGTATATTGAATCACTTTGCTTGTTACGTGTAATTTCAATAAAGTGGGTATTTTAGTTCTAAAAACGTTTTCTTCTATTTGGCTAACACTCATATTGTACATCGCGCATATATGATACATATCGCTTAGAGATTGACTGCCTCATCTGGGACAACAAATTGACATAATAGGCCACAAATGACCTATTCATGTGAGCTCTCACAACTAGGACCTGCATTTTTCCTGAGAATGGGACCTCTGATGCTATGTTGTCAGAAATGGACAAATGGCAGCAGATGTAGAGATCTCTGTATTCATCTTTATGGATAAGTTTATGCAATATTGATAATCATATGTCGCAAGGCTAGGGGGGGAGAAAGGCGTATAATCAGTCATTTTAGAAATAAATTGCATGGTATGGAGGTCACATCTAGAGATAAGCGAATTTGTTTGGATTCAGTTCCAAATACGATCGGATTCGAATATTGTTTTTGCAATATTCATTGAACATAGCCGAACGTCATTAGAGTCAATGGGAGTAAAAATTACCGAATATGTGCGGAACCGATCATAAGACCTACATTCGGAACGAATAGTGTTCGAATATGGCCTGAATATGTCAAAATCAGATTTGGGGCCAAAATCTGTACAAATTTACTCATCTAGTCACAACCCAGATAACCTGGGCAGGAATCAGGATGGAAAAAGGGAGATATAGAGGTTTTTTAGCCAGAGGGGGCATGAGACCCTGATGGAAAAGGAATACTGGAGCTAGGAAAAAGTACGAACCCACATTCTTGTTCCATGAGAACATACCGTTTATCATGGCTTTCTGCAGGAACTCCTTTAGAGCCACTTAGGTAGATACACTCTTGGATACTTTTTCCTAGCTCCAGTATTCCTTTACTATCAGGGTCTCATGCCCCTTCTGGCTACCCACCTCTATATCTCCCTTTTTCCACCCTGAGCATGCTCACTCCGTGGCCCATGCCTTTTTCCCCCCTAGCCTTGTGACATATGATTATCAATATTGCATAGACTTATACATGGTTTCACCAGTACAAGTATACCTTCTGTATCTGCTATGCTAATTGAATGGTACGCTGACCAGTGTGGTTACTCTGTTTCATAAAGTCTATAGTCAGGTTTATGTCTCGTTGATGCTTAAAGAAAGTTGGCAAGGTTGACAGTTTTGTAATCAGGAACCACAAGGAATAAAGATATGCTGCAGCTTGTCAATTTAGCATTCTTGAGTTCCATACAGTTCCTCTTGAATTTTACCTGTGTTGTTTTTAAGCATCCTGCTCTCAATTTGAAATTATCTTTTGTGATGTTTGTGGTCCTGGCAAGGCATTCCTGGGGCATACCAAATCTTTTGGATGCATACCAATAAGATGTTTGAATAATTTTATTCTAAATGGAAAATTGTTTGATTTTTCACAGTATATGTTTAAAGTCTGTTTCACTCCCCTCTCAGATTATTTACTGAAAACTATTCAGTGTCTGTTTTATAATATATTGAAAGATGCAAGGCAAGGCTAAGTGGATTGAAATACAATGGCTCAATGAAATAATGCAGTTTACGAGAATAATAATGAAAAATACATGTAAGATAATGCAAAACCTATAAAATAGCAAAAAGTGAACAATATTTAAAAAACATATTATTAGCAGCAAGTCAGATAATAAATAGATAAGAGCGAATTTGTTCGGATTTTGGCCCCGAATCTGATTTTGACATATTTGGGACATATTCGAACACTATTCATGCCTAATGTATGTCTTATGATCGGTTCCGAACATATTCAGTAATTTATACTCCCATTAACTCTTATGACGTTCGGCTATGTTAGACGAATATTGCAAAAACAATATTCAGGTCCGATCGCATTAGGAACCAATACCAAACCAATTCACTCATCTTTAATAATAAGCAATAGCAATAAACATGTACTATACTCAGCCGCCATATCAAGGAGCGTTCTCCCTACCAGTGGCGTATCTAGAGTCTGAAGGTGTGCATCCCTTCTGAGGAAGAGATTATCGAACACTAAACTGGAGCTGTCTGGACTCTGGGTAACTATCCACACCTTCTAACCTGGATTTATATATTCCTTTATTTGATACTATGCATGTGCTATTACTATGAGCTATGGTGTTCAAAAAACTTTCTTTGTTTTTGGATTCTCATATGAATTTAATTTTTTCACCTAGCTGATTATACCCTTTGTATAATAGTTTATAGGAGTTACCAGAGACAAAACACAGTAGTGTCCAGCTTTTTTATGTCCTTGTTTACATCAAGTCACTTGCACCTCGCACTTCATTCCTATTTATTTGAGTACACATATCTTGCTATATTAATTCAGAGTCTATTTCTGCAAGTTGTTGTATTTTATAGGCAAAACAAAAAAAGAAAAAATAGAATGGCACTAAGAAACAGTCTACTTACTGGTGGCATGTGTGGACTCTGAGTCAGCGACACTTTGCTGGGTGAAATCATGGTAGTGAAGGTGCTTGCTTGAATAAGCACACATGAGGCAATCGAAAAATTAAGAAAAAGAGCAGCACACTCCATTTACCGTATGATAAAAAACCTAAGTCCTTTATTTAAGAAAAGTTTACATGAACAAGGTTTACGAGGGCAGGATAAGTGCAGGCATGCAGACAGGAGAACAGGACTATGGCCATTTTGCGTTTAGCATGCTTCCACGGATCTGGACCAGTGGAAGCGTGTTAAACGCTAAACGGCCGTAGTCCTTTTCTTTTGTCTGCATGCCTGCACTTATCCTGCCCTCGTAAACCTTGTCCATGTAAACTTTTCTTAAATAAAGGACTTAGGTTTTTTATCATAAGGTAAACGGAGTGTGCTGCTCTTGTTCTTAATTTGTTGTATTTTATATATAACTGGACATAACTCACTTATCACCTCAGTCTTGGCTTGTTTTCCATTGCTGTTCTGTGTGTTTACAACTCCATTTTTTAATCTTTTAATCATGTGTTCCAATAAAATTATCTACTTTCTAAATAAATTTTGATTGGAGGACTTTTTATTTGTATAGGTTGTTTCTTGTGTTACTTCTAAGCCAGATGTAATGGGACATAAACCTTCCAAAAGTTCAACTTTTGCCTCGTCCGTCCACAGAGTATTCTTACAAAAGTCTTGGGGATCAGCAAAATGTTTTCTGACAAAACTAAGATGAGCTGTTATATCCTTATTGCTCAGCAGTGGTTTTTGTCTTGAAACTCTGCCATGCTGGCTATTTTTACCCAGTCTCTTTCTTATGGTGGAGTGATGAACACTGATCTTAACTGAGATAAGTGAGACCTGCATTTCTTTGGATGTTGTTGTGGGGTCTTTTGTGACCTCTTGGATGAGTCATCCCTGCTCTCTTCAGGTTATTTTGCTCGGCCGGCCACTCCTAGTAAGATTCACCACTGCTTCATGTTTTCGCCATTTGTGTATAAAGGCTCTCATTGTGGTTCACTGGGGTCTCAAAGTTTTAGAAATGGCTTCATAACCTTTTCCAGACTGATAGATCTCAATTTGTTTCTCATTTTTAATATATAAATTTGTTTGGTGATCTGAAACATTTTAGTGTGACAAACATGCAAAAGAATAAGAAATCATGAATGAATGAACTTTTTACACCACTGTATATAAGTATACATATGTCTTTCATCCTGGTATATATGACCCTCATTATGGTGTATGTATATATATGTATATATATATGCCCTCCATCCTGGTAATTGTCCCTTATCTTGGAACCCATCCTGGTATATATATCCCTATCCTATTATTTATATCCCCCGTTCTGCGGTCTTCTTTAATGTATAGAAAAAATGTAAATCATTATAGTCAACAGGGGTGAACATAGAAGTCATAGGGCAGTGACCGCTGCAACCGCGATTGTTACACCCCTGCTCCCCATTATCTCCAGTCAAGGGGTTTAGATTGATTAGAATAGTCTTTCCATCGTATAGTTTCAGATAAACTACTGCCTTCATTCTATATCTCTAATTTTTATACCCTTAAAACATTATAAAATTTCCCTTGTGTTGTTAAAGCCTGAGTCTAAATAATGAGAACTGGTCTTATCAGTCTAATAAAACCCCAATTGAACATTTTGCAATTTCTTAGTCGTGGAATTCAATATGTATTTTGCATTTCCTACTACTAAACAGTAAATGCAAAGCTGAAACAAAAAGTATTAAAATGGAAGAATAAAACCAACCAAACAACAACCCCAATTCCAAAAGGTTGGGACACTGTGAAAAATGTAAAGAAAACAAGAATGCAATTATTTCTAAATCTCTTAGGCTACTTTCACACTTGCGCCTTTTTGTGCTGCGTTTCGAGCGCACATCAAACGCATTAAAAAAATGAGTGCAATTGCTTGTAAATACTGCGAAATTTTGTCACATCAGCGTGCGCATTACGACAAAAAACGCTGCGATTGTATGCGATTTCAAGTTTTTTTGCATGCGTTTGCGTTTTTTCGGCGCATGGGATGTCTACGTGTCACATTTCACAGGAGGAAAATCCTTGAAAAATTCTTGCAACAAACTCCACCAATGGGACACCATGGGAGTGTGTTAAGGGAAATCTTTGTATAGAGCCTGTTACAGCCGAATTCTTCACATTTGCTTGCATTTTCCTTTGTGAACATGGATCTGCGCTGGAAGAGTTTTCACTTTAACCCCTTCACCCCAAGGGTGGTTTGCACGTTAATGACCGGGCCAATTTTTACAATTCTGACCACTGTCTCTTTATGAGGTTATAACTCTGGAACGCTTTGCGATTCTGAGATTGTTTTCTCGTGACATATTGTACTTCACGTTAGTGGTAAAATTTCTTCGATATACCTTGCGTTTATTTTTGAAAAAAATGCAAATATGGCGAAAATTTTGAAAATTTTGCAATTTTCAAACTTTGAATTTTTTTTCCCTTAAAACAGAGAAATATGTCATACAAAATAGTTAAGAAATAACAGTTCCCACATGTCTACTTTACATCAGCACAATTTTGGAACCAAAATTTTTTTTTGTTAGGAAATTATAAGGGTTAAAAGTTGACCAGTGATTTCTCATTTTTACAACAAAATTTACAAAGCCATTTTTTTAGGGACCACCTCACGTTTGAAGTCACTTTGAGGGGTCTATATGGCAGAAAATACCAAAAAGTGACACCATTCTAAAAACTGCACCCCTCAAGGTACTCAAATCCACATTCAAGAATTTTATTAACCCTTCAGGTGCTTCACAGGAGCTGAAGCAACGTGGAACGAAAAAATGAATATTTAACTTTTTAACCACAAAAATGATCTTTTACAAACTTTTTTTTATTTTCACAAGGGTAAAAGGAGAAAATGGACAGATAAAGTTGTTGTGCAATTTCTCCTGAGTACGCCAATACCCCATATGTGGGGGAAAACCACTGTTTGGGCACACGGCAGAGCTCGTAAGGGAAGGAGTGCCGTTTGACTTTTTCAAACTAAAATTGGCTGGAGTTGAGATTGGACGCCATGTCGTGTTTGGAGAGCCCCTGATGCGCCTAAACAGTGGAAACCCCCCACAAGTGACATCATTTTGGAAACTAGACCCTCTAAGGAACTTATCTAGATCTGTTGTGAGCACTTTGAACCCCAAAGTGTTTCACAAAAGTTTATAATGCCTGGGTGTGAAAAAAAAAAAAAACAATTTTCCACAAAAATGATTTTTTAGTCCCAAATTTTTGATTTTTTCCCAAGGAAATTGGACCCCAAAAGTTGTTGTCCAATTTGTCCTGAGTACGCTGATACCCCATATGTGGGGGGGGAAACTGTTTTGGCGCATGGCAGGGCTTGGAAAGGAAGCAGTAACGTTTTGGAATGCAAACATTGATGGGGTCATGTTCCACTTGTAGTGCCCCAGATGAGCCTAAACAGTGGAAACCCCCCACAAGTGACCCCATTTTGGAAGCTAGACCCCCTAAGGAACTTATCTAGATCTTTGGTGAGCACTTTGAACCCCCAAGTGCTTCACACAAGTTTATAATGCCCGGGCATGAAAATAAAAAATCCTATTTTTTTCCCACAAAAATTATCTCTTAGTCACTAATTTTTTATTTTCCCATAGGTAACAGGAGAAATTGGACCTCAAAAGTTGTTGTCCAATTTGTCCTGAGTACGCTGATACCCTATATGTGGGGGGAATCACTGTTTGGGCGCACGGCAGAGCTTGGAAGGGAAGGCGCACCATTTGACTTTTTCCAACCAAAATTGGCTGGAATTGAGATTAGACGCCATGTTGCATTTGGAGAGTCCCTGATGTGCCTAAACAGTGGAAACCCCCCACAAGTGACCCCATTTGGGAAACTAGACCCCCTAAGGAACTTATCTAGATCTTTGGTGAGCAATTTGAACCCCAAGTGCTTCACACAAGTTTATAACGTAGAGCCGTAAAATTAAAAAAACATATTTTTTCCACAAAATTGATCTTTTCACCCCAATTTTTATTTTCCCATGGGTAACAAGACTCCAAAAGTTATTGTGCAATTTGTCCTGAGTACGCTGATACCCCATATGTGGGGGTAAACCACTGTTTGGGTGCATGGCAGAGTTTGGAAGGGAAGGAGCGCCGTTTGACTTCTTCAACGCAGAATTGGCTGGATGCCATGTCGTGTTTGGAGAGCTCCTGATCTTCCTAAACAGTGGAAACCCCCACAAATGACACCATTTTGGAAACTAGACCCTCAAGGAACTTATCTAGATGTGTGGTGAGCACTTTGAACCCCCAAGTGCTTCACAGAAGTTTATAACGTACAGCCGTAAAATAAAAAAAATCTTTTTTTTTTTTTTATAAAAATGATTTTTTTGCCCCCAATATTTTATTTTCACAAGGATAACAGGAGAAATTGGACCCAAAAAGTTGTTTTCCAATTTGTCCTGAGTACGCTGATACCCAATATGTGGGAGTAAATTACTGTATGGGCGCACGTCGGGGCTCGGAAGGGAAGTAGTGACGTTTTGGATTGCAGACTTTGATGGATTGGTCTGGGGGCGTCATGTCGCATTTGGAGAGCCCCTGATGCGCCTAAACAGTGGAAACCCCCCACAAGTGACCCCATTTTGGAAAATAGACCCACAAGGAACTTATCTAGATGTGTGGTGAGCACTTTGAAGCCCGAAGTGCTTCACAGAAGTTTATAGCGTACAGCCGTAATAATAAAAAATACTTTTTTTTTTTACAAAAATGATTTTTTCGCCCCAAATATTTTATTTTCAAAAGGGTAACAGGAGAAATGGATCCCAAAAGTTGTTTTCCAATTTGTCCTGAGTACGCTGATACCCAATATGTGTGAGTAAATTACTGTATGGGAGCACGTCGGGGATCGGAAGGGAAGTAGTGACGTTTTGGATTGCAGACTTTGATGGATTGGTCTGGGGGCGTCATGTTGCATTTGGAGAGCCCCTGATGTGCCTAAACAGTGGAAACCCCCCACAAGTGACCCCATTTTGGAAATAGACCCCACAAGAAACTTATTCAGATGTGTGGTGAGCACTTTGAACCCGAAAGTGCTTCACAGAAGTTTATAACGTACAGCCGTAAAATAAAAAATCTTTTTTTTTTTTACAAAAATTATTTTTTTTGCCCCCAATATTTTATTTTCACAAGGATAACAGGAGAAATTGGACCCAAAAAGTTGTTTTCCAATTTGTCCTGAGTACGCTGATACCCAATATGTGGGAGTAAATTACTGTATGGGCGCACGTCGGGGCTCGGAAGGGAAGTAGTGACGTTTTGGATTGCAGACTTTGATGGATTGGTCTGGGGGCGTCATGTCGCATTTGGAGAGCCCCTGATGCGCCTAAACAGTAGAAACCCCCCACAAGTGACCCCATTTTGGAAAATAGACCCCACAAGGAACTTATCTAGATGTGTGGTGAGCACTTTGAAGCCCGAAGTGCTTCACAGAAGTTTATAGCGTACAGCCGTAATAATAAAAAATACTTTTTTTTTTACAAAAATGATTTTTTCGCCCCAAATATTTTATTTTCAAAAGGGTAACAGGAGAAATTGGACCCCAAAAGTTGTTGTCCAATTTGTCCTGAGTACACTGATACCCAATATGTGGGAGAAAACTACTGTATGGGCGCACGTCAGGGCTCGGAAGGGAAGTAGTGACGTTTTGGATTACAGACTTTGATGGAATGGTCTGGGGGCGTCATGTCGCATTTGGAGAGCCCCTGATGCGCCTAAACAGTGGAAACCCCCCACAAGTGACCCCATTTTGGAAAATAGACCCCACAAGGAACTTATCTAGATGTGTGGTGAGCGCTATGAAGCCCCAAGTGCTTCACAGAAGTTTATAACATACAGCCGTAAAAACAAAAAAAATCATTTTTTTTTACAAAAATGATATTTTCGCCCCCAGTTTTTTATTTTCCCAAGGGTAACAGAAGAAATAGGACAAATTGCACAATAACTCTTGGGGTACAGAGTACGCTGATACTCCATATGTGGGGTAAACTATTGTTTGGGCGCATGGCAGAGCTCAGAAGTGAAGGAGCACCGTTTGACTTTTTCAACGCAGAATTGACTGGAATTGAGATCAGACGCCATGTCACATTTGGAGAGCCCCTGATGTGCCTAAACAGCAGAAACCCCCCAATTCTAACTCCAACCCTAACCCCAACACACCCTAACCCTAGTCCCAACCCTAACCACAAACCTAACCCTAACACACCCCTAACCCTAATCCCAACCCTAACCCTAATCCTAACGTTAGCGCCAACCCTAACCCTAATTTAGCCGCAACCCTAACCCTAATGGAAAAATGGAAATAAATAAATTTTTTTAATTTTATTATTTTTCCCTAACTAAGGGGTGATAAAGGGGGGTTTGATTTACTATTTATAGCGGGTTTTTGTGATTGGCAGCTGTCACGCTAAAAGACGCTTTTTATTGCAAAAAGTAGTTTTTTGCATCACCACATTTTGAGAGCTATAATTTTTGCATATTTTGGCCCACAGAGTCATGTGAGGTCTTATTTTTTGCGGGACGAGGTGACGTTTTTATTGGTACCATTTTTGAGCATGTGACGTTTTTTGATCGCTTTTTATTTCGATTTTTGGGAGGTTAGAATGAACAAAAATCAGCAATTCATTAATTTCTTTTGGGGGAGGCGTTTATACCGTTTTGCGTGTGGTAAAATTGATAAAGCAGTTTTATTCTTCGGGTCAGTACGATTACGGTGATACCTCATTTATATCATTTTTTTATGTTTTGGGGCTTTTATAGAATAAAAGCAACTTTATCTAAAAAATTATTATTTTTGCATCGCTTTATTCTGCGAGCTATAGCTTTTTTATTTTTTCACTGATGATGCTGTATGATGGCTTGTTTTTTGCGGGACAAGATGACGTTTTCAGCGGTACCATGTTTTTTTATATCGGTCTTTTTGATCGCATGTTATTCCACTTTTTGTTCGGCGGTATGATGATAAAGCATTGATTTTTTGCATAGTTTTTTTTTTTTTTTTAAGGGGTTCACTAAAGGGGTTAACTAGTGGGATAGTTTTATAAGGGGGGTCGTTACAGACGCGGCGATACCAAATATGTGTACTTTTATTGTTTTGTTTTTTTTATTTACAGGAAGAAATGAATTTATTGGGGAATATATTTTTTTTTTTTTATGATTTTTTTTACCACTTTTTATTTTCATTTTTTTAACTTTTTTACTTTGTCCCAGGGTGGGACATCACAGTATTTTAGCAGATCGCTGGTGTGACAGTGTGCACAGCACTCTGTCACACCAGCGATCGCTCTGGCAGTGCTGCAGGCTTCTCAGTGCCTGCTCTCAGCAAGCACTGAGGAAGCCGCCTCCCTGCAGGACCCCGGCGCCATCTTGGATCCGGGGACCTGGAGGGAGGACGGACCCTCGGAACAGCGCGACACATCGCGCTGCTCTGAGGGTCTCAGGGGAGCGCGCAGGGAGCCCCCTGCCTGCGCGATCCTCCACTGTGCCCCCTGGTACAGCGCGATCATGTTTGATCGCGGTGTGCCAGGGGTTAATGTGCCGGGAGCGGTCCGTGACCGCTCCTGACACATAGTGCTGGGTGTCAGCTGTGATAATCAGCTGACACCCGGCCGCGATCGGCTGCGCTCCCCTCGGGAGCGCGTCCGATCGCACGGGAGGTACTATCCCGTCCATGGTCATACGGGCCCAGGTACCATGGACGGGATAGTACGTCTGATGGCAGTAAGGGGTTAACTTGGATCTGGACATCGCGATGGCTCAGGCTTATGCAGTTGCTTGCCATGAGGCAAGGGAGAGAGAGACAGCGAAGATGGCAGCGGCAGCGTTTGTGGGTACATCCGATTGTTGAACTCCGGGAGAGCCGTGGAGCGTACCACACCCTATATAGTGAGCTACAGGCAAACCCGGAGAAATTTAGTGACTATACCCCGATGTCGCAAGAAACCTTCAGGGATTTGCTTGCTCGTGTACAAGAATTCATCCGGAGACAGGACACACAGCTCCGTCGCGCGATTCCTCCGGAGGAAAGGCTCCTGATGACATTTTGGTACGTAATATTGCTAAACCGATGCCTGCATAATTTTATTTGTTCTGCCATGTACTATTCCACAGCTGGCAGAATTATTGTTCTGCCATGTAGTAAACAAAGACCTGCAGAATTATTTTTATGTCATGTACTAAATTTTTTTTTTCGGTCTTTTATTAATGTTTTAAAAAAGCATACACAATAATATAATTTTTTCTTCTTTTTCAGATTCCTGGCTACTGGAGAGAGCCTCTCTTCACTCCACTTCCAGTACCAGATTGGAATCTCCACCTTGTCAGGAATTGTTGTGGACACCTGCCGGGCATTAACAAACGCATAACCAGATTCATAATAAGTAGCTGTGAACACAGTTCACCTAGTTGCTACCACTACCTCCATATTTCAATACAGAATTACCAGAGAACAACAATGGAGTTTTTTTACAAAACGTATAAAGAGTTTATTTATAAAGTACAAACAATGTCACTGCAAACATTAAAATTACCAGGATGTGTATTTGAAAGACACTAGAACATATGGCAACAAATAAGCACAGAAATTAGATATTTAACTGCGTATATTAGGTTAAAAAGTTCATGAAAACACCCTGTTGGTTAGTCAATCTAATGCAAAGTAGTTGCTAATCGATACAAAGTGGACTCCACAATGAGAAATCACAATGAAAAATAACGATTGCTAACATGAAAAGACCGCAATCCCATCAATAACACTTAACCCCTTTATTCCATCAGACGTACTATTCCGTCCATGTGACCCTGGACCTAATTCCCATGGACGGAATAGTACGTCATGGGCGATCAGCTGCGCTCCCGGGGGAACGCAGCTGATCGCGGCCGGGTATCAGCTATTTATCACAACTACACCCAGCACTATGTGTCAGGAGCGGTCACGGACCGCTCCCAGCACATTAACCCCTGGCACACCGCGATCAAACATGATCGCGGTGTACCGGGGGCACAGGGGAGGATCGCGCAGGGAGGGGGCTCCCTGCGCGCTCCCCTGAGACCCTCAGAGCAGCGGATGTGTCGCGCTGTTCCGAGGGTCCGTCCTCCCTCCAGGTCCCCGGATCCAAGATGGCGCCGGGGTCCTGCAGGGAGGCGGCTTCCTCAGTGCCTGCTGAGAGCAGGCGCTGAGGAAGCCTGCAGCGATGCCAGAGCGATCGCTGGTGTGACAGTGTGCACAGCACTCTGCTAAAATACTGTGATGTCCCACCCTGGGACAAAGTAAAAAAGTAAAAAAAATAAAAATAAAAAGTGGTAAAAAAAATCATAAAAAAAAAAAAAATATTCCCCAATAAATTCATTTCTTCCTGTAAATAAAAAAAACAAAACAATAAAAGTACACATATTTGGTAGCACCGCGTCCGTAACGACCCCCCCTATAAAACTGTCACACTAGTTAACCCCTTTAGTGAACCCCTTAAAAAAAAAAAACTAAGCAAAAAATCAATGCTTATCATCATACCGCCGAACAAAAAGTGGAATAACACGCGATCAAAAAGACGATATAAATAAGCATGATACTGCTGAAAACGTAATCTTGTCCCGCAAAAAACAAGCCATCACACACCATCATCAGCAAAAAAATAAAAAAGTTATAGCTCGCAGAATAAAGCGATGCAAAAATAATGATTTTTTATATAAAATTGTTTTTATTCTATAAAAGCGCCAAAACATAAAAAATGATATAAATGAGGTATCGCCATAATCGTACTGACCCGAAGAATAAAACTGCTTTATCAATTTTACCACACGTGGAACGGTATAAACGCCTCCCCCAAAAGAAATTCATGAATTGCTGATTTTTGTTCATTCTAACCCTTTCCAAAAATCGAAATAAAAAGCGATCAAAAAATGTCACGTGGTCATAAATGGTACCAATAAAAACGTCACCTCGTCCCACAAAAAATAAGACCTCACATGACTCTGTGGGCCAAAATATGCAAAAATTATAGCTCTCAAAATGTGGTGATGCAAAAAACTACTTTTTGCAATAAAAAGCGTCTTTTAGAGTGACAGCTGCCAATCACAAAAACCCGCTATAAATAGTAAATCAAACCCCCCTTTATCACCCCCTTAGTTAGGGAAAAATAATAAAATTAAAAAAATTTATTTATTTCCACTTTCCCATTAGGGTTAGGGTTGCGGCTAAAGTTAGGGTTAGGGTTGGCGCTAATGTTAGTATTAGGGTTATGGTTGGGATTAGGGTTAGGGGTGTGTTAGGGTTAGGTTTGTGGTTAGGGTTGGGACTAGGGTTAGGGGTGTGTTGGGGTTAGGGTTGGAGTTAGAATTGGGGGGTTTCTGCTGTTTAGGCACATCAGGGGCTCTCCAAATGTGACATGGCGTCTGATCTCAATTCCAGCCAATTCTGCGTTGAAAAAGTCAAACGGTGCTCCTTCACTTCTGAGCTCTGCCATGCGCCCAAACAGTAGTTTACCCCCGCATATGGGGTATCAGCGTACTCTGGACCACAAGAGTTATTGTGCAAATTTGTCATATTTCTTCTGTTACCCTTGGGAAAATAAAAAACTGGGGTGACAAAATCATTTTTGTAAAAAAAAAATGATTTTTTTTGTTTTTACGGCTGTAATGTTATAAATTTTCTGTGAAGCACTTGGGGCTTCATAGTGCTCACCACACTTCTAGATAAGTTCCTTGAGGGTCTATTTTCCAAAATGGGGTCACTTGTGGAGGGTTTCCACTGTTTAGGCGCATCAGGGGCTCTCCAAATGCAACACGACGCCCCCAGACCATTCCATCAAAGTCTGCAATCCAAAACGTCACTACTTCCTTCCGAGCCCAGACGTGCACCCATACAGTCGTTTTCTCACACATGTTGGGTATCAGCGTATTAGGACAAATTGGACAACAACTTTTGGGGTCCAATTTCTCCTGTTACCCTTGTAAAATAAAATATTGGGGCGAAAAAATAATTTTTTTTAAAAAAAAAAAAGATTTTTTATTTTTACATCTGTACGTTATAAACTTCTGTGAAGCACTTCGGGGTTCAAAGTGCTCAACAGACTTCTAGATAAGTTCCTTGTGTGGTCTATTTTCCAAAATGGGGTCACTTGTGGGGGTTTCCACTGTTTAGGCGCATCAGGGGCTCTCCAAATGCGACCTGACGCCCCCAGACCATTCCATCAAAGTCTTCAATCCAAAACGTCACTACTTCCCTTCCGAGCCCAGACGTGCACCCATACAGTAATTTACTCCCACATATTGGGTATCAGCGTACTCAGGACAAATTGGACAACAACTTTTGGGGTCCAATTTCTCCTGTTACCCTTGTGAAAATAAAATATTGGGGGCGAAAAAATCATTTTTGTAAAAAAAAAAAAAAAGATTTTTTATTTTACGGCTGTACGTTATAAACTTCTGTGAAGCACTTTGGGTTCAAAGTGCTCACCACACATCTAGATAAGTTCCTTGAGGGTCTAGTTTTCAAAATGGTGTCATTTGTGGGGGGTTTCCACTGTTTAGGCAGATCAGGAGCTCTCCAAACACGACATGGCATCCAGCCAATTCTGCATTGAAAAAGTCAAACGGCGCTCCTTCCCTTCCAAACTCTGCCATGCACCCAAACAGTGGTTTACCCCCACATATGGGGTATCAACGTACTCAGGACAAATTGCACAATAACTTTTGGAGTCTTGTTACCTTGGGAAAATAAAAATTGGGGTGAAAGGATCAATTTTGTGGAAAAAATATGATTTGTTAATTTTACGTCTCTACGTTATAAACTTGTGTGAAGCACTTGGGGGTTCAAATTGCTCACCATCTAGATAAGTTCCTTAGGGGTCTAGTTTCCCAGATTGGGTCACTTGTGGGGGGTTTCCACTGTTTAGGCACATCAGGGACTCTCCAAATGCAACATGGCGTCCAATCTCAATTCCAGCCAATTTTGGTTGGAAAAAGTCAAATGGTGCTCCTTCCATTCCGAGCTCTGCCATGCGCCCAAACAGTGGTTTCCCCCCCACATATGGGGTATCAGCATACCAGGACAAATTGGACAACAACTTTTGAGGTCCAATTTCTCCTGTTACCTATGGCAAAATAAAAAATTAGTGACTAAGAGATAATTTTTGTGGGAAAAAAATAGGATTTTTTTTTTCATGCCCGGCATTATAAACTTGTGTGAAGCACTTGGGGTTCAAAGTGCTCACCAAAGATCTAGATAAGTTCCTTAGGGGGTCTAGCTTCCAAAATGGGGTCACTTGTGGGGGATTTCCACTGTTTAGGCTCATCTGGGGCACTGCAAACGGAACATAACCCCCATCAATGGTTGCATTCCAAAACGTTACTGCTTTCCTTTCCAAGCCCTGCCGTGCGCCCAAACAGTTTCCCCCCCACATATGGGGTATCAGCGTACTCAGGACAAATTGGACAACAACTTTTGGGGTCCAATTTCCTTGGAAAAATCAAAAATTTGGGACTAAAAAATCATTTTTGTGGAAAATTGTTTTTTTTTTTCTTCACACCCAGGCATTATAAACTTTTGTGAAACTCTTTGGGGTTCAAAGTGCTCACAACAGATCTAGATAAGTTCCTTAGGGGGTCTAGTTTCCAAAATTGTGTCACTTGTGGGGGGTTTCCACTGTTTAGGCACATCAGGGACTCTCAAAACACGACATGGCGTCCAATCTCAACTCCAGCCAATTTTAGTTTGAAAAAGACAAACGGCGCTCCTTCCCTTACGAGCTCTGCCGTGTGCCCAAAGAGTGTTTTTCCCCCACATATAGGTTGGTACAGAAATTGCACAACAACTTTATCTGCCCATTTTCTCCTTTTACCCTTGTGAAAATAAAAAAAAGTTTGTAAAAGATCATTTTTGTGGCTAAAAAGTTAAATATTAATTTTTTTCTTCCACGTTGCTTCAGCTCCTGTGAAGCATCTGAAGGTTATTAAACTTCTTGTATGTGGTTTTGAGTACCTTGAGGGGTGCAGTTTTTAGAATGGTGTCACTTTTGGGTATTTTCTGCTAATAGACCCGTCAAAGTGACTTCAAATGTGAGGTCGTCCCTAAAAAAATGGCTTTGTAAATTTTGTTGTAAAAATGAGAAATCACTGGTCAACTTTTAACCCTTATAATTTCCTAACAAAAAAAAATTTTGTTCCAAAATTGTGCTGATGTAAAGTAGACATGTGGGAAATATTATTTCTTAACTATTTTGTGTGACATATTTCTCTGTTTTAAGGGAAAAAAATTCAAAGTTTGAAAATTGCAAAATTGTCAAAATGTTCGCCATATTTGCGTTTTTTTCAAAAATAAATGCAAGGTATATCGAAGAAATTTTACCACTAACGTGAAGTACAATATGTCACGAGAAAACAATCTCAGAATCGCGAAGATCCGTTGAAGCATTCCAGAGTTATAACCTCATAAAGAGACAGTGGTCAGAATTGTAAAAAATTGGCCCGGTCATTAACGTGCAAACCACCATTGGGGGTGAAGGGGTTAATAATAATTAGTAAATAATGGAGCGAATTTAAAGACAGGGTTCTCACCAAGTGCTGGTTGCCATAAGACAAGCCCCCGACGCGCGTTTCGCTGCTGTCCGCCTCGCTTTCTCAAGGGGAAGTGCGTCGTTTTTTCCCAGAGGACCTTTAAGTACCCATGGTAACTGGTCAAGTGACCGCTACATGTTAAACCCAAAGCTTGCTGTCAACTGGCGCATGCGCCCGACGTTGCCGCTCCAGCCCCCGTGACCCGGACATGCCAACCAGCCACAACGCCTAGGCTCAAAATGAGCCACAGCACTGCGCCAGAGAGTCTTTGCCGGATGACTGGGGCGGCTGCAGGTAACAATCGCGCACGCGCACCACAACAATATGCCCTATACACATAATAGATAAATAGCCCACATACAATCTGTCATATATGTACAAAATTAAAATCAAAATCATTGCACATTTTTCCATGGATGTCTCCAAGATGTCAGGTATATTCGTTGTTCCGATTTCATTCAGATTGCATCACATATCAATGGCTGATATTTCCAATAGAGATGGGCGAAGGAGGAGCCAAATGTGTAACGGGTAAGTATTAAAATTCCCAAAATCAGTGCAACAAACTATATAAAAACATATAAGAAAGAAAAAAAGTTAAAATTATTTATACAACGACACACATAAAAGAATGATGCAAAAAAGACCCAGAGGGAAGAAAGAAAGAATCAAGGACATTATAGGAAAGGAGCAAAGTTAAGGGCCTCATTTAGCCCCACTGGTTTGACCGTACCTAATGTAACGATCCATTTCAATTCGCGTTGTGCTAACAATTTTTTAACATTGCCCCCTCGGGATGTACAACGTCTATACCTCTAACCCGAAAATCCACAGGATCACAATTGTGTTTCACCCTAAAATGTCTAGGGATAGTTTTCAGGCTAGACACATCCTCAACTGTGCTGGCGGTGCATATATCTCGTACGTGTTCTCGAACACGTAGTCTAAGTTCTCGTGATGTTAGACCTAGATAAATTAGAGGGCAGCTACACGTAGCATAATAAATTATGTTACTCGTGCCACAGGAAATATATTCTCTAATATCATAATTTTTGCTACCATCACTTGATTGAAATGTAGAACTTCGAACTATATTTGCGCACGCCACACAGTGACCACAACTAAAGCACCCTTTATTACGTCTAGTAATACCAAATAGGTTTTTAGTGGGTGCAATGTAGTGGCTTTGAACCAGCATGTCCTTCAAATTTTTGGACCTCTTAGGGGTTATGAGGGGTCGATCTGTAAGGATTGATCCCCGAATGGGCTCAGTTTTCAAAACAGACCAGTGTTTTGTAACGAACTGGTTAAACACCGAAATGAACAGTATATTATTGTCCTCTTTCTTTTTTGGGGCTGAGTGGTATAACAAATGATTCCGGGGAGTAGTCTTTGCTCGGTTATAGCCTTTTTTAATACTTCGTTTGCTATATCCATGTTGTATAAATCGTTCCCTTAGATCATTAGCTTGCATCTCAAATTTGTGGCCTGACGAGCAAATTTGACGCATCCTCAAGTACTGTCCAACCGGGACGGCTCCCACCGTGGCATGGCTGTGTGCTGACCTAGTGTGCAATAAAGCATTAACTGAAGTGGTTTTACGAAAGACATCTGTCTGGATGGACAAATCCTTGTCCACTTCCATACTGACTTCCAAAAAGTCTATTTTCTTCAGATCATATCTATACGTAAGTCTGATACTAAGAGAATTGTTATTCAACACAGCCATGAACCCTTCAACTGCTGCACTGTCCCACGCCAAAACAATAAAACGTCATCAATATAACGTAGCCAGCACAGCACATGGTCAGCGGCCCCCAACCCCGCCTCGCCAAAAATTAACCTCTCCCAGTGACCCAGAAAGAGGTTGGCGTAAAACGGCGCGCAGGCCGCACCCATGGCTGCGCTGCGCTTCTGATGGTAAAAACAATTTTTAAACGTAAAAAAATTATGCGTTAGGGCAAAGTGCAACAGTTCCAGAATGAACTCACAGAGGGAGCCATCCAGGTCGGAGGCCTCGAGGAAGTGACGAACAGCCCGCAGGCCATCATCGTGGTTGATGCACGTGTATAATGTTTCCACATCAGCTGTAAATTTACAAATGGGGTCACAAAGCCCACCAATTCCTGACACAATATGACGTCCCGGAGGTTGACGGCGTCCTTATGCACCTAAGGGAGAAGATAAAAAGTTGGTGTTTTAGGACAAATTACCATCAGCCCCTCTAAAGTTTTTTTGTTAATGATGCCTGAATCAAATGCTCTCATAATGATCATATGGAGCGGTGCTGAGAAAGAGGCCATGGGACTTTGACTAAGTCTGTCATATACCTGTTGGTCTCTCAATTGCCGGAAGGCTTCCCGCTCATATTTAACAATAGGCCAAATTACGATGTTTCCCCCCTTGTCTGCAGACTTAAATACTACATTGTCCCATGATTGCAACTGACAAATACCCTCCCTCTCTCTCTGTGGGTGAGCTTGTCAAAACGGGGATGTGTGGATAGTTTTTTTAAATCTTCTGATACCAATCTTGTAAAAATGTCTACAGCTGGACAAATTGACAAGGAGGGAAACTTCGTTGACCCTGGTAATATAGATGTTGGGAACCCACCTTGATTCTGTGGGGATTGTTCCTCTAGCAGACCCTCCAGTGTCCGATGGCCTCTCTCTCAGCAGGGCTCCATGAGTCCAAATCAGATCCATTCTTACCATATAATTTTTTCAAAATTAATTTTCGTGAGAACAAATGCAGGTCCTTCAACGCTAAAAAATAATTGAAACCATTAGTGGGAGAGAATGACAGGCCTTTGCTCAATACATTTAATTGAACATCAGTCAGCACATGGTCTGACAAATTAATCACCTGCAGCCCACCTCGAGATCCCTCATCAGTCTGTTTACCGGTCGTCCCTTTTTTAGTATAAAACCTCGCATTCATCCGTTTATTACTAGATGATGATCCATCATTCTGTGTCATCATTTGATGCCTCTTTGAATTCTGTCTTTCATCAATCGATACCGTGGATTGTATGGAGGCAGATCGAGATGACAGTTGTGCAGGTAGTACCGTCTATTGCGAATAAGACTAGCTCCTGTTCTTCCTCCTCCTCCTCCTTTTCCTCATTGTCACCCAGTCGAGGTTACTATGAGATGAGGCTGGGCTGTGTGTAATCACCCTGTATGCTTCCTTGCTCCATCGCATAATGCTCCGCCTGCAATGCATCCTTTTTGATTGCGAGCAGAGAGCATTTCAGAACACAGAGAGGCAGAATGGTGATGCTAATTATGGCGTTATCGTTGCTCACCATCTTGGTGAGTACTTAAAGTTTTGGAGGATTGTACATGTGTCTGACATCCATGTCCACTCCTGAGGGTCTTATGTGTGGAGTCTGAACTGAATACCAACGGCCTTGTTGATGCTGGTAGTCAACAACTACCCTCTTCTGCTCACAAATCCTTCCCAATATCTGCAGTGTAAAGTTCCAATGCATGGGGCATCAAACACCAATCGGTGAGCCTGAAGCTGCAAACGCTGCTGAAGCCCGGCATGGGCAGTGGTAGCTGTAGTTGACTTTCTAAAATGGGCACACAGGCAGCTTACTTTGACAAGCAGCTCCGGCAGCTCCAGGTAGGTTTTGAGAAACTGTTGAACCAGGAGGTTAAGCACATGGGGCAGGAATGGTACATGTGTGAGCTTGCCTCGCTTCAGAGCCGCCTCCAGGTTCCGGTGCAGGGTGCCGTGGACCCAATTAAAGATGGCGACTACACAGGTGCTGTAATACCGATGAAACAGCCAGCCTAAAATAACACAGGTAGTTGACTGAAAGTGAGTGCAGGCCTGCCTGTCTGGGAGCAATACTTACACAGGCAACTAACCAGATGGCACCCAACTTTGAGTCTCCCCATTTCACAAAATAATTGTCACACACCACTAAAGCGGCATCAATTTCCACAGAATAGAAACAGTATAATATTCCTCTGACACACCTTCTATCACAGGCAACCCACCAGATGGAGACCCAACTTACATTTCAAAAAATAATTCTCATGCACCACTAAAGTGTCATCAATTTCCACAAAGTAGAAACAGTATAATAGGCCTCTGACACACGTTATACCACAGGCAACCCACCAGATGGAGATCCAACTTGGAGCACTCACATTACAAAAAAAAATTGTCACACAGCACAAAAGTGTCATCAATTTCACAGAGTAGAAGCAGTATAATAGGCCTCTAACACACCTTCTACTACAGGCAACCCACCAGATGGAAAGCTAACTTGGAGTCTTCAAATTTATAAAAAAAATGTTTGTAATATCAGCAGTATTAGCAACAGAAGGCACAGAAGACACCACAAAGATGGCACAGACTGCAATAACGCGAGATCAATACATGACACTAAAAACAACACCATTGTCTAGTCTGCCCAATCTGCTACTTGGGTGCAGTAGTCATTAGAGATCCATGACTTGTTCATTTTGATGAAAGTTAAGTGGTCTATATGTTTAGGGGACAGTTGGATGCGCTTATCTGTCAGGACACCCCCAGCAGCGCTCAAGACACGTTCTGAGAAAAGCTGGCTGCCGGCCATGACAAAACCTCCAAGTTGTAACAGACAAGCTCAGGCAACTCTTCCATGTTTTGAAGACCAAAATGCAAAAGGATTCAAACCCCCCCTGATGGCATTGATATTGAGCTCCAGATACTCGAGTCCTTCACAATGTGTCAGACTTGTACTCTATTCTGCAGGTGCACATGCTGGTTTAAAAAATGTGTTAAATGACTCACAGAAATTGCTTATGCACTTATGCTGCAACTGCTGCTGCTAATGTTTTTACCATGATGCCTTGAATTTCCCATAGTTGTGCGTCTGCAACTGGGATACACATTGTGTGCCTCACTGCTGTCTTGGGGAAAACCACAAGAATGTCTACAAACGTGTTTCGAAACTCCAGCATGCATGCATCCCTTTCCAGGGAGGAAACATCTGGCTAACTTTACTTTTGTACCGTGGATCTAACAGAGTGGCAACCCTGTAGTCAGCACTATTTCTAGCCCTAAGAATATGGGCATCATGTTGAAGATAGAGCAGCAAGAAAGCCCTCATGTGTAGGGTGCATCCACGAAGCCCAATGCCCTGGTGTTTTGGTGGCAGGGTAATAGTTAAGGTTGCTTCCACTGTCCTCTCCCGCCAACCACGGACAACAGAGATCAGATCATTATCCTCTTCATCTTCTGCCTTTTGTGCGCCCATCACCTTGTACTCCTCAATTGGTTCCTTGATTCCTGCATCTTCACTAACAATTTGTCTGGTACCATGAACCCCCCTTGATCACTGTAAGGCAGCCTCCCGTGGCACCCATCTGTGTGATGACAGTCCGGAAATTTGAGATATTGTTATCCCTTCCGCATCCTCCTCTGTTTCCACCTCTTCCTCTGGGACCATCACTTCCTCACACAGACTATTCAAAGTGTTCTCCAGGAAGTATATGACCGATATAGTGAAGATGATGACAGCATTGTCAGCGCTAACCTTCTTAGTAGCCATTTCAAAACTGTGCAGAAGGATGCAGAGGTCCTTCACCTGTGCCAACTCCGCAAGCGTAATTTGCACCACGTCTGGACTGCTTTGACTCAGGCTATGCAAAAGGAGATACTGCACCAGGGCTCATCGCAACTGCCACAGCTGCTGCAATATGTGCAGAGTGGAATTCCACCATGTTGGAACAACAAACGGTTAACCAGTAGGCTGAAAGACCTCTGTAGCGATGCAAGTAAATGGCCTGCGGGGTGCAATCGTCGGAAGTGTGCTTTCTGCAGCAGCACATCCAGGCAGGATAGAGGTGGAGAAATTGCTGTAAACCAGATTGAGGACGTAAACTATTCAAGGTGCATTTGTGAGGTTGCCACGGTGGAGCCAGCCATTGCTTTATCTCTGCCTGGATACCAGTCTTCAACTCTAGAGCTTTGTGACTGAAATCTCTAAGACACATAAATTTAAACACTGCCTAATTGCGGTGAGACATGGTTGCGCAGTGCAGAGGTGAGGGAAATTCTATCTGCAGTGTTGGAACGCGTGTCTGATTAAGGCCGTGTCAGACATGCGAGAAACTCGAACGAGTCACGCATGTCAATACCCAGCACTCGGGACCAGAGCGTGCTGCTGCATAGAAATACATGCAGCCGCACGCTCCTGTCCAAGTGCCGGTGGCAGTGCCGGATATTGACATGTGAGACTCGCGTGAGTTTCTCGCATGTCTGACACTGGTCTAAGGAAGAGGTTGAGGGCACAGATGGAGGCCCTAGAGGAGATAGAGGAGGCAGAATCAGTGGAAGAACTGTTAGATACAGAGGTTTGTCCCGCAAGCCTTGGGGATTCAAAGACATATGGAGCAGCCCCTTGACCGCTTGCCCCTACAGCCACCAGAGTCAACCAATGCCCAGTCAGTGAGATGTAACTACCCTGTTCATGTTTGCTCTTCCAGGTGTTATTGGTGAAATGCACCCTGGCATGCATAGATTTTTTTCAGGGGATGTGTAATGTTGTCGGCAACATGCTGGTGTGGAGATGGTGGAGTTTAAGCTCTTAACTTTGCCATGTGTAGGATGAAACTTTTTTTTATGTGACTACAACTGCGGGACCAATTGCTGGCTGCTGTGCTGAGAGAGGGTGGAATACGGAGAACAGGACAAACGGCTGGACTGTGAGTGAGGTGCAGTCGGAATTGTTATGGTGGATTGAGAAGAGGAGGAATGATTGCCTCTCCCATGGCACTGTCCCAAGCCACGTTACACCTTCAGAAACTACATATAGATAACATGAATAGTGCTGTTTCTAAAGCTGACAGTACCTGCAATTCAGCATGACGCTGGAGCTGCTTCTTGGTGCTCCCTTTCCTTCTGGACATTATGTCACAGGTCAGGGGGCATGGCCTACTCCTGGCTGCTAGTAACAGTGCTCTTCATTTCTGCCCTCTGCCACCTCAACTCTGGATCTGTCTGAAAAGAAGCTGCTCCACATGCAGTTGAGCTAACTGTAATGGGGATTATATACAGGGCTGCCACTAGGAGTTTCGGGGCCCAATACTGGCATAATTTTCGGGGCCCCATTGAGTCTCCGCCCAGGCTCCACCCAAGTCCCGCCTCCACCCCTTGAACTGTCCACAGTACACCGCTCTCTCTTGGAAAAACTCTACTTCTCACCAATCACACATTAACAGTTCCAACCACCAGATCACACATATAGCCAGCAGCTTTTATTTTGGCCAGAAGATTTTTTAAGCCACCACCACAACAAGGTAGACTCTTTTGGCCGAGCTCTACTCTACTCTATCCTATTAATCATTTGTTAAACTATGCAATACAATTTAGGTATATTTTTATTTATTTTTCAATTTTTAAAATGACCAATAATATCACATAAAAGGAACAAATACCACCTCACCATGACAGATCATGTATTACCACCACATAGTAACCTATAATACCACATACAAGGGACAAATACTGCCACACCATAACCAGACCACTTACTACCACCACAGTGACCGAATAATATCACATATAAGGGACAAATACCACCTCACCATGACCAGACCACATGGTGACCGAATAATAGCACATACTGTACAAGGGACAAATATCACCACACCATGGCCAGACCACATATTACCACCACACAGTGACTGAATAATAGCACATACAAGGAACAAATACCACCACACCATGGCTGGACAACATATTACCACCTCATATAGACTGCATACTACAATACTGATCATTAATTTAAAAAAAACACAATACTAATATCACCATAAGTACAATTATACACAGGAGATCTGTACTTAGTATACAGTGTCTGTGTACAGGTAATACAATGATCACTGGTGACATTATACAAAGGAGCTCTGTATATAGTGTCAGTGTACATTTTAATACAGTGATCACTGGTGACATTATACACAGGAGCTCTGTATATAGTATACAGTGTATAGTGTCAGTGTATAGGTTTCACACTGACTCACCAGTGACGTCTCTAGGTGAAGTCCTTCATCTTCACTTTTCATCTTTCAACCAGCACAGACCGCCATCACTTCTTCCAGCCAGGGCTTGTCTCTGCAGGAAATAACACAGTTATCTAGAGCACGGCTTGCAGAACACTTTACTCATTTTTTCCCCAAATTCTAAACTACACTAGATGAAGAAAAAAAAGGCGACATAGTGTTGCTCTGCACAGTAACAGGACCACCCTCATTTAAAACAGTATCCTCAAAAAATAAAATAAATAATCACTGCAGTAATAATATCCATTAATTAGCCCCTATGGTAATAATATCCCCCATCCTGGCTGCCGTGTGTCTCATTCCTGGCTCAAGCCATATGTTCTCCAATCCTGCCCTCATGATTATCCATTCTGCCCCATGTGATGTCCCATCCTGCCTCATATGATTTCCCTATCCTGTCCCATCTGCCCCATGATCTTGCACCATATGTTTCCATCTTGCCCCATGACCCTGCACCATGATCCTGCCCCCTGTGTCTCCCATCCTGCCCCTTGTCTCCTACCCTGCCCCGTGTCTCCCATCCTGCCCCGTTGTCTCTCATCCTGCCCTGGTGTCTCCCATCCTGCCCCAGTGTCTCCCATCCTGCCCCAGTATCTCCCATACTGCCCCAGTGTCTCCCATCCTGCCCCTGGTGCCGCAGTGTCTCCCATCCTGCCCAAGTGTCTCCCACCCTGCCCCAGTGTCTCCCAACTGCCCCGTGTATCCCACCGTGCCCTGTGTCTCCCATCCTGCCCCAGTGTCTCCCATCCTGCCCCGGTGTCTCCCATCCAGCCCGTGTCTCCCATCCTGCCCCACTGTCTCCCATCCTGCCCCAGTGTCTCCCATCCTGCCCCAGTATCTCCCATCCTGCCCCAGGGTCTCTGCTCCAGTGTCTCCCATCCTGCCCCAGTGTCTCCATTCTGCCCCTTTCAATAATAAAAAAAATAAAAAAACTTTCTTCTTACCTGGCCGCGCTCCTGCAGTGAAGATGCAGTTGCTGCTGTGTGAGCTGAAGGAACTGTGGTGACGTCATCATCATGTGATCGGGGGCGGAGCTAATAAACGTGAATGCCTGTGATAATGATGACGTCCCACAGGTCCTTCAGCTCTTTCGCTTCTCTCTGATGTCGGGTGCTGTGGCGGCTCTTCTGATGTGTGCGCCGCAGGCTCGGCGGCAGAGCACACAGGCACAACACTTGGGGCCCGATGGGGCCCGATGTCTAGAAGAACAGGAGTGGGACCCCTGACCTGCAGGCCCCCCTTCTGTACTGCTGTTCACCGAGCCCCATACAGCAGGAAGGGAAGTAATGCCCTGATGGCGGCCCTGATTATATAGTAATGCCAAAATTGTTGGCCCCTTTGAAATTGTTCCAGAAAATGAAGTATTTCTCTCTAAAAATTATTGACGTGACACGTTTTGTTATACACATTAATACTGTTAATATTTTTGTTTATCTCCTTTATGTGAACATAGATCTGCAGGCAAGCATACAGAGAGAAGGCAGATCCAGAGTAAGGCTACTTTCATACATCAGGTTTTTTGAATCAGGCGCGATCCGGCGTCGCGCCGGAGCGCCGGATGCGGCAATGAAATGAAAAACCTGACGCGCCGGATCCAGTTTTCTGTCTGATCCGTTTAGCGGATCAGGCAGAAAACCGGATCCGGCGCATCAGGTTCATCCGTTTTTTATCAGTTTTTTGACGGATTACGACGGATCCGGTTTTCAAAAACGCCCCTTTTATTTCAAAAACTGATTGGCTACTGTAAATCCTATATATACAGTGTTCCTACAGTCCATCTTTGACAGGTTGTAGAGGAGCATTTTTGAGAGAAGAGCAAGTGACTGATGAAGATGGAGGCGATTATTGGGAATATTTTCAGGAATCTCGTGGATTTCACTGCGGAGGCGAATCGCTTGAGGTTTATCGTTATGGAGAAGGAGAGAAGGATTGAGCAGCACCCAAAGCGTCAGCGCCAGCGACGCCGCCGTATGTGGATCCACCCCATCACGGCACAGAGACCAACCCGTGGAGTCTATTCGACACTCAATATGGAGCTAAGAGAATCCAGAAAAAAAATTTTTATCTTCGTATGAAGAAGGAAACATTTGATATGTTGGTGGAGCGGATTGAAGACAAGATCAGGAGATGTGACACCTACTGCCGCTACTCGATTTCTCCATCGGAGCGTCTCATGGTGACTATAAGGTAAGCTATTAGTTTTGAATCTGCTTGCTTGAACACACTTGTATTGTTGTTATTTTTTATTATAGGACTAAAAGGCAATCAAAGGATTACTACCAGTGCAATAAAAAATGGTCAAAAACTTGTGTGTGTTTATTTCATTCAAATGCATATTTTGTGTATCTTTGTGGGTAATGTTTAATACAATGTGGTTATTGTTATATTCTGTTTTGGCATACTTGTATACTATGTGGGTAGTGCTTAAATCAATGTGGGTATTGTAATTTCTGTGTTGGCGTCTTGTATACTATGTGTGTAGTGCAATATACTGTTTTGGCGTACTGTATACTATGTGGGTAGTGCATAATTCTGTTTTTTGCGTACTTGTATCTATGTGGGTAGTGCATATTCTGTGTTGGCGTACTTGTTATACTATGTGGTAGTGAATATACTGTTTTGGCGTACTTGTATACTATGTGGGTATGCTTATATTTGCTTTTTTGCGTACTTGTATACTATGTGGGTAGTGCAATATTCTGTGTTGGCGTACTTGTATACTATGTGGGTAGTGCTATATTCTGTGTTGCGTACTTGTATACTATGTGGGTATTGCTTATTCTGTGTTGGGTACTTGTATACTATGTGGGTATTGTTTTATACTATGTGGGTTGTGCTATTACTGTGTGCATATAACAATGTGGGTAGTGCTATATACTGTTTTGCATGATGTATACTATGGTGTATTGCTATATACTGTGTTGGCATAGTTGTATACTATGTGGGTAGTGCTATATTCTGTGTTGGCGTACTTTTATACTATGTGGGTATTGTTTTATACTATGTGGGTAGTGCTATATACTGTGTTGGCATAGTATACAATGTGGTAGTGCAATAAACTGTTTTGGCATTGAGGTATACTATGGGTGTATTGCTATATACTGTGCTGGCATAGTTGTATACTATGTGGGTAGCGCTATATTCTGTTTTTGCCTTTTCCAATTGTTATACCTGAGTTCTGCTATGTAATACTGTGTTTGTGAGAAAAATATTTTTTTTTTTTTTAGATTCCTTGCAAATGGAGAATCACTCTCCTCACTCCATTTCCTATTTAGATTGGGAATCTCTACCATTTCGGGCATAATAAAGCACACCTGCCGTGCACTGTGGGACTGTTTGGTCTCTGAATTTATGCCTGAACCTACTACACAGCGGTGGATGGAAATAGCAGATAAGTTCCAACAGATCTGCCAATTTCCGAATTGTCTTGGAGCGATGATGGGAAACATGTCAGAATTGTGAAGCCAGCGGGAACAGGATCAGAATATTTTAACTATAAAAAATATTTCTCGGTTGTCCTGATGGCCATCGCTGATGCTGAATATAGGTTCATTGCAGTGGACATAGGGGCATATGGACGATCTAACGATTCCCAGGTCTTCAAACTTTCAGCGATGGGACGTCGACTGTATGGGAACACATTCCATTTCCCAGCCCCTAGGCCGCTGCCTCAAACCACAGGGCCACCTATGCCATATGTGTGTGTTGGTGATGAGGCATTCCAGCTCTCTGAACATCTCTTAAAACCTTATGCCAGCAGAGGACTGACCCATACCAAACGGATTTTCAATTACAGGCTCACAAGAGCTAGAAGAATGGTTGAGTGCACGTTTGGAATCCTGACTGCAAAGTGGCGTGTACTATTGAGGCTGGAGTCACACACAACGTCTAAAAAATCGGACCGTTTTAGTCGGTCGAATCGGATTAAAATTTCATGAACATTGATGCGACTGGCATCCGATTTTTAGTAGGTGATGCGATTTTGTAGCATGTACGCTTACGTTTCACTTCCGATTACCCAGCGACTACCGTTTTTTAATGGCATCATAGCAAAATGGACATTTAACGGTTTTGAGGCCTGCAAATAATTTGAATAATGAGCCAGACCCATATTTAAGCATGGTTTGACTGTTCTTACCCTCCCAACGTTGCCGTGGAGTGTTTGGCTTCTTAGTGGTTCCTGTTGTGTTGCTGCTAATTTACAATTATGAGTGACAGACTAATGTTTAATAGAACTGAGCGTCTGCTGTACTATTGGCTGCTATCCAGACGTTTTGGGGAGTCCATACCCTGTAGTTGTTTTTCCAGAATCCGCAGAAGGATGTGGGTGCATCCCCTGTGATGCGAAGAATCAGCAAAGGGCATTTTGAGCGCCTGTATTCGACACTGCGTAGGAATCCAGACAAGTTTTTTGGCTATTGTCGCATGAGTGTTGGCACCTTTGATATTTTGCTTGACATATTGCGCCCTGGAATCACCTTTAAGAACACCAGGATGCGTCCTTCAATTTCTGCTGAGGAAAGGCTTCTTCTAACATTACGGTATGTGTGTCAACGATATGTTGATGATGTTTTCCAGAATTGACCAACTTTAACATTGTTCTTACTTTGTTCATCTTAACATACTGTACCCAATGCCTTTATTACATTTTGCCCTTTTCCCTGTATGCTTGTGTGTAGCAGTCATAATGGTTTGTAAGTCATACCATTAAGTGAATGGGTGAGTAAACAAATGTCCACTGTTTAAATTTGGTTAATGCAGTGCTTGTATTTTGTTTGTCTGATGTGTACATGTTTGTTGTTGTTTCTGTATTGCAGGTTCCTTTCCACTGGGCTCTCATACGCTGCTCTGCATTTAGAGTTTTTAATAGGGAAATCCACTATTTCCGGAATAGTCAGCTCTACTTGTGGACAAATTTGGTCAAGACTAAATAAAGAGGTGATGCCAGAGTCCAAAATGGAAGATTGGTTGAGGATTGCACGTGGATTTCAAGAAAGCTGTAATTTTCCACACTGTATTGGAGCCCTGGACGGGAAGCACATACGTGTGCGTAAGCCGCCGAACTCAGGGACCCAATTCTACAATTATAAGCAATATTTCTCTATAGTTTTGTTGGCCTTGGTCGACAGTAACTACCGCTTCATAATTGTAGACATTGGGGCCTATGGAAGGACTGGAGACTCCAGAGTCTTCAATTCTTCCATTATGGGTCGGCGGCTACGCACTAACCAATTGGACTTACCACCACCATGTCAACTTCCAGAGTCAAATATGGATGCAGTGCCATATGTTGTAGTAGTGGATGAGGCCTTCCAATTAACTCGTAATGTTATGAGGCCATATCCTCGTCGCAATCTGAACCATCGGCGACGCATATTTAATTATCGGCTTTCTCGTGCACGACGCCTGGTGGAGTGCACATTTGGTATTCTTACAGCCAAATGGCGTGTCCTACAATCAGCCATTCAGCTAAGTGATTCAAATGTTAATCTTGTAGTGCAAGCATGTGTGGTACTACATAATTTTACTAGAATGCATGAATGCTCATCAGCTGATATGCCTGACCTTCAGTCTGATAATATGACGAGGCCTATGAGACCAGTCATCCATCCTCGTCGTCCCCCTTCTGGACTCAAAGTCCGTGACTTATTGACCAATTTTTTTGTTTCCCCTGCTGGTGCTATTCCTTGGCAAGAGGAGGCCATAGCTATGTAGTGTGTTTTATGTTATATCATACCATAAACTTACTTGTGATTAATCAATTCATGGAAGACTGTTATTCTTTATGTCCACTTTACCCTACTTTAGACAGGACATAACATATAAGAATAATCACTGACAACCAATGGCACTTCACTAATTTTACTCATTAGTGTATTTTTTGTAGCCTTTTAGTGGCTGATATGTTTTGTAAACCGGACCAACATGTCCAAAGATAACAATAAAATATTTATAAAATTGTCAATAGGAAAAAAATAAAATATATAACTTAAATACAAATAAAAAAGCATCAAAAAAAGGTTATTACAGCTACAATTGATGGTAGCTTGGTGGTGGTGAGGATGGAGGGCCAGGTTGTGTGTTAGGCCTTCCACTATCTGCAACCTGTGTTTGACCCTGAGCTGGTGCAGAACCTAACGTACCAGCTGGGTTACTGGCTGCATCCTGATGGCCTTGTGGGTAGGGGTACATAGGGAATTGCTGCTCATAGTCATATTGATATGACTGAGCAGTACCAGAATGACCCCCAATATGCCCATGTCTAACATATCCATGTTGTGGCCAGCCAGCAACATTGAGTATGTTAGAGTGGGCATATTGGGAATGGCCAGTCTGTCCCATGGCTTGGAGCTGGGTAGCTCCGTAGTATGAAGGAGCTGCAGTAGGATGAGGAGGAGGAGTTGGGTTCTGTTGGACACAAGGAGGAGGTGGAGGAGGAGGATGATGATGAGGAGGAGGATCAGAGGCTGAAGCAGATTGTGAGGGCTGGGTCCAAACAACCTTAATACATTTTCAGGACCAACCAGCCATCTTTCTAGATAATCTAGTAGGTTGCTTGGATCATTAGGCGCTGTTCCAGCATCCACAACAATCTGCAGTCCGCCTCTGATCCGCAGTCCGTGCTGTCTTGGAATAGCCCGGAGGTAACGGGCCAGACTGCGGGCAAATGCCTCCTCCCCATCATCATTTGCTACACTGGACGAATAATGGAACAAAGAGCTAAACAGCATTTTAATATGTCAAAAAATAGAATTTTTATTAGTAAACAACGTTCATATCAAAAATGTATATGGTAAAAACATACATACAGTGACAATACCAAGGAAGGAACACCTCACATTTTATTCTACTGCCTCAAAAAACATTTTTGATGTCAACAAATATTTGGAAATAATCTCAACTCATCAGCAGCATAGAGATTATATAGTATTTGCCATGGCGAGACAATATATATATAGACAGTCAATAAGGCAATACGGATGAACTGCGTTAAAGAGTTAATATATTATACGATCCCCGACATTTTCTAACACATCATAATTGTGATGCCGGAGTACTTAAAATCAGGGGAATTGATGCTCTCCACTTAGGAATAAGAGGTGGAAATCACAAAAAACTCCTGGCTCAAATAGAAACATGCTGGATCGTTTTGTTAGATACGGTCACTACCATGGGTCTCAACGAATCATTGAGTTTCGCCCCCTTTCTGTAGCTCTGTATAGTTCCACGTTTATCTTGGACTTCCATGGCTTGTCCAATAAAAATTCTTCTATTTGGATACTCCCTCATATACACCTCCCATTATTTGTAGGGAGATGTCTTGTTTGGTTTTACATTGATTTTAATTTTGTTCTTTTATTCTTTACATTTAAGTGACTATTTTGTTGCATCTGGCCTTTATTCGGACCCCTGGATCTGCAATTGAGTCTGAACTTGTCACCCTACACCATAATATCTACTATGGAGACACAGATGAAGATCCGTTTTTTGTTTTTGTTTTTTTGTTTCTTTCCTATTTTTTTACTTTTTGTGTTTCATTATGATTATATTTATGTAGGTTTAGATTCAGATATCTTTGTGTCACATTGATATGACAAATATGATCATATTCTTTATGAATGGAAAATGTTGCCACTTCAATTATATTGATATGGTCTATTTATACCACCTTTTTTCCTGACATAGATATGGTCCCTCTGAATATTATTGCATGTATGTATATAAATGAGGTGGGGTGATATTAATTTCATCAATGAGATCTAAGTTTAAAGAACATCCTTTTTCAATATGAGGCTTAAACATGTGTTTACATCATAATTTCTTATGACCTCTATATACTTGTCGGCATGCCGTGGAGTGGCGATGGTGCGCATCGCCCCGTGCCCCTCGGAGCCTGGACGACGGGGAAAGGTCTCTCTGACGTCTTTCCCGTCGCCTGGGGCCGTCTGGCGTCCGGAGCGCATGCGCCAACTCATATCGTCACTTCACCGCATGCTTTACAATAGGGATGCTCCTATGATACTGAGGGACCTTTTGGTTCTTTTCTTGCACAGGCCTTGTTTTGTTTTGATCGTGGGAATACCTTAATTGATACCCCAAAACCTTTTCCAATGTAAAGCGCTTTTACTGCGCAATATTTTTAAGAACTATATGTTCTTTAATCCCCTTTGCACATGCGCGGATACTGCGTAATACTATGGGTTTTTCCCTACCATGTGAGGACACTCCCACTGATTTAATGATCTATTTACAACGCAGGCGCTGAGGTTGCGCAATATTCCTACGAGCCGCAGGTCCTTCAATCTTTACTGGCATGCGCAGACATCGCGCAATACAATTGGCTCTCTTTTACCATGTGACTCAATCCCGGGGGTTTTTAAAGGTCCTTTTTGCAATATTTGATACATCCCCTTGAGGAAGCAACACGTAGCTGTTGCGAAACGCGCGTCGGGGCGCTATCATCTCCCTGCATTGTTTTCTCCAGCCTCTTTCTTTGGTGAGATTCATTCCTGCACATGATTAATGATTGTTGATTCCACTACTTGACACTTGTCTGCACACATGTGCAATCCTTATTGATTGGCCATACTTGCTATCTTTTATTAATGTTGTGCTGTCATACAATTTTCTGAATGATATATCACCTGTCAAAATCAACGATCTCTTGAGACATTTATATCGATGTGATTTGCCATTGTGATACACATTTAAAAACATATGGTTTGTAGTCAAATTGCCAACTATATGGCTTTATTTTGATACTGCTGTAATCTAAAATGATGGTATGATAATGATGATACCGATCAATGTATAATATATTAACTCTTAACGCAGTTCATCCGTATTGCCTTATTGACTGTCTATATATATATATTGTCTCGCCATGGCAAATACTATATAATCTCTATGCTGCTGATGCAGTTGAGATTATTTCCAAATATTTGTTGACATCAAAAATGTTTTTTGAGGCAGTAGAATGAAATGTGAGGTGTTCCTTCCTTGGTATTGTCACTGTATGTATGTTTTTACCATATACATTTTTGATATGAACGTTGTTTACTAATAAAAATTCTATTTTTTGACATATTAAAATGCTGTTTAGCTCTTTGTTCCTCTAATTCTCAGCTTTTTGAGCTGGCATGTTTAGCCAGATGTGATACTAATAATGTACCGTCTGGGTCGCTTCAGATCTTAAATACTTGGGACTATATATGTTACTGGACAAATAGTCCAGAACTCCTCGGTCCACCTGCCTCCTTGTCACAGAACCCACTCCTTCTCGTCGCCGCCTACTTCGCCTTGTGCGTTGGGAAGGAGGAGGAGACACATCCTGAGGCCTATTAAGGCTGCTGCTCTGAGGTAGGTCCTCATGTTCCGGCTGCTGGGTTTGTGACTCCTCAGCTCCTGCAGCTGGTGGTGGTGCTGCTTGGGTGGAAGAACATGCTGCAGAGGAAGGGCCTGCCTCCTCTGCCCATCACCAACGGGGTCTATAAGCACTTCAGAGTCCGACCCAGTCTCCCTCTCAGTTAGGTTAGACTCAGTCCTAGAAAGGAAAGAAATAAAATCATTTAAAAATCAGCAAATAACAAAGTTTTCCATGATAGTGGTTCAACAGACATGCACTTACGGTCGCAGATCCATCACAGGCGCAAGGAAGTTGAGGCGATCAAAATATAGATACTTCCTCTTCTTAGAAGCTGAAGCCCCACTACGATCCCTCATCTGCCTCTCCCTCCGGTAGCAGTCCCGACAGCTGCGCCACCGCCTTGTCACATCTGTCACTACAAATTTAATAACAGCATACCGGTTATTATGACTGATATGTATTTATTAACAAAAAAAAATATCTGTAACACTGAACATTTAAATAGTGGTCATGTGTGATGGGATTTAGAATATTAAAAGACATCAACATACAACCAGAAGTGTCCATGTTATAAGCACTAAGATACATTTACAAAACTGCTTGCCCCTTTACAAAACGCCTCAATAAATTTGAATTTAAGGACCTATACACTACATCTGAGGTGAAGGGGAGTAAAAAATGTGGTAGTCAATAAATGCCGAAGCATCAATGATATTTTAATATACATGGATATTGTTTGTGAACACACACATCAATGCGTAGTTCTAAATATGAAGAGTTACATAATGGTGCATTTTAAATATCATTTAAACACATATGCCTACATTATTATTTTGTTCATAACATTTTAAAAAAAAAAACAAAAAAAAAAAACGATTTATCAGTTACATGTCGTATTTACTAATACGCTCTTGGTCCTCCCTTGATCTCTGCTCATAGTCTGGGAAAATGTGTTCACATATTCTTCGCCATGCAGCCTCTTTGCGCTGCGATTACTGTAATTGGGATCGCGCTGGTCCCACAATTCAGGCCTCTCCTGCACCAAAACTATCAGGAGTTCCACATTGATGTGGCTAGATGCCATGTTTCTGGACTCCGTGTAGGCGTTCTTCCTGTTTTTTTTAAGATGTGCTTAGCTAATTAGCATGTAAAGGCTTCCTGAGAATTTCAAAGGCAGTTTCCTGTCACCTGGAAAAGTTGTGCGATTTCATCGCAACTCACACTGCGGTCCGTTTGTAATCCCACTTTTCATCGCACCCATAGACTTGCATTGGCGATAGTCGACCCACAATCGGTGACAATAGCAGCATGCTGCGATTGCACTCGCACGTTTAAATCGGACCACAAAAAATCGGATGCTGGGACCTACTCCATAGATTAATATTGGTTTGACTGCAAAGCGATATTTCATCGCTTTCTAGTGGTACGATTTAGTCGCCAGTGTGACCTCAGCCTGACAGCCATAAATTTGAAGACTGACACTGTCGACGAAGTCATAAAAGCCTGCGTGGTACTGCATAATGTTGTGATCTGCAAAGAACAGTTGACCATTGAGGACCACTTTCAAGAAACAACATTACATGATTATTACAATAATACCAATCGAAGTTCTGTTGCTGTTTCCACGATGAGGGACAGATTTGCTGAGTAATTTATTTCACCCGATGGACAGGTAGACTGGCAGGATGACCGTGTTTAATAAATTGTTATGTTTGTGTTTGTCCCTAAATCTATGTAATGTTTCTGTCTTTAACATTGTTACTGTACTTAATCTTTATTACACATGTAACCTTACATAACATGTAACATTATAAAGAAATGACAGACAAAAATTGAATCAACCAATTCAACATTTATTTACCACTAGCTGAAGAGCCCGGCGCTGCCCGGGCATAGTAACTAACTACAGTTAGTTATAACAAATTATGATTATACAAGCTTTCTTATACTGACAATGTCCTCTGTTGCCTATAGTAACCAAACAGAGCTCATATTAATGACCTATGGCAAAATAGAAGCTGAGCTGTGATTGGTTGCTATAGGCAGCCTGATAATTCTCCAGCCAACAGAAAACATTCCCCTCTGGCAGTATATATTACCTCACACATACAAATAATATACAGCTCATGTGACTGACATCTGTCTTATTTCCCTATATGCTCATATTAATGTCCTGTCGCAAAATAGAAGCTGAGCTGTGATTGGTTGCTATAGGCAGCCTGATAAATCCCCAGCCAACAGAAAACATTCCCCTCTGGCAGTATATATTACCTCACACATACAAATAATATACAGCTCATGTGACTGACATCTGTCTTATTTCCCTATATGGCAAATTTATAACAAATTGGTCTTGTAGTTTGGCTGGTTATTAATCAGATATTTATTTTTAAAAGATAAAAATACCAGACGTGTGTGTGTTTTTAATGCGCGCAATTTTGAACACGTGGGTTAAAATGTCGACTCAAAACACAGCCTATGATGCTCCCGGGTCGAGACGTGCGGGTGTGCAAAATTTCATGCCCGTAAATGCAGATTCCTATGCCGGACATACACACAAGCATTCAGCTTTCTCCCCATTATGTAGATAGGGCCAAAATTGTTTGGCGATTTGGAACGTGCGGGGTTAAAATTTCCATTCAACACATAGCCTATGATGCTCCTGGGGTTGAGATGTGCGGGCATGCAAAATTTCATGCCCGTAAGTACAACGGTGCAGATTCCTATCCCGGGCCAAAATTATTTGCCGATTTGGAATGCGCGGGGTTAAAATTTCGACTCAAAACCTAGCCTATGACGCTCCCGGGGTCGAGACGTGCGGGTGTGCAAAATTTCATGCCCGTAAATGCAGATTCCCTATGCCGGACATACACACAAGCATTCAGCTTTCTCCCCATTATGTAGATAGGGCCAAAATTGTTTGGCGATTTGGAACGTGCGGGGTTTAAAATTTCGGTTCAAAACATAGCCTAGACGCTTTCGGGGTCGAGACGTGCGGGCGTGCAAAATTTCATGCCCGTAAGTGTGACGGTTCGGATTCCAATCCCGGACAAACATACCCACATACATACACACATACATACATTCAGCTTTATATATTAGATTTTTCTTAACCAGTTTGTTAAATTTTACTTGCAAAATATCTTTTATAAAAAATTTTATTTTGCATAATATGACTCATTGTCTTTTTTGAAAAAAGGTAAAGTACGTTACAACGTAGTGTAGTGTGGGGTGGACATACTATTGGAGGGGCTGCGGGACATTTCGACCGTGGGAGTGTGTAGAGAGGACTGGGATGCTGGTGGGGAAGGAACAGTAAGAGGTGAAGGGGTGGAAAGGGTTAAAGAATGGGAGGACAAGTTGGAGGCAGAATCGGTGATGGGTGGTGGAGTGGAGGGTGGGGCAGGGACTGGAGGAGCAGGTGATATGGTAGGGAATTGGTAGGGGGAAGGAGATTGGTAAGAGGTGGGAGTGTGGTACGGGGTAGGTGGTTGGTACGGGGTAGGTGGCTGGTACTGGGGAGGTTGTTGGTACTGGATAAGTGACTGGAGTTGTTGAGGGGACTGGAGTTGTTGAGGGGACTGGAGTTGGTGAGGTGGCTGAAGTTGGGGAGGTGGCTGAAGTTGGGGAGGTGGCTGAAGTTGAGGTGGCTGGAGTTGGGAAGGTTGCTGGAGTTGGGAAGGTTGGTGGAGTTGGGAAGGTTGCTGGAGTTGGGAAGGTTGCTGGAGTTGGGATGGTGGCTGAAGTTGAGGTGGCTGTAGTTGGGAAGATGGCAGGAGTTGGGAAGGTGGGTGAAGTTGAGGTGGCTGTAGTTGGGAAGGTGGCAGAATTTGTGAAGGTGGCTGTATTTGGGAAGGTGGCAGAATTTGTGAAGGTGGCTGTATTTGGGAAGGTGGCTGGTACTGGGGAGGTTGGTGATAGTGGGGAGGTTGCTGGAATTGGGGAGGTGGCTGATACTGAATCGGAGGGGGAGGAGGGACGGCGGATGGAGGGGGGGGAGGGGGAGAAACGACTGGGGTGGAAGGAGGAGGATAGGAGAAAACCTGCACTACAGCAGCGTGGCACATCTGCATTACATACATCTGCTGGTCAACAGATAGTGGCTCTATACGCTCCGCCACAGACTTAAAAAAACCCTGATTTGGTGATGCTCTTGCTTCTGAATGCATGCTTTGCAGAAGTGTCTTTACCTCCGAAACTGCGGAGGTAATCTGATGAATGCCTGCGGTAACTTGTTCAGATAAAACTTTAAGGCAGTTCTGAAAAGATGCATTCAAATGCAAGAACTCGGGCGCATAGTTCCTTTCCTGACCCCTCTTCCGGTGCCGCCCAGTAGCCGCAGGTGTATTAGAGGTGGCAGGGGCAGAAGGGTGGGGTAAAGGAAAATCTATCTCTTGACCAGCAACCTCATGCAATGCACTTGGCCACGATGCTGCAGCGCTGGTGGAGGGGAAAGAGGGCTCACGTGTGGATGCAGATGGGTCGGGGCGGTCAAAGTGTCCCTCGGTGCCGGTCTCCTCAGGGGTCACCTCAGAAGGGCCCAACTCTGCGGGCGCCCGAGTGCTGCTCACCGTGCTGTTGAATAAAGAGAAAAAATACAATTAATATACTGTATTTGAATGGCCCTGGCTGTGAAAAAAAATGTAGTTAGACATGTAAACATTTCCTTTTGAATATTTACCTTCTGGTGACCATAGTTTCGCGCAGGAACGCCAGAGTTCTTGCGTATTTGTATTTGCTCTGACGTCCTGAAGAACCACTCGGGGCCCGCATCTCTTTGTTGAACTCCTTCTTGAAGCGATCCCTGATAGACCGCCACCGCTTCACAATTCTCTCCCCTGAAACGAGATAGCACAAATTGGTTAGTATACTACATAAGTGTTTTCCAAACTACAGTCCTCATGTCCCCCACGGGTCATGTTTTCAGGATTTCCATAGTGTTGTACCAAAGGAAATCCTGAAAACATGAACCCTTGGGGTTCATGAGGACTGGAGTTGTGGAAACACTGCTTTAAATCCAGCAGGCCTACAGAACTGTATATACTTACGCATTTTAGACTGTGACCGAGCTTCAAGGTCCTCCCAGTAGCCAACAAGTTGGGAACAAACTTCATCCCAGAGCCGATGGGTCACTATCTGATCTGAATGGCGGCGGTCCCCCATGTTCCACAGCGGCTCCCGCTCTCTGATCAGATCAATTAACAGGTCGACATCAATCCCCTCCTCACCGTCTGAGTCGGGAGCACGCTGTGAAGCCTAAAATAAAATGAGGAAAAAAAAAATTAATTATAAAAAAAAACATTTCAAATTTAATTAAAATAAAAAAAAAAATTATAATAATTACAGGTTGAAGATCGACGCGTTGTTCACGTCGACTCTGGGGGGCACTGCGAGGACCTCTTGAAGCCACAGGTGCAGAAGACTGAAAAAAAAATTTATGCTGTTTTTTGGTTGTGTCCAGTGTTTTTTTTTTTTTGATGTGTTGTGTGTAGTGTGATGTTGTGTTGCACTGATGGATGCAGGAAACTTACGAATTGTGAGCCCACTCCGGGTATCTGTCCACCCCGTCCTTCTTCTGGGAGCTCCTCAGGTTCAGATTCCTGTAATTTAAAAATAAAAAATAAATAAATAAACCAATAATGCATTGTGAAAGAAAGAAAAAAATTAAAAATATATCCAAGAGATGGATTTTTTTTAAAAAAAAAAAGAAAAAACAATACTGCATTGTGAAAGAAAAAAAAATTAAAAATATATCCAAGAGATGGATTTAAAAAAAAAAAATAAAAAAAAATACTGCATTGTGAAAGAAAAAAAAAATTAAAAATATATCCAAGAGATGTATTTTTTTTTTAAAAAATAATAAAATAAGTGGGAGGGCTCCCAGAACTACTGTGCTGCTGCGGCCGTATTCCATCTGTACCTGAGATGGTCGTCTGCTGTGCTGTAAACAGAAAAAAAAAAGTCAATGAATACATGGCCACAATCATGGCCCGTGCTGAAAGACAAAAGTTCTGTTTGCGGTAATGTGGTGTGTGATATATACCGTCTGCTAGATGCTGTCAGGTCACGATGCTCTCCAGCTCCAGTGTCATCTGGTGGTGTTGGTGGTGTTGTAGCAGCCTCCGGCCTCCGATGCTATCCTCTGCAGTGTGACAAAAAGAAAAAAAAAGCAAAAAAAAAAGGATATAATCATGGCCCATGCTGAAAGACAAAAGTTCTGTTTGCGGTTATTTGGTGTGTGATATTTACCGTCTGCTAGATGCTGCCAGGTCACGATGCTCTCCAGCTCCAGTGTCATCTGGTGGTGGTGGTGTACTTGTAGCAGCCTCCGGCCTCCGATGCTAGTCCTCTGCAGTGTGACAAAAAGAAAAAAAATGCAAAAAAAAGGATATAATCATGGCCCATGCTGAAAGACAAAAGTTCTGTTTGCGGTTATTTGGTGTGTGATATTTACCGTCTGCTAGATGCTGCCAGGTCACGATGCTCTCCAGATCCAGTGTCAACTGGTGGTGGTGGTGTACTTGTAGCAGCCTCCGGCCTCCGATGCTGTCCTCTGCAGTGTACAAAAAGAAAAAAAAATGGAAAAAAAAAAGGATAAAATCATGGGCCGTGCTGAAAGACAAAGGTTCTGTTTGCAGTTATTTGGTGTGTGATATTTACCATCTGCTGATGCTGCCAGGTCACGATGCTCTCCAGCTCCAGTGTCATCTGGTGGTGGTGGTGTACTTGTAGCAGCCTCCAGCCTCCGATGATGTCCTCTGCTGTTGAATAAATATAAAAAAAAATTCAATGAATACATGAATTCAATCCTGGCCCGTGCTGAAAGACAAAAGTTCCGTTTGTGGTTTTGTGGTGTGAGAAATTTACCATCTGCTGGATGCTACAATGACACGCTGCTGTCCTCCTGCTTGACTATGTGGTGGTGCAATCTCAGCCTGCTGCCTCAGATGATGTCCTCTGCTGTGGAAAAAAAAAAAAAATTGCAATGAATACATGCATTTAATCATGGCCCGTGCTGAAAGACAAGTTCAGATTGTGGTTTTGGGTTGTGAGATATTTACCGCCTAATGTATGATGCTATGTCATGCAGCTGTTCTCCTGCTTGACGAGCTGGTGGTGGTGAAGTGTCAGCCTCCTGCCTCCGATGATGACCTCTTCTGTGTAAAAAATACAATTCCAATTAATACATGGACACAATCATCATATACATGATACATCGATCAAATCAAATATTTTTCCTGAATTCAGGATTAATTACGATAATTTCACAGTTTGGCACTACCCTCAAAGCATACAGCAATACCAACATAATAGAGAAAAAAGGCAACACTGTATATATCAATAACCATAATATACAACTATGCCAACACAGTATATAGCAATACACAACTAGTATACATCGATGTCAACAGTATATAGCACTACCCACATTGTAATACTACTATGCCAACACAGTATATAGCAATACCAACTAGTATACATCGATGCCAACAGTATATAGCACTACCCACATTGTATACTACTATGCCAACACAGTATATAGCAATACACGACTAGTATACATCAATGCCAACATTATATAGCACTACCCACATTGTATACTATGCCAACACAGTATATAGCAATACACGACTAGTATACATCGATGCCAACAGTATATAGCACTACCCACATTGTATACTACTACGCCAACACAGTATATAGCAATACACGCATAGTATACAAGTTTGCCAAAACTGAATATAGCTATAACCACATTGTATGAAGCACTACACATAGTCATACCAAGTTTGTAACCAAAAAGCACTATGTATATAGCCTATTAACCACATTGTATAAGCACTACACATAGTATACAAGTACGCAAAACAGATTATAGCTATAACCACATTGTATGAAGCACTACACATAGTATACAAGTAGCAAAACAGATTTATCTATAACCACATTGTATGAAGCACTACACATAGTATACAAGTTTGCCAAAACAGATATAGCTATAACCACATTGTATGAAGCACTACACATAGTATACAAGTTGCCAAAACGAATATAGCTATAACCACATTGTATAAGCCTACACATTAACAAGTACGCCAAAACAGATTTAGGCTATACACATTGTATTAAACCCTAACGACCGCCAATACGCCTTTAACGGCGGTCATAAGGTACTTAAACCAAGCGCCGTTAATAATGGCGCTGTGAAAGTGAATAGCGCCCTCAGAGGCGCATTTTCTCCGGGGTCTCGGCTACCGGGGGGTAGCCGAGACCCCAGAGAACATGAATCGAGTCGGTTTTTACCGACACCGATGTTGCGATCGCCGTTATTAACCCTATAACGGCGACCGCAACAAAAAAAAAAAAAAGTTGTGCCATTTAATTTCTCTGTCTCTGATGTCATCGGACATCAGAGGACAGAGAAAAAGGGTCCCCGGGACCCCATGTGGCCCCCGATGTCCTGTATGTGGCCCCAGGGCCCTCTGGTGTCCCCCGGGGCCGGCGAGATGAAGAACATGGCGGGCGCATGCTCAGTGCGCCCGCCGCTATGTGCCGCTGTGCTGGTGGGGGGATGGGCAAATATTCTCTGGGGTCTCGGCTACGGGGTAGCCGAGACCCAGAGAACATGATCGGTCGGTATTCACTGATCCGGTGTTGCGATCGCGTCTATGCAAGCATATTGCGATCGCAAAAAAAAAAAAAAAAATGATTTCTCTCCCCTCTGATGTGATGCACATCAGAGGGGAGAAAATGAGGGTCCCCCGGTCCCCGATCGCCCCCCGTATACTTACCGTGTCCTCCGTCCTCCCGCAGGCCCCAGGATCCCGGCGTCTTCTTCCTGCAAAAAAAAATGGCGGGCGCATGCGCAGTGCGCCCGCCGATCTGCTTGGCGGCAGATTCAAAAATGTTTTCATTCATTCTCCAGAAAGTGCATTTTGATCACTGTGATAAACTATCACAGTGATCAAAATAAAAAAAACAGTACATAACCCCCCCATTTATCACCCCCTTAGTTAGGGACATATAATAAAAAATAGAAATTATATTTATTTTCATTTTTCTGTTAGGGTTAGGGTTATAATTAGGGTTAGGGTTATAATTAGGGTTAGGGTTAGCATTAGGGTTAGGGTTATAATTAGCGTTAGGGTTAAGCTGGGTTCATACTGCGTTATGGCAGTCCGTTAGACGGACTGCGCTACACCGTGGTATAACGCGGTGTAACGCAGTCCGTTAACGCTGCCATTCACCCCCATTTGAGGGCGCATCGCGACACATGCCGTAAAGCGGCATGCGTTCGCGACGTGCCATCATTCAGTGACGGAGCCTCGGACGCGGGCTGCAGCGTCTGGGCTCCGTCACCGCTAGTGCAGATGAATCATCTGCTGATTCCATCTGCGCTAGCGGGTATAGCATAACGCGATCGTGATATGCTATACCGTTACCAGCCCGTCAACGCTATGTGTTGAACGGGCTGGTAAAACGCAAAATGAACCTAGCCTTAGGGTTAGGGTTATAATTAGGGTTATAATTAGGGTTAGGGTTACAATTAGGGTCAGGGTTAAAATTAGGGTTAGGGTTACAATTAGAGTTAGGGTTACAATTAAGGTTAGGGTTACAATTAGGGTTGGAATTAGGGTTGGGATTTAGGTTAGGATTAGGGTTGGGATTAGGGTTAGGGGTGTGTTGGGGTTAGGGTTGGAGCTAGAATTGAGGGATTTCCACTATTTAGGCACATCAGGGGGTCTCCAAACACGACGTGGCGTTCAAAAAGTCAAATGGCGCTCCCTCCCTTCCGAGCCCTGCCGTGCACCCAAACAGTGGTTTACCCCAACATATGGGGTATCAGCGTACTCAGGACAAATTGCACACCAATTTTGGGGTTCTAATTTCTCCTGTTACCCTTGGGAAAATAAAAAATAGCTGGCTAAAAAAATCATTTTTGAGAAAAAAAAATGATTTTTTATTTCACAGCTCTGCATTTATAAATTTCTGTGAAACACTTGGGGGTTCAAAGTGCTCACCACACATCTAGATAAGTTCCTTAAGTGGTCTAGTTTCCAAAATGGGTCACTTGTGGGGGTTTCCACTGTTTAGACACATCAGGGGGTCTCCAAACACGACGTGGCTTTCAAAAAGTCAAATGTCGCTCCCTCCCTTCCGAGCCCTGCCGTGCGCCCAAACAGTGGTTTACCCCAACATATGGGGTAATCAGCGTACTCAGGACAAATTGCACACCAATTTTGGGGTTCTAATTTCTCCTGTTACCCTTGGGAAAATAAAAAATAGCTGGCTAAAAAAAACATTTTTGAGAAAAAAAATGATTTTTCATTTTCACGGCTCTGCGTTTATAAATTTCTGTGAAGCACTTGGGGGTTCAAAGTGCTCACCACACATCTATATAAGCTCCTTGGGGGGTCTAGTTTCCAAAATGGTGTCACTTGCAGGGGGTTTCTACTGTTTAGGTACATCAAGGGCTCTGCAAACACAACATGACGCCCGCAGAACATTCCATCAAAGTCTGCATTACAAAATGGCGCTCCTTCCCTTCCAAGCACTCCCATGCGCCCAAACAGTGGTTTCACCCCACATATGGGGT
>JARQOD010000002.1:352924986-352961799 GCA_033576555.1 Oophaga sylvatica | reverse complement strand
CCACGTTGAAGGTTTGGTGCGGGTCCTTCACAAGTATACCGTATATTTATTAAATGCTATTTGATACTTTTGTATTTCTATATGTAAAATGTTATTGTTCGCAACGTTCAAGATGTTCTCACCTCCCGGATGGGAAGAAGTTATTGTTTAATGTCTATGCATAAACAAAATGTCTCTTTTGTATTTTACAGCCCGGGAGTGCTGTCTTTTACCATGGGGGAATGTGTAGCCCTGGTGTTAGGCACACGCAGTACCCTGGAGAGTGTATGGCGAGACAGCAGTTTAATGCTAAATATTCATTCACTCGACATATACTAGACACACCCTTAGGGTAGTGGAGTTTGCTCTTGAGGGAGTGGTCAAGGTATGTGTTAGAGTGATTTGTAGTCTAGTTCCTGTCTTCGGACAGTGAGGACGTGTGGAGTGAGTGTCTAGACTTCAGAGAGAGAAGACGTCTGGAGGGAGGAAGGAGTCTAGCCTGCTTTATCATCAGTTCATATCGTGGAGTCTGGTATAGGTGTTTAAATTCACCTTAGTCTAGTCAGAGCTGTATCACCTCCTCAGCATACACTGAAGGAAAGAAGAAGTTTTAGTACAGAAAGTCTTCAGCATCCCTGTCTAAAGGACGGTATCAGGTTCAGAGACGTGCTCCTGCCTGTTGATAACTGAGCATCTGTAGCTAACTTTAAAGTAAGGAAAAGAAAGAAGTGACTGCTCGACCCTTGGCTAGTTTGAGTGCTTATGTTACCAGCGTGGACAAGGCGAAAGGCAAAGTGGATTTATTGGATTAGTGCTTACGGATTGCAGAAGTCCTGCACATTGCACCCGGTCACTGGGGACCGAAGGGTCACTGTTGTTTCAAGCACAGTGATAAGAAAACCAGGAATCTACCGGACCCTAGGTTGCGGCAGACAGCCCTTATAGTCAGTACGTAACTGGGGTCAGGGGAAGTGAAGACTTTGAGTCTCTGCAGGACAAAATAAGAATTCAGCTTCTTCATAGGAAGGCCCCTAACACAAAGCTGACTGGGCAGGTACAGCTATAGATTAGCTGGAGATATTGAGGGAACTACGCTTCAGGCTGGTTGTACTCGTTGTATTGGAAGTAAAGGAGGCCCCTAACTTGTCCAGCTGCTGTCTCAAGATACACTCTCCTTGGATCAGCCTCCCTGGGACCTGCCTGAACATCTTACAAGTAAAGGTATGGAAAGACGCTGACCGTGTGAGACTGAGTTATTATTGCATGCCTGCACAATCCCTACCTAACTACCGACCTGAGGGACCAGTCCCACCTGTAGGGGACCCGACATCTAGCTGCATCACCATCCCTCAGAGATCTACAGCAGCGCTGGTATAAATTACCAGAAGACTACAGGTGGCGTCACGAACTGTATATAAATCTATCCCCTGTAAATATATCCCTAACATACGCCAGACCGCCCGGGCCACAGACCGAGCCACAGCTACCTGTGACAAACCCCATAGACTTCCATGGGCTCGGCTCTGAGTACCCCATTGCCCTGGTAACCCACAATTGTGGTGGCGGGTCGACACAACTTTGGCGTCACGAACTGTACATAAATCAATCCCCTGTAAATATATCCCCAACATACGCCAGACCGCCCGGGCCACAGACCGAGCCACAGCTACCTGTGACAAAACCCCCATAGACTTCCATGGGCTCGGCTCTGAGTACCCCATTGCCCTGGTAATCCACAATTGTGGTGGCGGGTCGACACAGTAAAGCTGCCACTCTTCTTGGCAAAAAGCCTCCAGTTCCTGTAAATTGCTGGGCTATCTAGCATGAGCTGCGTGCTTGAGATCTCCCCAAAGTGGCTCAATGATGTTGAAATCAAGAGACTGAGATGGCCACTTCAGCCTTGTGTTTTGGATCGTTGTCATGTTGGAACGTCCAAGTACGTCCCATGCGCAGCTTCCGGGCAGATGATTGCAAATTTGTCTCCAGTATTTGCTGATAATGTGCTGCATTCATCTTTCCTTCAATTTTGACCAAGTTTCCTGTGCCTTTGTAGCTCACACATCCCCAAAACATCAGCAACACACCTCCGTGCTTTACAGTAGGAATGGTGTTCCTTTCATCATAGGCCTTGTTGATCTCTTTCCAAATGTAACATTTATGGTTGTGGGCCGTGGCCAAAAAGTTCAATTTTGTTCTCATGACTACAAATTATCTTGTTCCAGAAGTTTTGAGGCTTGTCTCTGTGCTGTTTTGCGTATTGTAGGCAAGATACTTTGTGGCATTTGCGCAGTAAAAAAAAGTTCTGGTGACTGAACCTTGCAGCATTTCTCTTTAAGTGCCTCCTTATAGTGCATCTTCAAATAGCCACACCGCTAGTTTTCTTTGTCAGTGACAAAGATCCCTGTGATCGAAACGCGTTGCTGTGCCTCTATGTGCCCTCAGTGATTATGTATTTTTGAGGATATGCCGCATCAACTGTTTTAATGGAACAATAACGTTTTTCACATTTTAAGGAGCTGGAACGCTTTCTCCTTTTTTTTCCAGTGGTTACAGTTACCAGTCACTATACTGTAAGTAAGCTAAATTCCCTCCCTCCCACTTTGTTTAATGGCCAGCTTCTCAATATACATGTACTACATGTGGGCACAACAGGCTCTCAATCACTGTGCCTGGGAGTGATGATGTGCTCACTATATAGTGAGCGATTACTACAGTAGCCTGGAACAGGTTGTAACAGCCTGGAACACTACCCCAATGACTGTAAGTGATTGTCTATGGAGAGGACACACTGTAAAATATTTTTTCCTTCTGGCTGTAGCTCCAGTAAGCCATCTACACAGGATTTATAAGGTATTACTTGGAGATTGAACCTATATCTGGAGATAAATAGAGTTTAATAGAGCAGTAGATGTTCCCATTAAACATAAATCATACTTGCATACATACATCATAGTCAAGATGATCCTAAAGAGGAGATAAATGTTTTTGTGTTTGACAATAGTTGGTATAGTATACTGCGCAATCTACCATGATAATATGCTTTTAAAACAACATCAGCAGCATGGAAGAAACAGAACAAAACCAAAAATAAATTAAATTCGATTAAGTATATATCAAAAGAACACCACTCAGATTAAGCATTTTTTAACGACGAGAACCAAGAGTCATCAGTGTTATATTAAAATAGAAAAGTTTTTATTAATATCTACAAAATAACATAAGTAACACAATAATAGGAAAACACAAGCTAACGGTGCAGAAGGACAGGTGCGGATAATCTCCTGAATCAGCAGCAAAATATCAAAGAATTACAAAGTATATGGTGGCAGGAAAACCCAAGGGCAAGAAAAGGGGCCCAAATATTGCAGATAGAAGTCCATACGGTGCCAGAGTAGGTAAAATAGTAAAACAGCCCTAAGGGTAAATGGGTATAAGAACCAGGGTATAAGGCATAAGGCATCAAAACTAGCACAGCGACCTGCAAAGAGAAGGGGTAATGCTCACTGTGGGTAATATGGAGAAACAGGAGAAAAAGCGCACCAGAGATGTCACCCCGACGCACGTTTCGCCGGCACGCAGGCACAGCTTTTTCAAGGGGATAATATGATAATATGCTTTACAACAACCAAAGAAAGCTGAGCATATAAATGGCTAATGAATATTTCAAACTCTACAACGCAAACTGTACCTATGATAAATTCAGAAATCTTCTCATTGTACAAATTTCCTAGTAAAATCAAATATTATGTAAGCAAATATTCTTTTTAATAGAAAGTTTGTCTAGTTAAGAACTTAAAAAAGTATGAGAATGTCAAAGTGCAAAAAAAAAACGTTTTAACCCCATGATGAATATATACATAAAGACCATTGCCAGTGCTCACACACACACACACACACACACACACAACACACACACAACACACACACACACACACACATCACACACATGATCTTAATGGCCCCAGCAACATGTTCATGTGGAGCCCTGGCATTCAAGGGGCTGACAAAGGTCCTCATGGCTGCTATCTTGGTTATCCTGTAAAGTTGAACCATAGTTATATTGTAGTGTAAGGTATAAGTAAATGAAGGAACATAAATTTCCTTAGGGAACTAAGTTATAGATAAAAAAAATTAGAAAAAAGGGTTTTCAAAATATAAAAAAATAAAATTCCTCTTTTTTTCTTTGTTAAAATAAAGACATAACAAATAACGTATATATTTAAGTATAAGCCGAATTTTTCAGCACATTTTTTATGCTAAAAAAGCCCCCCTTTGCTTACACTCAAGTCAGGGTCCAACATAACGGAGAGTGAGTGGCAGTGGCAGAGCAGTGGGTCACAGGAGGCAGGAGCCTGCTGCCGCGGCTAACCCCTGTGCCCGCTGCTAAATAAAATTAATATTCACTGTGCTTACAGTGAATATTAATTTGTCTTTGATAGTGGGCACAGTAGTCAGAGCCGCCGACTTCCTGCAGTGGCTGGGCAATCACGTGTGGAATGTACAGAATATTCATTCACTTTAGTAGTGGGCACATGTGATTGCCCGACCACTGCAGCTGCTGGAATCGGAACAAGATGCTGCAATGGAGCCCAGGGACGGTAAGTAGGATAGTTTATTTTTTTTATGTTTTTCTGATGTGGGCCATGCAAACCAGGATAGGGATAAGGGGGCCATGCATGCCAGTATAGGGATGAGGGGGCTATGCAAACCATGATAGGGATGAGGGGGTCATGCATATCAGGATAGGGCAGAGGCGGCCATGCATACCCAGCTTACACTCGAGTCAATAAGTTTTCCCAGTATTTTGTGGTAAAATTAGGAGCCTCGGCTTACATTCGGGTTGGCTTATACTCAAGTATATAAGGTAAACATGATTGTTATCACCATGTTTCTAAATTTTCTAAGCAGGTTCACACTAAGCACATGTGACAGATGTGACAGAGTCTGGAGATGATGTGGAGAGCGATCTGCTGCCTGCAACATGCTTCAGCATGACCGGTTTGGCAGTGGGTCAGTAATGGTGTAGGGTGGCATTTCTTTGGAGGGCCACACAACCCTCCATGTGCTCACCAGAGGTAGCCTGACTGCCATTAGGTACCGAGATGAGATCCTCAGAATCCTTGTGAGACCATATGCTAGTGCGGTTAGCCCTGGGTTCCTCCTAATGCAGGACAATGCCAGACCTCATGTGGCTGGAGTGTGTCAGCAGTTCCTGCAAGTGAAGGCATTGAAGCTATGGACTGGCCTGCCCATTCCCCAGACCTGAATCCGATTGAGCACATCTGGGACAGCATGTCTCGCTCCATCCACCAACATCACGTTGCACCACAGACCACCTGTCCAGGAGTTGACCGATGCTTTAGTCCAGGCCTGGGAGGAGATCCCTCAGGAAAACATCCGCATCCTCATCAGGAGCATGCCCAGGCATTGTAGGGAGGTCATACAGGCACATGGAGGCCACACACAATACTGAGCGTCATTTTGTCTTGTTTCCACTTTAATTTTGTCTTGTTTTGATTTTCATTTTGACTTGTTTCCACTTTCATTTTGGGGTCTCTCCAAATCCAGGCCTCCATTGGTTCAAAAATTTGATTTCCATTGATGATTTTTGTGTGATTATGTTGACAGCACATTCAACTTTGCACAGAACAAAGTATTCAATGAGAATATTTCATTCATTTAGATCTAGTATGTGTTATTTGAGTGTTCCCTTTATTTTTTTGAGCAGTGTATAAAGAAATGGCAAGTATTTTTTTGACATGGATATAATTCCATGCTGAAAAGAACTGGTAAGTAAACAGTATGTCAGGAATAGTGTTGAGCCACCCCTGTAGTGTTCGAGTTCGGTTCGGTTCGCCGAACAGCCGTATGTTCGATGAACTGTTCGTCGAACTGTTCGTCGAACACCGTCGAACACCATAAAAACCAATGGCAGGCAAACAAAAACACATAGAAACACATAGAAAACACATAGAAAACACTTCAAAGGTGTCCAAAAGCTGACAAACTGCTCAGAAGGCACAACTAACACTACATAGCATAATAGCCGCTAATTCAATTGCCGTCTTTTGTGAAATTACAGACCCGACATGAAATGACACATGGTTTACATACAGTTAAGGGTATGCCACACTAAGCGAGATCGCTAACGAGATCGCTAACGAGATCACTAAAACATCACTATTTAGCGATCTCGTTAGCGACCTCGTTGTGTGTGGCATGTAGCAACGATGTGGCCCCTGCTGTGATGTTGCTGATCGTTCACTAGCGTTCTGGACCGTTTTTTGATCGTTGGTGTCCCGCTGGTGAGCCTATATCGCTGTGTTTGGCACCTTTTGCGAACGACGAGCGACCTCGTTTGTGACGCATGTGGTTTAGCGTCACGGAGTGGATCGCAATATCTGTAAGTTCTCTTTTGCGTCACAGAGAGGATTGCAGAAGTTGCAAAGCAGGCTAGCAGGACGCAGAGAGCAGGAGCGATGCTGGAAATTCCTATGAATCAGAAGCGCTCAGTACATGCTAATGACTGTCACGCGGTCTTATGATATGTGTACGATGTCAGTAAACTATTCTTAAAAGAACAACACTCTATACAACATATAGATTAGCAACATCAGCATGTAAATATAGAATAGATTTACCTGACACGATATCCGTTGAACTCAGGATTAATCTTGAGGACTTGATACACTGTCACAGGAAAGAAGAGGACCGGGGGTCTAACCTGACCCTAAACTGGGGTCCTAACTAATCCCTCACCTTGGAGGTACTGATAATGGTTCAGAGGTCCAAGTCTCCAGCCTAACCCTGTCTCCTATCAGTCCCTGAACCCTGTAATCAGTCCTAAGAAGGATTCTGATTACCACCAAAGGGATATGGGCTGATCTCTGCTAAATACACAGATTAGACATATAAGACAGACTGGAGAAAACACAGACTTGCATACACACTCAAACACAGAAGGAACATAAATGATCTGGGATATTAAACTCTAAGCAAGGTGAGCTTAAAACAACTAAGGAGCTCTTTAACTTAAGTCTATACAGATACAATCCTATCTGTGGTCTGCATGAAGAATTTCACTGGCAACTCCCAAACAGACAACCAGAGATTTAAAGGAAACCAATCAACAAATAATTAATTGCAGCCGGGAGAAACTGCACCCATTTCCAGAACTGAGCACAGACAGAATTAACTCCCTAACTGCCAAACACAAAGAAACAGCAACTCAGCTGTGAGAAGTCAGAATGTGCAACCGCGACGATCTTCGTGGCGATGCACACATGACAGTACCCCCCCTTCTACGATTGGCCTCCGGACCCTCAGGGCCAGGTTTGCCCGGGTGAGTTCTGTGGAAGGTCCGCACCAAACGATCTGCGTTAATGTCAGACGCAGGAACCCACGTCCTCTCCTCTGGACCATACCCCTTCCAATGCACCAAGTACTGAAGGGACCGGCGATTCAGACGTGAGTCAATGATCTTTGACACTTGAAACTCCAAGTTACCATTGACCACCACTGGAGGAGGAGGTAGAGGTGATGGTATGATTGGTGCCACGTACCTCTTAAGTAATGACTTGTGGAACACATTATGAATTTTAAACGTAGGAGGGAGGTCCAGACGAAATGCCACAGGATTAATTATGGAACTGATCCTGTACGGCCCGATGAATCTGGGGCCCAGCTTCCAGGAGGGCACTTTAAGTTTTATATTCCTGGTAGACAACCATACCAGATCGTTCACATTAAGATCTGGACCAGAAACTCTCCTCCTATCAGCCATACGTTTATAACGGTTCCCCATAGCACTCAGATTATTCAATACACCTCTCCACACTGAAGCAAGTGACGACGAGAAACGCTCCTCCTCAGGAACCCCAGAAGGGCCCCCCCCATTGAAAGTACAAAACTGGGGATGAAAACCATATGCCCCAAAAAACGGGGATTTACCAGTGGACTCGCTCCGCCTGTTGTTAAGAGCGAACTCTGCCAGAGGCAAGAAAGAAGACCAGTCCTCCTGGTTCTCTGAGACAAAACACCGAAGATAAGTCTCAAGGCTTTGATTCAGACGCTCTGTCTGACCATTGGTCTGCGGATGAAAAGCCGAGGAAAATGACAATTGCATCCCCCGACGTAAACAAAATGCCCTCCAAAACTTGGACACAAACTGAGACCCCCTATCTGACACCACATCAGAAGGCAACCCATGAAGTCTCACAATCTCCCCAATGAACACCTGCGCCAGAGTTTTAGCATTAGGGAGGGCAGGAAGAGCAATGAAATGTGCCATCTTACTGAACCTGTCAACAACCACCAGTATGACAGTCTTCCCTGACGACTGAGGAAGGTCCGTGATGAAGTCCATAGACAAATGAGTCCATGGACGCTCCGGAAGTTTCAAGGGTAAGAGGGTCCCAGACGGACGGGTATGAGGGGTCTTAGAGCGAGCACAAACCCCACAGGACGCGACAAAAGTTAAAACATCTTTATTAACGTTAGGCCACCAAAACCGGCGAGAAAGGAGATCTAAAGTAGCCTTACTCCCTGGATGTCCTGCTAAAGCAGAATTATGATGTGCCTCAATAACCTTTTGTCTCAACTGATTTGGGACAAACAGTCTCCCTGGAGGTCCTGCAGGGGCGTCCCCTGAACCTCTAATACCTCCTCCTCAAGCTCAGAACATACAGCCGACACTACCACCCCTCCTGAAGGATAGGAATCGGGTCATCCATTTTCCCGGCCCCTGGGAAACTGCGAGACAAGGCATCCGCCTTAACATTCTTAGATCCAGGGCGATAAGTGACAACAAAATTAAACCTGGTAAAAAACAACGACCATCGAGCTTGCCTGGAATTCAGACGCTTAGCAGATTCCAAATACAGCAGGTTCTTGTGATCAGTAATGACGGTGACCGGGTGGACTGCCCCCTCCAAAAAGTGACGCCATTCTTCAAAAGCCAACTTAATGGCCAAAAGTTCCCTATTGCCGATATCATAATTCCTTTCGGCGGACGACATTTTCTTAGAAAAGAAAGCGCACGGATGCCATTTACCAGGGGACGGACCCTGGGACAATATTGCACCCACCCCTACGTCAGACGCGTCCACCTCCACAACGAACGGCTGTGATGCATCTGGTTGGATGAGAACGGGTGCCGAAGCAAAACATTTTTTCAAAGAGGAAAAAGCTTGGCAAGCTTTGTCCGACCATTTAGAGAAATCCGTCCCTTTTCTTGTCATGTCAGTGAGAGGTTTGACAACAGATGAGAAATTACAAATAAATTTCCGGTAGTAGTTAGCAAACCCCAGAAAACGCTGCAGAGCCTTAAGATCCTCTGGCTGATCCCATTCAAGCACTGCTCTCACCTTTTCAGGGTCCATACGGAAACCGGAGGCTGACACCAAAAAACCCAAAAACTGAAGTTCCTGTACGGCAAATACACACTTCTCCAGTTTGGCGTATAGTTTATTGTCTCGCAAGATCTGCAACACCTGTCTCACATGCTCCTGATGAGACACAAGATCTGGCGAGTAAATTAAAATGTCATCCAAATATACGACCACAAACAGCCCCACCAGATGACGAAAAATGTCATTAACAAAATGTTGGAATACTGCTGGTGCAGTAGTCAGACCAAAAGGCATGACAAGGTTCTCATAATGTCCCTCCGGCGTGTTAAACGCCGTTTTCCACTCATCCCCCTCTTTTATCCTAATCAGATTATACGCCCCCCTGAGATCCAATTTAGAGAACCATTTGGCGCCAACAATTTGATTGAAGAGATCAGGAATCAGAGGGAGTGGATACGGATCTCGAACAGTAATCCGATTAAGTTCGCGGAAATCCAAGCAAGGGCGTAGGCCTCCATCTTTCTTCTTCACAAAGAAGAACCCCGCGGCCACTGGGGAAGATGAAGGTCTAATATGCCCTTTAGCCAGACTTTCCGAAATATAATCTTTCATAGCCTGCCTCTCAGGACCAGAAAGGTTATATAACCTAGCTTTAGGTAACTTAGCATCAGGAAGTAAATTAATAGAGCAGTCATACACGCGATGAGGAGGCAACTCCTGACACCCCTCCTCAGAGAACACATCCCCAAAGTCCTCCAAAAAAGGAGGCAAAGTACTAGGCACGACCGCACTGATGACTGTGTTCATGCAGTTACTTTTGCAAAACTCACCCCATTGGCTTATCTCTCTGGACTGCCAATTAATCACAGGGTTATGTTTAACCAACCAAGGAAGTCCCAACACAATAGGAGTAGGTAGACCCTCCAACACATAACAAGATAATAGTTCCCTATGTATTGCCCCTACCCGAAGGTCAATGTTATGAACCTCATGAACAAAGCTACCTTGGCCGAGAGGCCTGGCGTCAATGGAGAATATAGGGATCGGTTTGACCAATACACTCAGATGCATACCTTGAGCCTGAGCAAACTGAGCGTCAACCAGATTAGCCCCGGACCCACTATCAAGAAGAACAGAAAATCTCTCCACTCTCGTACCAACCACCACCTCCACTGGTACAAGGAACTGAGAAGAACTAGCGGACGAAATACATACTCCCAGGTTGTCGTCCACCACACAACCTGGGATTAACAGTTTTCCGGCGACTTCTTGCTCAACAAGGCACGGGACGGACATCCCCCAACAAAATGTCCCTCTTTCCCGCAGAAGAAACACCTTCTAGTCCTGCGGCGTACCGCCAATCCCCTCCTACGAAATGATGTCCCTCCCAACTGCATAGGCTCCTCCGAACAGACAAGGGGAACCTCAACATAAGGGACTTTAGTAGTAGGTGGAGTAACAACAGGGGGCGGAGTTACCTCGCACCTCTCCCGGAGCCGTCTATCAGTACGGATAGCCAGGGCCATAGCAGCCTCCAGTGATGGAGGAGAATCATACTGAGCCAAAACGTCCTTTAATTTGTCAGAAAGCCCATGACAAAACTGGCTCCTAAGAGCTGGGTCATTCCACTGAGTATCTGTGGCCCATCTACGGAACTCAGAAGCAAATTCCTCCGCCGGACGATTTCCCTGCTGTATCTTACGTAATTTTGTCTCAGCAAGAGAGACCCGATCTGGGTCATCATATACCAAACCCAGGGCAGTAAAAAATCGATCTACTGACTGTAGAGCCGGGGATCCCGGAGGAAGGGAAAATGCCCAGGATTGAGGGTCCCCTTGTAGGAGCGAGATAACAATTCCCACTCTCTGCTCTTCACTCCCTGATGATCGAGGCCGAAGCCGAAAATACAATTTACATGCTTCCTGAAGGTAAAAAATTTGTCTCGCCCACCAGTGAACCTGTCCGGGAGAGCTACTTTAGGTTCAAATCTGGTTTGCTCCGAGGGAGACAAAACTTTGGACTTAATGTCCGTCAGCTCCATGGATAATCCCTGCAACTGCAGAGCCAGCTGGGCTACTGGATCCATGGCAACTGGGAATAATTTTATTGGCCAGTGAAAATGTCACGCGGTCTTATGATATGTGTACGATGTCAGTAAACTATTCTTAAAAGAACAACACTCTATACAACATATAGATTAGCAACATCAGCATGTAAATATAGAATAGATTTACCTGACACGATATCCGTTGAACTCAGGATTAATCTTGAGGACTTGATACACTGTCACAGGAAAGAAGAGGACCGGGGGTCTAACCTGACCCTAAACTGGGGTCCTAACTAATCCCTCACCTTGGAGGTACTGATAATGGTTCAGAGGTCCAAGTCTCCAGCCTAACCCTGTCTCCTATCAGTCCCTGAACCCTGTAATCAGTCCTAAGAAGGATTCTGATTACCACCAAAGGGATATGGGCTGATCTCTGCTAAATACACAGATTAGACATATAAGACAGACTGGAGAAAACACAGACTTGCATACACACTCAAACACAGAAGGAACATAAATGATCTGGGATATTAAACTCTAAGCAAGGTGAGCTTAAAACAACTAAGGAGCTCTTTAACTTAAGTCTATACAGATACAATCCTATCTGTGGTCTGCATGAAGAATTTCACTGGCAACTCCCAAACAGACAACCAGAGATTTAAAGGAAACCAATCAACAAATAATTAATTGCAGCCGGGAGAAACTGCACCCATTTCCAGAACTGAGCACAGACAGAATTAACTCCCTAACTGCCAAACACAAAGAAACAGCAACTCAGCTGTGAGAAGTCAGAATGTGCAACCGCGACGATATTCGTGGCGATGCACACATGACAATGACATCCTAACGACCGCCAAAGTCGTTAAAGAGATCGCTGACCGCTGATGAGTCGTTTATGAGATTTCCTGTTTGGCAGCTACTAGCGACCTAAAAGCGATCACACCAACGATCTCGTTAGCTTGCGTCGTTATCGAGATCGCTAACGAGATCGCTAAGTGTGGCAGTACCTTTAACCATGTAATTTCATGTAGTTTGATATATGGTTTTCACTAACAATTACATGAGTGTATGTGTGCAAAATTTCACACATGTAGGGGTTAATTAAAGGTTTAAATTCGTTGAAAAAAAATGCGTGGGCTCCAGCGCTATTTTCTGAACCAGACAGACAAAGCCAGCGAGTGGGGGCAGATAATATTAGCCTAGGGAGGGTGCATTTATTTAGTGCCCCCTGGCAACTAACATCTGCCCCCAGCCACCCCAGAAAAGGCAAATCTATAATTAGATTCGCCCTTTCTGGCACTTTGCCCGTCTATTCCCATTGCCCTGTAGCTGTGGCAAATGGGTTAATAATGGGTTAAAGCCACCTTGCTATTGAAAGGTGACTTTAAGCCAGGTTAATAATTGAGAGTTGTCAATTAGACAACTCTCAATTATTAATCCAATTGAAGGAAATAAAAAAACCACACACAGGCAGATCTCAGCAGCGATCAGGACAGCGAGTACGCCAGTAACAAGCGACACACGTCGCTTAGTTACCGGCTGTGTACGTTGGATACCAGCCCGCTGATGCAGGGAGCTGGTAACCAAGGTACACATCGGGTTTCCAGGCGCTGAGCGGTGCCTGGAAACCCGCTGTGTACCTTGGTTACCAGCTCCCCTGCAGCACGCTGGTATCCAACGTACGCATCGGGTTTCCAGGCACAGCCCCGCACCTGTAAACCCGACGTGTACCTTGGTTACCAGCTGATCGCTCGTCTCCTGCCTGCCACATGCAGCGATGCATGCTGGCAAGCTATAGACCAGAGATCAAAAAAATTTCCATTACTGTGAAAAAATCCAGTTACGATTTTGGTGCACGAACAGTTATCGAATATAACCTCGAACAGCTGGATTTTTTCCAAATCGTTCGGGTTCATCGAATGGCTCGAACACCGCCTAAAACAGCTCGAATTTGAGATTGGCGAACAGTTCGAGTCGAACACCGCTCATCTCTAGTCAGGAAGAAAGCAAAGGAGGTACAATATCCAATGTGTACGGAAGTATCTAAACGCTCCGTCACAACTAGTGTTGAGCGATATTGCTCGATATCTAAAAATATCGTATCGAAATTGTATCGCCGATAGCACTAAATATCGTCGATATCCGATTTCGATAGCGGAAGTCCCATGTAAGTCTATGGGAACAAAATATCGCAACAAAAAAAAACCCTTTCTTACGTTGTAAACACAAAATATACACACATAGAATACATATATATATATATATACATGTCATTGTGACATATATATACATATATTTATAGTTTATACACTTCTACATAGTAAAATAGACTCTGATTCAATTGCCGGGTAAAGCCGTGACATACCCCATAGAAGTCGACGGGCTCGGTGCCGAGTACCCCCAAAACCTCTGGCTCTGTGCGACTCAACTTGGGCGTCACGAACAGGATTCTGTAGCTCGCTATAAGCGAGTCCTGTGTGCCTGAATTGAACTGGTTTTGTGCTTGAGAATTGCTAAAATCATCAGAGAATGTATTTGCCATTTTTCCGCCATATCTGCGTCACGACGAGGCACTGGTGAAGAAGAAGGGCGTGCTATTCGTGGGTGTACACTCACTCAGTGGCGCGAAAACGATGGCCGACCACTCTAAATGTTACTGCAATGTAAGATCGTGCCCCACAGCTCTTGAGTTCCGCCTCCTCATCCTCCTCAGTGTGCGGAAACTAACACGAAGGTCCCGCCTCCCTACAAAAGAGGGGCCCTCTCCAGATGCTAATGACACATGTGACTTGGCAGAGATGGCTAATGGACACGAGCAGAAGTGTGAAGGGATGGAGCAGTCAGACTCAGAGCTCTCCCCCACGGAAGCGACCCGATCGCCACGGAAACACCGTTGGGCACCCGGCCTGGAAATCCTCCTACGCTGCAAGAAGCGGCGGATACCCTAAGAGGCCTGGCCCGGCACCGGGAGGAGGTCGCCAGGATGGAAGCCAGCTGGCGTGCCCTAAAACTAAACTTGGAGCGGTGCCAATCCCTCTTACCTGAAGTGTCTGTACCGGAAGGTGAGGCACCCGTTCTAGTAGTGGAGCCCTTGCAATGTGATCCGGTTGACGTTGTCGCAGTGGAGGCACCCGTTCGTGCAAAAAACGCTGCACCGGCAGCACCCCAGATCCCGCTGTCTGCCCCCGTCGCTGAGACAGAAGAAGCGACACCCGTCCTCATGGAGGACTACCTGCCAGTACCGGAGCCCCGACTGTCATCTGTTCCAGAGCCGGCTGCTTCCTCCACAGGTGAGCGCCGCCAGGACTGGGGGGCGCCAGGAGAGCTGCCGCAAACCGGACACTGTAAGCTGCAGTGGAGTGGTGGAGACATGGAGCTGCTGGTGGAGGAGAATTTCAACCGGCGTCAGGAGAAGAGTGGAGACGTTGGGAGCGGGAAGCAGAGCGACAAAGGGAGCAGCGAGAAACCCAAAAACTTCGGCAACGTAACCTGGAGAAGGACCGGGCAGATAAGGACCGGATGAGAAAGGATAAAGGAACCCTGTGTGGTCCTTGGTGCCTCGGATGTTTGGCAAGCATCAGAAGAGTACCAGGTGGTACCTGGAACACCCCTGCCAAAGAATTATAAATAACCCGGACAGGGTCCCTGTATGTAAATAGTTAAATTGTTGATGTACCCGGACGGGTGAATGTTAATAAAAAAGTTTTTTAATTTAATAATAAAAAACAAAACAGTTTTCATTACTTTTATTACAGTCTCATCCTGCGACGCCATCGATCTCCTGTAAAAAATGAAAAAAAAAAAAAGAATACCACCTGACCGACGCAGTCCATAGTAACGAGTGTCCCACGACGATCCAGCTCTGCTACATCAGAATCCCGGCGCAGCACAGCTGATTACCTGCTTCCCCGGCGGTGACGTCATCGGACTGGTTTACGGCCGGGATTACCCTGCAGTCACTGCAGTTATCGCGAAAAACTGCATGTGACCGCCAGGGAGAAGATAATGGCGGCCATCAAGCAGTCCAGGACGTGACCGCCGGAGATCTTCTGCCAGGTAAGTGCCGCTGACTCCTGACAGACCCGACCGACGGACACTCACAGTGACAGTGACAAATCCGATTACGGTATTCGATAAGACGAAAATATCGAAACAAATTATCGAAAGGCCGATAGAGCTAATATCGGCCGATAGCCGATATTTGCATTATCGTATCGCTCAACACTAGTCACAACATGATGCCGGGAAAAGACAGATTCAAGGATTAAAAATGTTGGATTTTGAACATGTCTTGTATTTGGGTCCTGCTGAAGAAGAGACTGCAAGTGGCTTGTTTCCTTCTCCCATATATAACACATGCACCCTTAGGTGCTCGGGATTAGCTGACATGGTCTCATATATCATATGGCCTTACTGCATTACATCTTGCAGATTGGTGTTATTATGTGTTCGACCACTTGTATCTTTAAAACTCAGGTCTTGAAAAAATTTTTTAGTTGATTTCTGACTGTGTAATGCAGATGCTGAGCCCCTTTACTTTATTCAAAATCTCATTTCCGTTGGAAATGTAGGAATAATATAAAATAGACAGTCACCATTGCAAAGAAAGCTACATCTCTTTGCTTTGTCATTCACAAGGACATTTGTTTGGGTACATCGACTTAGAAAATGGCTTTCATCATGTTAATATCTTTCAACTTTTATTTTTCTTATAGCTAGAATTTACATCATATTTTAGAATTGTTTGCAAAGTGCGCCACTTGCTGAACAGCAAAAGTTTTTATATTGTAAAAATAATGTGTTTAATATCAGTGGGTGTAAAAATGAATAAGGCATTAGGGTAAAGTAATATGTTGTATACTGCAACTGATAAAATAACTGGGAAGCCCTCGCAACAAGTTATATTATTACATTTTTTTTATTTTACATTGTAGTAAAAATGTTTTCTACTAGTTTGAAAGGTTTTCAATGCCAGTAAAATAATAAATATGGCTGGAAAATCTTTAATGTACCAATCATCCAAATTTCGTACATTTTTGTTATATAATATTCCTAATAACTCTGATGAGAGTTTGATCTATTTTTCTCAAATGGAAAAGATGGAAAAAAATGTCTCCATTTTCTCCATTCTGTCAGTCTGTGAAAATCGGACTGCACTCTGATATCACTAACGTTGATGGCCGAGTGCGATCCAGTTTACTGATGTAAATTGTGCATGATGCAGTTTTTTCCTCAGACTCGGTCAAAGGAGAAAATCATACATGTTCACAGTCCCTAGAAAAACATTGGTCTGAGTGCGATCCAATGTTTTTTTTTTTATCGCAATGGGACCGAAAATACGGTCCTCTGCATGAGCCCTTAGACCCTAGGTCCCCAACCTTTTTTACCTTGAGAGCAACATTTCAACTCTGATAGAGGATCATGAGGCACATCTGGAGTGCTCACCAGGGCTATGGGGCACTCGGTACCTGGCTGGCGGTTCTTAAAGGGGAAGTCACTGCAGCAGTGACCTGGTCCGTGGCCCTGGGCGTCCAATAAAAATGATGGAAATATAAAAATAAAAAGTTATGGGGAATAGGGGATCAGTTCATAATTCCACCCGTGGTGTTCGGCAATAAGATGGCCGATGCTGCAGTTCAGTTCCACTGGGGTAGTTGGTGACAAAGCAAAGTTTTTACTGCTCTCCAAGGGTAGAGGTAAGCCCCAGGGCAGTTATGGTGTTAAAGATGGTGATGGTGGTTATGGTGCAGGGCAGATGACACAGTAATAATTATGAGGACACAGCAGGGTGCAGTCTTTTCAGTTTACTCACAGTTCTTGGTTACAGTCCCAGCCGCGGTGCTGTGTCCTCCGGGTAGGTGGTCCAGACAGTTCTCTGGTAGTTTGAGGTACACTTTGTCAGGACCCCCTTCTTGTGTTCCTTTCTCAGGCTATCTCCCTGCGCTGGCTCCCGTCTCTCCAGCCTTGCGCCTCACAGTTTCCCAAGCCAGCAGTCTCGGATCTTGCCGGGCGACGTGCTCTAGGTCCCCTTGGTCCTATCTGGCTGCCTTTTCAGTGAATGTGTGCGAATGTGGCTGTAGTACATGCAGTTACCACAGCCTCTGGTTTGCTAGCTGAGTCCTTAGTTTCTCCACTAGGCTGGGGCCAGTCCCCTACTGCGACCTGTTCCCTTCACCCAACTTTGGTCGGCGTGGATTCGAGTGCCACGGGTGGAATAATCACTTCCAAGTTCCCTATGACTCCTTCTTCCTCTCTCTCACTGAAGCTTCTTTCTCTCTCTCTTTCTTATCTCTCTCTACTGTCCTCCGGTCTAGGGATGAGCTCCTCACTTCTCCAGTCCCCAGCACCAACTCCTTCCTCCAACTCCAACTTTCTTCAGCTCCTCAGCTCCTCTCCTGAGCTCCAACTCTCACACTCCCTGTGGTCTCTCAGACCACTCACTAAGCTCCTCCCCTTCTCTATTTTTCTCCACCCACACCCTCTACCTAGTCCCTCCCTGGCCTTGAGAGGTCTGGTGTTGAGTGTTAGTGTGGGGGTACCTGGCAGTGTCCCCTCCTTACCCGAGAGCAGAGTACAACACCTCTGGCTGAGGTGCAGTACCTCTGTGGCGACTGGACCCTCAGGGGCATCACACATCGAGTGTCCACTGAGTAGTGACATCAAGCTCCTGCTTCCCCCTTTCTTCACACTAGGGGCAACAAGAGTCCCCATTAATAGTATAATGACAACAAATGCTTTCCTATGGAATTCACACTGAGGCAATATATTTACATCTAAAGGGTCCCCACCTCACCCACCATCCTTATTTTTGCATAAAGTTGTCACACAACAATTTCACATTTAGCTTCAAGCACCTCCTCTGACTGGCAGTATCCTCCTATAACAAGGTCATTATGTGCTCATCTAGGTCTGTTTTTCTGTGCAGGGCTAGTCACAAAAGTCACCATCTGTAGACCTGCTCTTCATAACTGTGTGGTAGACCTGGTGCTAATGTAACAAGCTAAGCTGGCAGAAAGTAGCTTTTGTTCTCACTGTAGACTGGCTGATTCTTTGCTAAATTGATTACCGACTCATAGATGAGATGCTACCAGGGGTCCATAGGTTTCGGATTTTTAATTATCTATTCTATAACACAATCCAAAACACAATACAGAACACCTCTCCTTTTAGAGATGGCCTGCAAGATTGATTTACAGATCTTCTTCCAAGCCCATCTCAACAGTTGGCAAGATAACCTATCTGCAGTCCATCAGTGGCGTATCTAGGGGGGGAGGCAGGTGGGGCATGTGCCCCAAGTGCGAAGGACAGGAGGCACTGGCTTGGAAATTTTTGCAATGATTAAGGCAGTTTAAAAATTCTCTGAGGTGCCTGCACGTTAAAAGAACAGTCAGCAGTAACATATCTAGCAGGAGGAGATTTATGAAGAGAAAGTATAGGATACATTGGCTCCCCCTTGCTGCCCCATTACTGTGGAAGTCAGCAGAGAGAAGCTCCACAGTAAAGATGTATGAAACTTTCAAGGTTCGGTTCAGTTTGGATTCGCCGAACGGTTCGCCGAACATACCTGAATGGCATTAGATTCAATGAGAGGCATAACCAACACCTTGAGGGGTAACAAAAAACTTCTGAAACAGTTAAAATTAGGGGAAGACACCATGAAAAGTGGCATCAATTTACCCACAGTAGAAATTTGCAAATGGTACAGCAGCAGTCAGCCATGGGGCATGCATGAGGTATCAGGATCTGGCCCAGAATTTACAGCTTGGAAATTAAATTTCAATGAGGACCTGGTGGTTAAGGGAGTGGTGTAAGTCTTCTTAGCTGGGAGACCTCACATCTCATGCAACACCTCCATTTTTTTATTACAGCTTTGAATTGAAGTTTCAATTAAGATAAGGGGGGTGAGGTACCAGTATAAGTCTGTTGTGCTGGAAGCCCTTATGCCCCATGCAAAATCCTAAACATGATTTTTGATCAGACACCTTCAGCTGACTTTAATATCAGCTTGGTATACCACAAATGTTATCAAAATTTAAGGATAGTAACACAGCTAGTTGACTGAAACTAATTGCAGGCCTGCTAATTGGGGAACCCGAATGCTAGAGGCAATGCACATGAACAAGATCCAACTTGGAGTACAAACATTTCTCAAAAGTATTGACACACATCATTATAGTGTCATCAATTTCACAGAGTAGAAATATCATAATTGTGCAGTTTTTTAAAACTTCAGTTACTGTACGAAGTACTCGACTCCCTTTCTTTTGCAGCCGCACAGCAGTATTATTATTATTTATTGTTATAGCATCATTTATGTGAAAAGGGTGTACATAATAAAAAAGTACAATATAATATTAAACAATACAAGTCATTGACTACTACTGGAGGAAGGAGGACCATGCCCGTGAGGGATCACAGTCTACAAAGATGGGAGAACTTACAATAGATGAGGGTAGAGCTGCTTTCACAACAGTATGTTGGAGGGATGATTAGTGTAGGTTGTAGGCTTGTCATACGAGGTATTTCTTCAGGTTCCTTGTGAAGGTTCCCATGGTAGTCGAGAGTAGTTACAGAGTAGAGGGCATCTAAGGGAGAAATCTAGAATGTGATTTTAGGAAGAGGAGATAAAGAGGAGTGGAGAAGGAGATCTTGTGATTATCAGAGGTTGTGTGCAGGTAAGTACCATAAGACTAGGTCACAGACGTATGAAGAAGACAAGTTTTGGATCGCTTTGTATGCCAAACTTAGGGTTCAGGACCGGAGTCTCTGGGGAATGGGGAGCCAGTGCAGGGATTAACAGAGGTAAGAAGCCGGGTAATAGTAGGGTGACAGGTGGAGTAGTCGTGCAGCAGAGTTTAGGATAGATTGGATGGGTGTGATAGTGTTAGAAGGTAGGCCACAGAGCAGTAGGTTGCAGTAGTCCAGGCAGGAGATGATGAGGACATGCACTAATGTTTCTGCAGATTCATGGTTGAGGAATCTGTGGATGCGGGAGATATTTTTGAGTTGGACTAGGCAGGAAGGGGAAAGGGCTTGGATCTTAGACTTTAAGGAAAGATCATAGTCAAGCCATTGATTTTGATGGATAGGTCAGTTGGGAGGGGTTTGAATGAAATGGTGGAAAGATGAGGAAATCGGTTTTATCCATGTTACATTTTAGAGACCTAGCAGAGAAGAAAGATGAAATAGAGGATGGATATTGTGGGATTCTAGTAAGAAAGGAGGTGATATCAGGTTCACAGAGGTAGATCTGTGTGTCATCAGCATTGAGGTGATACCAAAAGTCGTGAGACTCTATGAGCTGTCCAGGCCAAAGGTGTAGATGGATTAGAGCAGGGGTCCCAAAACTGAATCTTGGGGGGCACTGACAGATAGGGGATGAGTAGGTGGTGTGTGAGTGGGAGACAATGAATGTCTTTTCTGTTAGGTGTGATGAGATCCAAGATAGGGAAAACTCTGTGATGCCAAGAGATGAGAGAGTTTGTAGTAAGAGGGAATGGTCTACTATGTAAAAGGCAGAAGACAGGTGCAGGAGGAGGACAAAGTAATGTCATTGCATTGGATTGTTAGTAGGTTATTGTTGACTTTAGTGAGGGCAGTTTCAGTGAAATTGTGTGTTTGGAAGCCAGATTGTAAGCTGTGAAAAAGTGAATAGAAGGATAGATTTGAGGATAGTTCAAATTGGACAGGTTGTCCACTAGTTTTGAGGCATAGGGGAGAAGGGATATGGGGCAATAGCTATACACAATGGATGGGTCAAGGGAGGAATTCTTGAAGATGAGTTTGATCGAGGTATGTCTGAAGCATGAGGGGAATACAATAGTTGTTAATAGCAGGTTGAAGTGGTGGGTTAGTTTTGGGATGAAGACTGTTCATCAGGTTTGGAATAAATCGGGACGGGATTGGGTCAATTTCACAGGTGGTAAGACTTGATTTGGAGAGTAAAGAGGAAAGTTCATCCTCCATGATGATGAATTTGATTTTGGAGGAGAGTTCAGTTGAGGAGGAACTGTAGGGACTTTAGGCCTTATGTTGTCAATCTTCTGCTTAAAGAATGAGGCAAAGTTTTCAGTTGAGATGAGTAGATATTAAGGGAGAGCTGGGGGATGAGGAAAGAATTGAAACTACTGAATAGCTTTTTAGTGTTGATAGACAGTGATGATATGAGAGATTAGAAGTTGTTTTTTTGCTGCAGTGACAAATTGTCCAGCATTTTGACAACTTCTGTTACTGAATGGGCTCCTCAACTCCCTTTCTTTGACAGCTGCACATGGATGTGCCTTGAAGATGAGGGATAGAATGTTCTTCAGTGGATGGCAAGCTCTGTATCAAGTGAACTGTCCTCCTCTTCCGCCACCTAAACATCACACACAGTACAGTCCTCATAAGTAGCGCCCCAACTTCCCTTGTTGCTTCATAACTCTCCAACCGCCCAACTTCAGAGCAGTTTGCACATTCTATTCCATGGGCATCACAGTTCTGCTCCAAAGATTCACAGAATCAAGAGGAGGAAAGCATCTGCATCGATGTGCAAAATTTTTTACAGTTGGATCCCAGGCTGGACGAAGTAGGGTCCAAGCAGAATCCAGGCCCTTGTGATGTTAACCCCCGGGAAGGAGGTAATCCTGATGAGACTCAGAAACCTTAGGCGTACGTGGATTGTATTGTGCTATCAGGGCAGGAAGAGGAGTATGGTGATTCTCAGGGTGAGAATGGGAGGACAGAGAGGATGATGATTAGGTTGTAGATCCCAATTAGTGTGAACCCAGAGGCATGCAGCTGAGTATCTCATCAGAGGAGGAGGAAGAGGAGGAAGTTGAGTTGGTTGCATTGTGGCTTCTCACACAGACAGTGAGTGATGCAACCATGACAAGCACTGCGTCCTCAGTCACAACTCTGGCTGTGACAAGCAGCAGTCGTGGGTCTGAAGTTCGCAGGGGCAGCAAGGGTTGGCTAGTCTGGCCCTTTTTTGAGACCACAAAGGATGATTAAACTCAAGTTGTCTGCAAACGTTGCACAAAACTACTGAGTAAAAGCTAAAAACTCTAATAATTTGCCTATTACATGCATGAACTGGAACATGCGCAATCAACATGCATCAGTCTGAGAATCTCAGTGCCATAAAATGCGGGCTAGCGGGCCTCGCCAACCATCGGCCAGACTATTAACCACATCTGCTGCTTCTTTCTCCTCAGTCAACATGGCAAGTGTTCTTGCACAGTTCTCGATCTGCAGAACCTCCAATTGTTTACCCGTAACAGTCGTGGTGAGTGAGTGCCCATCAGCTGTTACAGAAGTAGACATGCCTGCTGTTTTTGATCAATCTCAGAAACGGAGCACATCACACCTTTCTCAATCCACCAAATTGTTTCCTCCTATACATGGCAAAGCTAAGAGCTTGAAATTCACCATGTTTAATCTACAAATAATAATAGCATTTATTTATTTGGTGCAAACATATTCTGCAGAGCTTTACAAGTCAGCAGTTCATATAAAACAGTCATACGTTACAAAGTTAATGATAATCAAACAATTAAAGCAAAAATAATGACCCTGCTCTTTAGAGCTTACAATCTACAATGCGGTGGGTGTGACGCAAAGTAAAGGTGCTTATTTACAATGATGGTTCAGCAATCTTAAGGAAATGGGGGTAGATTAAGGCCGTGTGAGACTTTAGGGTACAGTTGATTTTGATGGCAAATTATGTTCAGAGAATTAGACAATAGGCTATATATAAAAAGGATTTTGATTTGAGAACGTAAGCCCCCATAAACAGATGTGTTTTTAGGGAGTTCCTAAAAATGTGTAAATTGTGGTTAATCCTAATTTCATAGGGTAGAAAGGGTAAGGGATAGTTATCTATGTTGGAGATTGAACACACCAAATCCGCTGTGTTACCATCTTTGTGTGTCTCAGAGGTTGAAAGTTGTGAGAGGCCATTAGAAGTGGGTAGATATAGAAGCTGAGGAGCCGTTGAGGAGGTTGGGCTGTCGAAATCTCCCAGAATAACAGTTGGAAATTCTGAGGATATGAAGTGTGGCAGCAAGGCAGAAAATTGGTCAAGGAAGTGGGTGGGTGAGCCGAGAGAACAACATATGACCGCTACTTCGAGGTAGAGGGGATGGAAGACCCTGATGATGTGAACCTCAAAAGAAGAATGGCGTATTTATCTATTTGTTTAAAAACAGGATTGGTGGTGGCAGTGTGGGGTTATCGTAGAGTTAGCAGTAATCGTATGGAGGTATATACACTTATTCCATGCGTTGTAATCCAGAGGTATATGTGCAGTATGCTCACTATTACTTTTCCGAGAACTAATTATTGTGACCAGCCTGTGGCCTGCTCGGTTGATCATCGCCCAATAGTGTCATTGGACGATAGGGACCAGCTCTTTGCTCCAAAGATCACAGCGTGTGGTTCTGCGCGACTCCCGTCCTGTGATCTCTGTCGTAATTGGATGGCCCATCCAATCTTTTGGCCACGGAAATGCAGTATTTCCGCCTTGTAGATACAAATGGTTTCCGAAAGCTGATGGCCGTGGCAGTTCCCCAGTACCAGTTGCCAAGTCACCACTACTTCTCTAAGAAAGATGTGCCTGTGCTACACCAGCATGTTGCAGACAAAATTACTCATTACTTGAAGAAATTAATGTGTGAAAGGGTGCATTTCAACACTGACACCTGGTCGAGCAAGCATGGATCAGGGCGTTACATCATGCTGGGGCGCTCGGTGACTGGTTGCTGTGTGGACAGGCAGTAAAGGTGCTGCTCTACAAGTCTAGGAATCCCCAAGGCTTGCACTTGGCTAAATAAACTACTAAATATCTAAAGTTGGACAACTAAACCACTATACATCAGAAGATAGAGAACTAAACTACTAGACAGCAGGGCTTGGAAAATAAAGTACTAAACACACCTAAAGTTGGATAACAAAAATAATACACACCATAAGAAGGAGAACAAAACTAATACACAACAGAGCTTGGTTAAATAAACTACTAAATTCCTAAAGTTGGACAACTATACCACTATACATCAGAAGAAAGAGAACTAAACTACTAGATAACAGGGCTTGGAAAAGTAAAGTACTAAACACCTAAAGTTGGATAACGAAAACAATACACACCAGAAGATGGAGAAATAAACTACTCGACAACAGAGGTTGGAGAGCAAAACTACAAAAACACCTTGTTTTGGAGAACTAAACCACTACACACCAAGGGATGGTAAACTAAAACACTAGACACCAAGGTGTCACTAGACAGCAAATCTTGGCATCCCAAGCCTTGGGGACAAACCTCTGTATGAAAACCCTTACCCCACTGCTTTTGCCTCCTCCACCTCCTGTAGGTACTCCACTTGTGCACTCAACCTCTCCCTTAATGAGATACACTTTCCAACAGTGCAGAGAACATCCACTCACCACCGTACTGCACAGCCAGAAAAAAACACAATTACGCAGTGTTTATATTCATATGCCATGGAGAACGCAATCACACAGCTCAAGCGTTGTGGACAGCTATCCAAGTCAAGTTAGAGTAATGGCTGTCTAAACTGAACTTGGAGTCAGTGAAGGCCATGTGTGATAAAGGTGCTAACCTGGTGGCAGACACATGCCAGGCAACCTTATACACGTGACTTGCATGGCTCACATCCTCAACCTGGTGGCACAGCAATTTCCTTGCCACTATCCCAGCCTGGATGTGATGCTGCAGAAAGAACATCCGCTGTGTGCTCATTTCTGGTGTGCATAGTCAGGAGATGAAGATGATAATGAATACCTCTCTATTGTCAATAGTTGGTGGGAGAGGATGGAAGAAACAAGCTTAAGTCTTTCCCCACAACCAATACACCATGTACTTGAACCTCATGGAAGCGGCCAACACATGAGCGCCTTCTTGTTGCACTATCTGCAACATGATTGTTGGCAGTATTGTTAGGATGAGAAATAGGTTGCTACTGGGTTGCCACTGTGTTAGATCCTCGATACAAGAGTAAATTTAACCAGATGCTTCACCCCCTCGAAAGGGACGCGCGCATGCTGGATTATCAAAACACTCTTGTGGGCAATCTGAAAAGTGATTTTTCAAAAGACATCAATGAGTCACACAGTGTGCATCACAGTTAAATACTTCCAACCATGGTAATGTCGAGTCGTCAATGCAAAAATATTAGCAACAGCAGTGTAAGTGGCAGAGGCAGAACAGTGGCTTAGTGGTTAACACTGCAGCCTTGTAGCACTGGAATCTTTGGTTAAATCCCCACCAAAGACAACATCTGCAAGGCGTTTGTATGTTTCCCCCATGTTTGCATGGGTTTCCTCCAATAACTCTTGATTTCTCCCACACTCCAAACATATACTGATAGGAAATTTAGATTGTGAGCCCCAATTGGTACAGTGCTGAAAATGTCTGTGAAGTGCCATGTAATTAATGGCGCTATATAAGTGAGTATGATAACCATAAATTAAAATAAGCAATTTTTGTGCACCAGCAGAGCAGAGTACAAGTCTGACACATAATGAACAACTGAAGAAGATGGTGCTGGAGTATTTTGAGCTCAATATCAATACCATCGGGGGGTTGCTCTCTTTGCATTTTGGTCTTCAAAAATAGAATAGTGGCCTGAGCTCACCAGTCATGCCTTGGAGGTTTTGTCATTCCCGGCAGACAGCTTTCTCTCAGAACGTGTCTTCATCGCTGCTGCTGGTGTCCTGATGGATAAGCACATCCGCCTGTCCTCTGAAAGTGTAGACTGCCTAACTTTCAACAAGATGAATCAGTTAAGGACCTCCAACGACTTTAGCACCCCATTTGCAGACTGGACAGACTAGGCGATAGAGTCGTTTTTAGTGAGCTGTAATGATCTCATGTTATTTCAGTCTGTCACACCTTTGTTGTGGCTTCTGTGTCTGCTTTTGCTACTGCTGCTGATGTTACAAACAATTTTCTGAAATGTGGAAACTCCAAGTTGGGTCTCAATCTGGTGGGCTGTCTGTAGTGGAAGGGGTGTAAGAGTCTCATTATACTATTTCTACTCTGGGGAAATTGATAATGTCTGTAAAGAGCTGTGGAATTAATGACGCTATATAAGTGAGTAAAACAAATAAATAAATGAATTGATGCCACTTTAGTTGAGTCTGCCTCTAATTTTTGAAAATGTTTGGACTCCAAGTGGGATCTCCTTCATGTGTCTTGCCTGAGTTTGGCAGGGCTTTCAGACAAAAAGGAAAATGCCTATCACTCATCCACCTATTACTGATCAGTGTTTAAGCTACAAATGCTGCTCAAAGTACACTTTTAAAGCTTTGTCCTAGGCCTTGTCTCTTGTTGAAATGTGAATTGTGGCCTGCTTACTGAACCACACAATTAGCACAAAGGATTTACATACTGAAATGTAGCCTGCTTTCTGTAGCATGCTAGTCAAAACAATTTAGATTCAGAAATATTGTCTCCTGGATGGTGTAAAACTAGTTGCACTAAATAGTTATATAAATAAATGTGGCCTTTTTTCAGGGACATGCTATTAGCACTAACAATTTTTATTTTCAAATATGTACTCATGCATGGCAAAAAATATTACCAGGACAAATATTTTTCTGGAGAAATGTGGCCTTACTTCTAGGCCACAGTATTACCACAAAGAATTTATATTTTGAAATGTGGACCCCTGCCTAGGCCAAAATATTACCAGCAGAACATATTATTTTCTAAAATGTAGCATTGTTTCAGGACAACAGTATTAGCACAAGAAATGTTTATTTTCAAATGTGGCCTTATGATTTACTACTGAAATACAGTTTTAGCACAAACAATTTGGAGTAGCTACTTGGGCCTCTGGACTGCAACACTATATTAGGCATAACGATTTTTAAGTGGAAAACTGGCTTTCTGATTTGCGAAGGAAACACAGTTTTAGTACAAACGATTTGGAGTAACTAATTGCGCTTCGTGGCTGCACCACTATATTAGGCCTAACGATTTTTAAGTGGAAATCTGGCCTTCTGATTTGCCACTGAAAAACAGTTTAAGCACAAATGATTTGGAGTAGCTAATGGGGCTTCCGGAGACTGCCACACATAAAGTTAAGTGAAAGAAAAAAAATCATGCGGCACTTTTGTAATCTCTTCAGATGCTCCTTTTATCTCTCCACACCTCCTCCCATCATCAAACAGGTCCCCCCATTCCCCTGATAATCATACAGCACCACTATCCTTGCCTAAGTCATACAAAAGCATTAGTGGAAACACAATGATTTACCGAACTGTGAATGGCATTTGCCAACTTCGAATAAAAATGCTTGTGAAAGTGAACACTAATTCGAATGTGCTATGTTCGTGCCATATTTAAGATTGGTGAACATTTTCCCAACATGTTCGCTCATCTCTACTCCGCAGTAATAGTCCTGGTGGAGTGATGTGTTTATATGAATACAGTATAATTAAAGTTTGTTATATTTATGGTGCATTATATAAAGGCATGTGTATTTATTGTTTACACGAAATAACATCTTTCCAGAGTGACCTAGTACATTGGATACCCCTGGGGCAGTGGGGAGCTGTCTGACTGCAGGGAGAGGAGGAAAATCTGTGATGTGTGATCTTCCTTCACTCCCTGCATAACACTGTGATTTTGCAGGACATCATTTTTAATTAGTATTTTACGTTTCAAAAAGTCAAACGGTGCTCACTCCCTTCTGAGCTCTGCCATGCGCACAAACAGTGGTTTACCCCCACATATGTGGCATCAGTGTGCTCAGGACAAATTGCACAACAACTTTAGGGATCTAATTTCTCCTGTTACCTTGGGAAAATAAAAAATGGGGGCTAAAAAATCATTTTTGTGGAAAAAAAATAGTTTTGTGGAAAAAAGATTATTTTCTGCATTATAAACGTCTGTGAAGCACTTGGAGGTTCAAAGCGCTCACCACACATCTAGATAAGCCCCTTTACGGGTCTAGTTTCCAAAATGGGGTCACTTGTGAGGGGTTTGTACTGTTTAAGCACATCAGGGGCTCTGTAAATGCCACATGATGCCCGCAGACAACTCCATCAAAGTCTGCATTCGAAAATGGCGCTCCTTCCCTTCCAAGCTCTGCTGTGCCCAAACAGTGGTTCCCCCCACTTTTGGGGTATCAGTGTACTCAGGAAAAATTGCACAACAACTAATAAAAAAATTGGGAGCTAAAAATAATTTTTGTGGAAAAAAATGATTTTTTAATTTCACCGCTCTGCGTTATAAACTTCTGTGAAGCACTTGGGGGTTCAAAGTGCTCACCACAGATCTAAATAAGCTCCTTGGGGCATCAATTTTCCAAAATGGGGTCACTTGTGGGGGTTTTTACTGTTTAGGCACACCAGGGGCTCTACAAACGCAACATGATGCCCGCAGACCATTCCATCAAAGTCTGCATTTCAAAACATCACTACTTCCCTTCCGAGTCCCGAAGGGCCCAAACAGTGGTTTCCCGCCAGATTTGGGGTAACAGCACACTCAGGAAAAATGGGACAACAACTTTTGAGGTCCAATTTCTCCTGTTACCCTTGTGAAAGTAAAAATTTGGGGGTGAAAAATCATTTTTGTGGAAAAAAAAAATATTTTTTATTTTCACGGCTCTGCCCTATAGACTTCTGTGAAGCACTTGGGGTTCAAAGTGCTCACCACACATCTAGATAAGTTCATTAAGGGGTGTAGTTTCCAAAATGGTGTCACTTGTGGGGGGTTTCCACTGTTTAGGCACATAAGGGACTCTCCAAACACAACATGGCGTCCGATCTCAATTCCAGCCAATTCTGCATTGAAAAAGTCAAACGGTGCTCCATCCCTTCCAAGCTCTGCAGTGCACCAAAACAGTAGTTTACCCCCACATATGGGTTATTGGCGCATTCAAGAGAAATTTTACAACAAATGTTTTGATTCATTTTCTCTTTTTATACTTGTGAAAATAAAAAAAATGGTTCTGAAGTAAAATGTTTGTAAAAAAAAGTTAAATGTTAATTTTTTCCTTCCACATTGCTTCAGTTCCTGTGAAGCATGAAAAAAGTTAATTAATTACTTGAATGTGATTTTGAGCACCTTGAGGGGTGCAGTTTTTAGAATGGTGTCACTTTTGGGTATTTTTTGTCATTTACACCCATCAAAGTGACTTTAAATGTGTTGTGGTCCCTAAAAAAAATAGTTTTGTAAATTTTGTTGTCAAAATTAGAAATCGCTGGTCAACTTTTAAGCCTTATAACTTCCTACCAAAAAAAAATTTTGTTTCCAAAATTGTGCTGATGTAAAGTAGACATGTGGGAAATGTTATTTCCTAAGTATTTTGTGTGACATATCTCTTTGATTTAAGGGCATAAAAATGAAAACTTTGAAAATTGCAAAATGTTCTAAATTTTTGCCATATTTACGCTTTTTTCTTAAATAAATGCATGTCATATTGAAGAAATTGTACCACTATCACGAAGTACAATATGTCACGAAAAAACTTTCTCAGAATCAGCGGGATCCGTTAAACAGTTTCAGAGTTATATCCTCATAAATTAACAGTGGTCAGAATTGTAAAAATTGGCCTGATCATTAAGCTGCAAATTGGCTCTGTCACTAAGGGGTTAAAGTTTATAAGCCAACACAGACACTAATAGGAAAAATACAATATGGATGTATACTTGTAAAATAATGATTTCAGTGCTACATGTTTATGAATATAGTTCAATGCATAATATATAAACTAAAATCATTACAAACAAGACAAATATTCAATTGCATATCAAGCTATGATCACAGATGTAACAAACTAAAAATGCTAAATGTTGTATAGCTCATGCATAGAGAATCTTGGTTTGATTCCCATATTGGCCTTGGAAAATGACTGTTATAAATTTGCTTCTGTACACAATGTACTCCAGACTGCAGCCATAAAGATTATCCACTGCATTCTGATCCAAAGGTTTAATGCAGCTAATTGTAGATAACAATGTTTCATAGTAAAAATAAATCCTATTTAGATAATAAAAACAGTACACATGCCAGGAAACAAATTGGTCTGAAGTTCTTCTACTGGTGATAATTGCATTGTGATATTTTTATATGGAAGGTGTTATTAACAGTCTGTGCTTAGCAGCACAGCAAAAATGGAAAAAGTAATGGACATGTTAAAGAGTACTTGTCAGCTCCCCTAATTTGTATGTTTTTGTAAATAATTGTATTTGCTAGTGGATAAGCTAAAAAATGTTGCATTGTGCTTTTGCACCTAGAAAATTATGACTAAATTGACAAGTGGGAATTACCAGCCTGATACTGTCCAACCAGTTCTCAGAGTACCAGACTAGGTAGGGGCACACCCCATTGATAGAAAGAATAGTAACACTCAGCTGTCAATTTATTCATAGACTTCTAGAAGGAGCAACAGTGGAACACAGTTTTTTCTAAAAAAAAAAAGATGATGCAGAAAGCTGACAGGTCTTTTATAAAAAAAAAATAATAATATTTTTTTATTTTTTTTTAATTGTAGAGTTCTTATGAAACCAGCCATGTAAATTATTAAAAGGGGTCTATCATTATTTAAAAGGTCTGTCCAACAATTTTTGTATAAAATTTAAAATAGAAAACGCTTCCCATACTCACCAGTAAATCACCTGTCATTTTAAAGATTCTCAATCTGTTTGTATCTCAACAGAGATAACTTGAGGTCACAATCCATACATACTGGTATCACAGCTGTGATTGGTTGCAGAAGTCTTATGATGGTATGCTACAGTATATCATTGCTTCTGAAATGTAGACCAAATACAGGATGGAAGACTATGAGCATTGACGCAGTGAGGAATTGAGATCTATGGACATTTTGCTATTTTAAAGGGGTATTCCGGAGAGATAAAAAAAAGTATTCTAATGGCCGAGCCATCATGAACTGTAAAGATAGCATGAATAGTGGTAACTACAGATTGCAGAGATTTTGACTCTTATTCCAGGGTCACACTAGCTTTGAATATGGACGAGTGCTATGCGAGAAAACATCGCATAGCACTCGGACCATTGTTAATCTATGGGGCAACTCCCATCACCGTTTATTTTCTCGGGCGTATTCTGCGTGCGAGTGAAATTGCAGCATGCTGCGATTGTACGCGTATATCAGCCGGGTCTCTCCAATTCAAGTCTATGAGTGTGAGCAAAAATCTGACACCACACGTACCATCAGTGTAGCTTGCGAGAAATACGCCCACATTTTCCTCATTTCAGCCCACTGAGTGATTAAATTCTTTGAGGAAAATCAGTGAGAAATGTAAAGCCAAACACATGTCATACAGATGTCAGACGGATGTCATACGGATACATAGGTGAGAGAAAATCGCATCATCGCATTGCAAACGTATTACACACAGATCACCATACGGAGAACATTGGTGCGATTCTCGGCCGAGAGAATCTGTCCAATTTTTCATATGGCAAGTGTGACTCCGGCCTTAGAACAATAGTTGAAGTAGAACATGTGCTTTCTGCTAAGGAAATGTTTAGTGTATAAAAAATGGTCTGCTGTGAATATCTTAAAGGGGTACTCTGGGGGGATATAAAAGTGTTCTAATGGCCCAATGCCTTCATAAACTGTATTGATAATAAGAATAGTGTTGTTTCTTATGCTGACAGTATTTGAAATTGAGTGTGAGGCAGGACTCCCGTCTGGAACATTACGCCACAGATCAGGGGGTGTTGCTTGCTCCTGGTTGCAAGTAACAGTCAACCCCCTGATTATATCTCAGTCCCAGTTCAGGAGCATGGCTGGGGTATGGCCAGCACCTGCCAAGCAGCAGTCAGTTACTCTGTGCTCCCTCTCCCTTTTTGGATGTTGTAGCACAGATTAGGGGTCCTAGCCTTCTTCTGGCTGTTAGCAGCAGCCAGTCCCTGATAACATCTCCTTCTCTGCAGTTTGATATCAGAAAGCATGTTGGAGGTGTGGCAAGCCCCTGGCTAGCAGCAGTCAGTTTATTTGTGCCCCCCTCTCTTCTTGGACATTATGTTACAGATCAGAAGTGTGGCCTTATTATCCCTGCTTGTAACAGCCAGCCCCTGATAACATCTCCTTTTCTGTAGACCGAGATCAGGAGGCATGATGGGGTGTGGCCAGTCCTTGCCAAACCCATATTGGATATTATGCTACAGATGAGGGGGTGTAATCTGCTCCTTGATGCTAGTAACAGCTAGTCACTGTCAAGCAGCGGTAAGGCTACTTTCACACATCAGGTTTTTTTAATCAGGCACGATCCGGCCTTTTTTTTGAACACCGGATGCGGCGAACGGACATGCCGGATCCGGTGTTTTTAACATTGACTAAATATAGCGCCGGATCGCGCCGCATGTACATGCGTTTCGTCCGTTTTCTGCCGGATCCGGTGTCTGGTTTAATTCCGGCGTCTAGGAAAGACGCCAACTGTAACGTTTTTTGTGCCGGCCAAAAATTTGGAAGGGCCGGATCCGGCGCTTCCGGCCTTTGTCTACAATGAAAGTCTATGAGCGCCGCATTGCGCCGCATCCGGCAAAAACCTGATCCGGTGGCCTGATCCGGTTTTTTTGTCTGGGGAATGTTAATTAGCCCAGACAGAAGCAAACATATATATACCACGCCAGTGGGACACTCTGCCACATGCTATGCAAGTATCAAGAGAGAGCCATCATCAATTGTACTGGATTTTGAACAAGCAACAGCAGCACCATCCAAATGGAGTCCGGGGACCACCGAGATGTTGGCGCGGAGGAGACGGGAGCAAACGCCAGATGGTAAATATCACCCACCCCATGATACTATGCATGTATTTTATGTGTTTGCATTGTTGTATACTTTGTGGGTTGTGCTTTAATACAATGTGGGTATTGCTCTATTCTGTTTTGGCGTACTTGTATACTATGTGAATATTGCTCTATTCTGTTTTGGCATACTTGTATACTATGTGGGTAGTGGCTCTATTCTGTTTTGGCATACTTGTATACTATGTGGGTATTGCTCTATTCTGTTTTGGCGTACTTGTATACTATGTGTAGTGCTTAATACAATGTGGTTATAGCTATAATCTGTTTTGGCGTACTTGTATACTATGTTGGTATTGCTCTATTCTGTTTTGGCGTACTTGTATACTATGTTGGTATTGCTCTATTCTGTTTTGGCGTACTTGTATACCATGTGTAGTGCTCTATTCTGTTTTGGCGTACTTGTATACTATGTGGGTATTGCTATAATCTGTTTTGGCGTACTTGTATACTATGTGTAGTGCTTAATACAATGTGGTTATAGCTATAATCTGTTTTGGCAAACTTGTATACTATGTGTTGTGTTTAACCCTGCTATTCTGTTCGGGTCATAGTGACCCGAACAGACTTTTTGCGGCCCTGTAGATTTTTTTCTGTAAGTCTCTAAAACTTGCTAAAACTTGAGACTCCTTGACTTTTCCTCATTTGGGGGGACCTACCTATGAGTATTTTTTTATTTTTTTTTTTGTTTACTTTTGCTACACGCAAAAAGTTACACTAGTTGTGCTTGGGTCATAGTGACCCAACATCGTTTTTTACAGCTGTGAGGCCATATTTTCAGTGAAATAAAGGAGTTCTAACCTCAGTTGGGTCTATTTATTGCATCTAGTATTGTATATCAATTGATTTATTTCCTAAATTATTTCAATGGGGTCGTACACGCGCTCTCCCGGGGGTATGCATTGAGATCTGCGCACCATAAAAATGGCTTTATATGATTATTTTTGGTGCACAGTCTATTCTAAAATGTAGAGTGCATCCGGAGAGATCACTAGGTGTGCAAAAAAATAAAAAAAAAATAAATAAAAAAAAAATAATAATAATAAATAATAATAACAATAAAAAAGCAAAAAAAAAAAAAAAAAAGTCATACTAATGAGTACTAACCACCATGATAATGAAGTAAGTACACGGGAAGATAGAAAACAAATATGATCTTTTTTTTGTTTTTACAAAAATATGTGTAGTTTTCTATTTTCGTTTTGCTCATTGCTCTGTTTTTTCTGACTAAAAAAAAAAAAAAAGATTTCTATTTCATTTTTCTTTTTTTTTTACTACCAAACATGTTCACAAACAGTCTAGTAAGCAAAAAGTATAAAAAAAAATTGAGTTAGAGTGTCTAAAATCAAGGTTTTAATAAGCCGGGTCATAGTGACCCTGAACACTACAAGTGTATATAAATGCGAACAACACAGCAGGGTTAATAACATTTGTTTATTGCTATAATCTGTTTTGGCGTACTTTTTTTACTATGTGTAGTGCTTCATACAATGTGGTTATAGCTATAATCTGTTTTGGCAAACTTGTATACTATGTGTAGTGCTTCATACAATGTGGTTATAGCTATAATCTGTTTTGGCAAACTTGTATACTATGTGTAGTGCTTCATACAATGTGGTTATAGATAAAATCTGTTTTGGCAAACTTGTATACTATGTGTTGTGTTTAATAACATTTGTTTATTGCTATAATCTGTTTTGGCGTCCTTGTATGCTATGTGTAGTGCTTCATGCAATGTGGTTATAGCTATAATCTGTTTTGGCAAACTTGTATACTATGTGTTGTGTTTAATAACATTTGTTTATTGCTATAATCTGTTTTGGCGTCCTTGTATATATGTGTAGTGCTTCATACAATGTGGTTATAGATAAAATCTGTTTTGGCAAAACTTGTATACTATGTGTTGTGTTTAATAACATTTGTTTATTGCTATAATCTGTTTTGGCGTACTTGTATACTATGTGTAGTGCTTATACAATGTGGTTATAGCTATAATCTGTTTTGGCGTCCTTGTATACTATGTGTAGTGCTTCATACAATGTGGTTATAGCTATAATCTGTTTTGGCGTACTTGTATACTATGTGTAGTGCTTCATACAATGTGGTTATAGATAAAATCTGTTTTGGCAAAACTTGTATACTATGTGTTGTGTTTAATAACATTTGTTTATTGCTATAATCTGTTTTGGCGTACTTGTATGTGTGTAGCCTGGTGTTAGGCACACGCAGTACCCTGGAGAGTGTGTGGCGAGACAGCAGTTTAATGCTAAATATTCATTCACTCAACATATACTAGACACACCCTTAGGGTAGTGGAGTTTACTCTTGAGGGAGTGGTCAAGGCGTATGTGTTAGAGTGATTTAGTGAGTTTAGTTCCTGTCTTCGGACAGAGAAGACGTCTGGAGTTTAGTTCCTGACTTCAGAGAGAGAAGACGTCTGGGGAGGAAGCAGTCCAGATTGCTCTATCATCAGTTCGGAAAGTGGAGTCTAGTATAGGTGCTTTTAATTCACCTTAGCCTAGTCAGAGCTGTACCTCATCAGCATACACTGGAAGGAAAGAAGAAGTTTAGTGCAGAAAGTCTTCAGTATCCTGTCTAAAGGACGGTGTAAGGTTCAGAGACGTGCTCCTGCCTATTGAAAACTGAGCATCTGTAACTAACTTTGAAGTGAAGGAAAAGAAAGAAGTGACTACTCGACCCTTGGCTAGTGTGAGTGCTTATGTTACCAGCGAGGGACAAGGCGAAAGGCACAGTGGTTTATTGGAATAGTGCTTACGGATTGAAGAAGTCCTGCACATTGCTACGGTCACTGGGGACGAAGGATCACTACTGTTTCAAGCATAAGTGATAAGAAAACCAGGAATTTACCGGACCTTAGGTCGCGGCAAACAAGCCCCTTATAGTCATACGTAACTGGGGTCAGGGGGAGTGAAGACTTTGAATCAGTGCACGATAAGATAAGAATTCAGCTCCCTCGCAGGAAGGCTCCTAACACAAAGCTGACTGGGCGGGTACAGCTATAGATTAGCTGGAGATATTGAGGGAACTACGCTTCAGGCTGGTTTGTACTCATTGTATTGGAAGTAAGGAGGCCCCTAACTTGTCCAGCTGCTGTCTCAAGATTACACTCTCCTTGGATCAGCCTCCCTGGGACCTGCCTGAACATCTTACAAGTAAAGGTATGGAAAGACGCTGACCGTGTGAGACTGTGTTATTTACCTGCACCGACTTCACTAACTTCATAGACCTGAGGGAAGAGTCCCACCTGTAGGGGACCCGACATCTAGCTGCATCACCATCCCTCAGAGATCTACAGCAGCGCTGGTACTAATTACCAGAAGACTACAGGTGGCGTCACGAACTGTATATAAACCTATCCCCTGTAATTATCCCCAACATACGCCAGACCGCCAGGGCCAAGACCGAGCCACAGCTACCTGTGACAATCCCCATAGACTTCTACGGGCTCGGCTCTGAGTACCCCATTGCCCTGGTAACCCACAATTGTGGTGGCGGGTCGACACAACTTGGCGTCACGAACAGGATGCGAAACTCGCAGAATTGCGAGCCCTGTGTGCCTAAGGAATTGTTTTTTGTGAAAAAGGACTGTTTGCACTTTTGGCGCCAAAATCGCCATTTTTGTCGCC